>VYZM01017893.1:854129-867900 GCA_013398915.1 Dromas ardeola
AAAATGGCAGGGGGTTATAAGAAAAAGAAAAAAAAAAAAAAAAAGAGCATTTACTAGGGTGGTTTCTCTGTTACAGAGTTTGACTTACTGGGAAGCAGTTTCAAAACTCAAAGAAAACTCCAAAATTCAAAGAGCTTCAGACTTCAACCTAGGCGTCACTATCAAGACTTTTTAGGTCAAGTCTCGCCCCTGCATACCTGATGAGAGCGGAGCTGGGGACCCGCTGCTGTGTGTTTCACACCTCCCTGCGGGTCATCTTCAAATGCCGTTTATCTGTGCCCCACCATAGAGCTCTCTCGCTGCAGTCTTGGACTTTCTGGAGCACTGTTTGGGTCCTGATTCAACTGTTGTTGGCTTCAGTGGGAGGACTCTCACCCTAGAAATAGCCGCTTTCTTCTCCATTCCCTCTAGTGATAAAATGATGGGAAAAATAACCCTAAATGGTAAAAAGCAGAGAAGAGGGGGAGCGTGGTTAACTTTATTTGAGAAAACTTATTTCCTATTCCCCTTCTTTGTAACACGGTCTAGAGGAGATGTTGCTTCCCCCCCTCCCTCTTGCTGCCCCCACCTCCCACGTCTCAGCGGAAACCAAAGTCCCAGCAACTTAAACTGTGCCCCTTCATCCACGTTTTCTGAAGCTGGACAGAGACTGACCTGCACATTCTCTGCTCCGAATCCAGCAAAGTTTATGTTCATCAGAAAAGGAAAGATAAAAATTTCCAACTTGGCAAAATCTCTGAGCCAATATTTGTAAATAAAGTCTAATTTAATTACCGATATATGTATTTTTTCAGCTGCCCAACCTTGAAAGAGTACACTCCCGCAGGGATGGAGCAATTGCGCTATTTAACGTGCAAAATCACCACTCTCCTATCAGCTTATTAATAGGTCGTTTTCTAATTCAGAGGAAAAGGCGAGTTACAGGCAAAGCAGAGGAGCAATAATCTGAACACGGACATCTGAAATGCTCCACTGAACTCTACTCCAGGAAACATAAGAAAAGATTCCTTTCTCATCCCCTCTGATGACAGCTTTCCAGCGCCACTGGCATCCATCACATGTGCAGAGGCAAATGCTTCCACACTTGGTAATAATCAGAGCAAAGAAATTATGGATTGCGGGAGGAGGAACTATGTGGGTTTTTCTTCTCTTGGCTAAAAGCACACTTAAATCTGAAGGGCGCGTGAAGGGAGCTCAGTAGTGGCTTCCTCCTCCATTTCCACTTTCCGGGCAGAGCCAGGACTCCCTGCAGCTCTCCCACGTCACCCGTTTTTCTTGGGCTCTCAGTTTTGCCGTGCTGAGCCAGGGCTGGCTCCCGAAGGGCTACCTAAATCTATCAGCTCCTACCCATCCTTCCCTGCACCGCTCCTCTGTTACCTATTTGTGCAAAATAATCTTCCAAACTTCATCTCACACCCAACTTCATCGCCAACTATTACTCTGTCCCTACTATCAACAGCAAAGTTACTCCCCTCTCACTTTTTGACTCCCAATGTTGGCTGAAAAATAATATGAGACCAAAGACCTGCCCTGCGCAGAACAGCTTCTCACAGCAGCAGCTAAAAAGGATTTTCTCTAACGTCATTGTGCACTGAAATTAATAAATACACCACTGAAATTAATAAATACACAGCAATACAGACGCAAGCTCGGGCACTGCAGGGACTAGGTAGGAAATACATACAAATTATGGTTACAAGGACACAGAGTAAAAGCAAAAACAAACGGAAAAGACACTACCAGATGCCTAAACCCAGGACAGAATATTAATAAATTATTAACGTGGCAGGTTTCAGGACAGGTGTTTATCCATTCTGTGTCTCTACAAAATCAGCTTTCAAAAGTCCAAGACATTAGGGCTTAAAGAATCAGAGTACGTTGTTTTACAGACGAGACACCACCAGTCAGTTAAACTGCAGGAATAAAAGCAGGGGTTTAATTCAAGCTCCTCTAGGAAAGAGATTTGTTTGAAAAAGGTCAATTACGCCTTCCACTCAAGTTAATCTCTTCTGTTTATTTAAAAAAAGTCTGAAATGAGGAAAAAAAATGACGATAGGCCAGCAAAGCAAAATTTTCCTAAGGAGGCACCAACGCCAAAACCTGCGGGTCAGCTGGGAGAAACACAGGCAGAAATTGCAATCAGACTGCAATTCACACGGATGAATCACGTGGGGATGACTCATGCCAAGATATTCTCCGAATTGGCCTAATGAAACACCCTTCTCTAAGGAAGGCAGCAGTACCTGAATCCTTTTTTGCAGAAGTCAATATTTTAACTTACAAGTCCGGTTTGGAAAGAGTCTCTGTGGCAGACGAGAGTGGACCCGCAAAGAAACTATTTCCATTAGTTTGCATTTTCCTCCAAAAGCAGGCAGCTGCCCACCTCCGCCTTCACCGCCCTTCGTGCTGTTAATGCACCATCGCCATCCGCATATATTGCCTTTAAGCTTTTGAGTCACCAATGGCCATTTAGGTCAATACATTTGCTGCTTCTGCTCTTCTGAATACTGATGGTTTCGGTGGGGGGATTTTCCCCCCCTCTTTCTTTGGTCCCACTGTAACTCCTTTTGAGGCTGGGACTAGATGACCTTTAAAGGTCCCTTCCAACCCAAACCGTTCCAGGATTCTATGATTTCTGAGCTTCCTATAGCAAATGCCAGGCGAAACCGCACACTGTGCTGCCCATCTGCTTCCCCCCGCTGCCGCCTTCCCCTTCGCCCCGTGTCGCATCCGCTCGTCGGTCTACGTGACCTTTGTGGCAAGGTGTTGTGTCTGTTAAGGCCACTGATCCTGCTCAATCAGAAAACAGCATTACCCCTTACCACAGCCATCGCCATATAGTTTTCTTCAGCGCTAATTGGCACCACGCTCTTTCCCCCGACACAAAACACTAGAAAAAATTGCAGAAAGTTTTCAGCCTTCAACTGTTCATCGGGCAGGTGGGGAACCGCCACGGTGCCGTGACAGCCCCAACCAGCTAAAGCATCAGCTCGCATTTATTTGCCATGACTTCGATTGCATTGGTGGGTAACTCTTGGGTTTGTTTGTGAAGATCAAAGGTTAGAGAGTCATAATCCTTGTTTGTCCCCACAGCCCACTGGTTCTTCCTCCCGTACAGGAGAAGGTGAGTAACTCCTCTATAGTTTATGTTGGTACAGGTTGTTTGTGAGGAAGAAATTTTTTTACGATGAGGGTGGTGAAACACTGGCCCAGGTTGCCCAGAGAGGCAGTAGATGCCCCATCCCTGGAAACATCCAAGGCCAGGCTGGACGGGGTTCTGAGCAACCTGGTCTAGTTGAAGATGTCCCTGCTCATTGCAGGGGGGTTGGACTAGATGACCTTTAAAGGTCCCTTCCAACTTAGAAGTATTTTATGATTCTATGCTCCCAGCACTTCAGAAAACGGCCCGATGCACATGCATGTAGCAAGAATGCGAGGGACAACCCCTATAGGGAAACAACCATGCACAGGCCGACAGGGTGGGAAGGAAGTGCAGTGGGAAACGCAGAAGCGATGGGGGCAACATGGAAAAAAAACCACATTGGGTTTCTCCGGGAAGATGGGAGCAGCACAGAGGCATCGCCATGAGCGGCTGGTGGAGGAAGAGGAGGCTGAGCCAGAGGGGACAGATGCAATAGAAAATTGAGTGAGGGAGGAGAGGCCAGCCGAGAAGGAGCTGAATCAGTCAAGCAGCTTTGATTTGATGCAGCAGCGAAGGGCATAGCCGGCGAACGGCTCTTAGAGCGAGGAGGAGGATTTGGTCAGCCACGCTTTACACGGGGTGAAGTGACGGTAACGGAATTAACTCGGCATCATGTAGCGGCTGCTGTAGGTCCCCTCTGCTGGGTCTGCCCTGCGTGTTCCTCCCAGCACCCTGATCACTCAGAACTGAGTTAATTGGACACAGACCAGCCTCGGCAGCTCCCTTCCCCCAACAGGAGGGCTTCAGAAATCCATAAAACCCCTTTGGGCTCAGCACTTTAGCCCTCTCTTGCTTCCCTGGAAGCGAGACTTTCTAAGATCAGTAACGCCACATCTCCACCTCCACCTGCAGCCCCAGGAATGTGAGAAGCCACTCGGCACACGTGGGTAATCCTTGGCTCTCTGCAAAAACATGCTTGCAATTGGCTTCTAGGAAATTCATTTATGTAGGAGCGGCTAAAGGGGGCTTGCTTTCTGCACAGGTTTATCCACACCAGTGCAGTTCTGCCAGGGTTTGGTAAAGAACTTCCACCCGTTTGGATTACATGTGCTTTGCCCCAGCTCTGCATTTCTTTAAAGGAAAAAAAAAAAAATCTGCTTTCACAGCTGCCTCCATGGAAACAGCAACTCTGTGGTGTTGGCGATGCTCCAGGCTCGATGGGCTTGGTTCAAACATGGAAATCCGCATTTCTTGATCGCAGAGCGCTGAAACCTCCAGCCGGGATCCCAGAGCCCGGCCAGGTCTCCTCTGGCTCGTTCGTCGCCACCGGCAAAGTTCCTGTGGGTCACATCTCACACTTGGTGACATCTGTGCAAGCCTACTGCTCAGGAATGGGCCGTGATGCTCGAGAAAGTGGCAGGACCAGACAAAGCTTTTAACTCGCACACTTCGTTAACTCCGGCGGTGCTAATGCAGTTCCCGGACCACCAAAGTAGCTAATAGAGATGAAAGTAAGTGCTCGGTTTCTCCGCTGTAATGAGCTTTGAGACCAAACATCCAGTAAATTTAAATGAAACTAAACCCCATTTTCTCCAATTTTCATTGTGAAAAGCTTGTCTCCACGTGCACTCTGCTGGATTTGGCCCCCTACACCCTGCTGCATCCCCCAGCAAGGTCGCGGCCAGTGGGAAACTGCAACAACACCTACACCATTCCTGGGCTCATCTTCCAAAGGAAGATAAACGATTCCTTCGGCCCATTGGAGCATCCCCTAATCCGCAGCTTTCAGACTATTGAAGAGGACGCACGGCAGCTGCGCAACCACAGTGCAGGTAGAGAAGAGGATATTTGCCCTCTGGCTTGGGAAAACAGGTCCAAGTGTAATAAAACGCAGAGCTCTTCTATAATCATTTGTTCAGCTCCATAAATCCCAGGGTGTAAGTCAGGCTGTTGGGGAGAGCCAGCTGCGCAGGAGCTGTGTGGGAGCTCCTCTGCAGGAGGAGAAAAACCGCTGCGACCACCTACAGCATCACGGCGCCGCCGGGGAGCCGGTGCTCCTCCGGTCTCACGTCGATTTGCTGCCACTATAGTACCACCAGTCATAGTACTATAAATACCAGCAGAGCGAGGCTCGGTGGCAGCTTGTGGCAAATATTAGGGAAATGTAAAATTCAACAATCCCTTATTGTCCTTCAGTCAGCAGTACCTGTTTAAATTACTGTTATTATGGCAAAGATATTGAAATTGCTAACGTAAACACAACCGAGGGCTGCAGATGCTGTGGCTTTCCACCAGCAAATGTTGTACTTGCCACTAAATGTTTTCCTGTTTTCCCTTTCCATACAGGAACGCCACCTACGGCAGCAGACACCCAGCCATCAGCGGCTGCTGTGGGGTTTGCAGGAGGGTGTGCTGCGAGCCAGGAGAGAGCTGCCGAAGGAGGAGAAACACATGACGAGGGCCCCAGGGAGCTCATGAAGGAAAGGCTGAGCACAGACCCACCTCGGGGCCGAGCTGATCAGGAGGTCTCATCCCGTGATAGACTCAGACCCATGTGTGCCACTGCTCATGGCTACTGCAGGCCAAAGAAACATCTCCTACGAGGGCAATCGCTCAGCCCAGCTGGGAAGGGAAAGCACTCATCCTGCCAGTAACGATTAAAAACAGTTATGGAAAAGATGTCAAGAGAGACCAATAGAAACATCAGCCATGCATCAGATGAAAACTGAAATACACCTTCTTTTAAAAACGGGCACAGCGTATTTGTCAAAAATACTGTTTATGAGGATCTGAAGTTACTTACGGGGTTGGGCTGAATTCAGCTATTTTCTTCCTCAGAAATGCAGGCATTGCTTATGAAACAGCTGCGGAGGAGGAAAAAGTGACACCACCACTCCTGTGCCAAAAGGCTATGCAGTTACACAGCTCAGCTAGGGTGGGAGAAGCAGGTCCAGATCTCTTCAAGGTCCTATTCAAAGCAGGGATTTAACAGAGGATTTTCAGAAGGAATCTCACCACTATCTCTAAATGCTCTAGTATTGGTATCTCTCAGGGTCTCCTCAAACCACTGAGATGTGCACACAGACCAAGGCTGGGACCTGGGTCAGCCACCCGCCAGCAGTACAACTCAGGTTTTTCTTCCCTTCTCTGACAAGAAAGCTGTCCATCCTTCCCAGATTTGCTGCTCAGGATCCCAGACCCAGGAACCGTGAAGCATGCTTGGAATCATGGAATTCTGTTGGCCAAACCCAGCAGAAAGGAGAAGTATCTCTGTCAGGATCAAACGCAACTGGCCCTATGCCATTGGCCAACACAAGGTTGAAGACCCATCCGCCAGCACCAGCAGCCGCTGCTGGGTACCAGGAGCCACCTGTACCCCACAGGTTGATGCTCACACAGTGGCATCCCGCCTCAGAGAGCCACACAGGTTGACTCTGTACCTCAACCACAACAATACATTCAATCAGCAACGCTGTTTCCACACACATGGGAAAACTCTGAACACTTGGTAAAAACACTGCCTGTGCAGACAGGGAAAAGATCCTGAGGCTCTGCACACCACCGAAGCCCAAGCAGCTGCAAAATCTGGCCTAGAATACCTTTTACTTGGTTACGTGCTTGCATCTCAAGAGATTTTTTTAAAACGCATTTCTAAACCAGATGTCGTAGCACCAATGCCCCCAGCTCCGCCAAGGAATTCTGCTGACTTAACTCTTCTGAGGGGCTTTGTCTGAACTTAGCTTAATTGATGTCAAAGAGCCAAACTCATCCCCATTATTATCATAAAGACTGTAGGCACGGCTACCGGGCAAGAGCTGCATCTGCTGCACACATGATGCAGTCCCTACCCCAGAGGGCTCGCTGCCTACATAGACAAGGCAGAGCAGGGAAAAAAAACGAGTGGGACAAACCCCGTTTGACTGCACGGTGAAGTGATTTTGTCTACATCACCTCAGGAGCCTGGGTTTGACTTCAGACCTTTGAGTCCACCTCTTCTCACATGAGCATTTCCCTGGGAAAACCCAAACTCAGAGGCGCAGATCAGGTCTGAGGCCGGAGCCCTGATGAGAGGTGAAACCCTGACCCTACCCAGACACAGGCATGACTTTATTACTCCTCTTTGGTCTTACAAGGGTTAATGAGACTACCCCTGAGCTCAAAGCCACGCAACTATCAGAGCTCACAAGACCAAGGCCTGATTTTATTCTCCGAGGCAAAATGGGGCTTAATTTGCCATAGGTTTTCTCAGGAAGGTAATCGTCTTTTTGGAGCTGCTCTTTGCCGTAGGTTCTATTTCGAATGTTTTCAAAATGCCACTGCTAGAGCCACTTTAAAAAGCACCGATAAAATGAATATTAAAAATGACTTGGCGCATAATTCATGGCCTCTAGACACCATTTCTTATTCGACTGGCAAACCAACTGGTCATGCATTTTACATTGCTTTCTCGTGTTCTTAGAAGCGATGTGCTACTTTAGGAACGGCATATCTGTGCTGCACGTGTACGCCTGCCAACACACAGCTCTCCAGCAGACACCCCGACGCCAACATAAAACCAGCCTCATCACCTGGGATGGGACGCAGCCGTCTGCCGTCTCACCTGGGAGGGAAGTCAGAGAGTTACAACAAATTTATAATCAGGCTGAATCAGATCAGGGAAGGATCCCTGTAATATCTGTCCAGGTCCAAAATGCTCTACTTAATCTTTGGCTTTCACAGAATCACAGAATGACAGGGGTTGGAAGGGACCTCTAGAGATCACCTAGTCCAACCCCCCTGCCAGAGCAGGGTCACCTACAGGAGGCGGAATGTCTCCAGAGACGGAGACTCCACCACCTCTCTGGGCAGCCTGTGCCAGAGCTCTGCCACCCTCACAGGAAAGAAGTTCCTTCTCATGTTTAGGTGGCACTTCCTATGCTCAAGTTTGTGCCCGTTACCTCTTGTCCTGTCACTGGGCACCACTGAAAAGAGCCTGGCCCCATCCTCCTGACACCCACCCTTTAAGTATTTATAAACCTCAATAAGATCCCCCCTCAGTCTTCTTTTTTCCAGACTAAAAAGACCCAAATCCCTCCGCCTTTCCTCGTAAGAGAGATGTTCCAGTCCCCTCATCATCTCGTAGCCCTTTGCTGTACCTTCTCCAGCAGTTCCCTGACCTTCTTGAACCGGAGAGCCCAGAACTGGACACGGGACTCCAGTTGTGGCCTCACCAGGGCAGTGCAGAGGGGGAGGATGACCTCCCTCCACCTGCTGGCCACGTTCTTTTTAATGCGCCCCAGGATGCCGTTGGCCTTCTTGGCCCCAAGGGCACATTGCTGGCTCATGGTCATCCGCTTTGTTTCCTTCGGATACATTATGCCCACCAGAAATACTTGGGGCGCATCTCTTTAGCGCGGGCACCCACCATTGCAATTTTCTTTTAAAATCACAGACTTGAAAGCATTGAGCAAAACTGGGTCTCCATCAGAAGGACCTTCAAAGGTTTTTTTTCTGACAAGAGAAAAACCCCAGCCCTCTTGAGCCAAAGGGCCCCAACTGCCCAAGGCCTGTAGCTTTATTCATAGGTTAATTCTTTCATCAAGATTATTTCGTCAAGGTAGATTAGTTTCTGCACGTTCCACCCAATAAAAATGGATCATTTGCTTAAAGTAATTAAACTATAGTAAAAAGTTGAAGTCTCTCATAAGAACTGTCTACAGTATGCCACGTAGGAAGGTATATAAATTAAACAAAAAACAGATGAAAATCTAAGTATCATAACTTTCAAAATAAATCCAGGACAGCATTATATTTTATA
This sequence comes from Dromas ardeola, assembly GCA_013398915.1. NCBI lineage: Eukaryota > Metazoa > Chordata > Aves > Charadriiformes > Dromadidae > Dromas > Dromas ardeola. The sequence continues at coordinate 863,069 of VYZM01017893.1, forward strand.
CTTAATTAGATATGTCCGAGTGGATATTTATTAACAGCCAGGTCTGAAGCCCCTGCTTAAAATGAGACTGACCGTAATTTTAAAATATTGGGTTTAGACAGCCCATACTCCCTAATTTGTGATTTATACCACACCTGTCAAAAAGGTCTCACACACTTGGTGTGAGATGATTTGAACGAGATACAAGCAGACTCCTGAATTCATAACCGGGAAGGCTATTCTTAAAAAAAAAAAAGAAAAAAAAAAGAAAAAAATGCTATTTACAAGCTTTAATTATGGCAAAGCACTGCGCAGTGTTTAAGATGGGGCACGTCTCCACCACATAACCTGAACATCAGGCCTTAACAACATTCACTTCTGGAAACCAATGAGATCTACCTCTCTTACCCAGTTTTTAGAAGTTTATCCGATACTCCTAATGTATGTTATGCCAGAAAGGGAATATTGTAATTCTTTCTCAATGGATTTGAAGAATGGAGACCCAGAGGGGTTTAATTAAGGTTAAATAATCCAGTTCTACTTCATAGAATTAAATTTAACCACCTATCAGAGTTAATAGGTCAAAAATAATAAACCGCATGAGGAGAATGAGAAAGCCAGTCCAGAAGGTCCCAGAGTCAGTAATACGGTTATTAAGGTCCTGAAGTCTGGCATACATGCCGATAGGAAAACGGAGTATTGGAAGACCCACATCCACCCAAGCAAAAGGCTACCAGGAAAAGAGCAGGAAAATCAAGGAAGCGGAAATTCAAGCGTCAAAGATTTTCCAAGCAGAAAAACACCTAACTTTGGAAATTTTTATTTTTTAATTAGTTTCATGAAGATTGAAGAGTAAAGGCTGAAAATAAGATTCATGCAGCAGGGAAGAAATACTTCGGAAGCCGAGGATACAGTATGACGTGCATATAACGAAAGGCAAAAAAAAAAAAAAAGAGATGATAAAGAATTTGCTGAAGAATCTTTTCTGTTTTCCTCCTAAAGGACATTCGGACGAGTCATGCAATATATCCCTAATGACTATTGCAATGAGAGGTCACCATAAACAGAGAGCACAAAATGTATCAGAGAAGCACATGGAGGGAACCTCAACTCTTAGCTCAAAGATCCCAAAAGACACAAGAGGCTAAAATTAACGGAGTAACGGAGGAGCTTAAGAAGAACCAAAGCACTTGAGAGCTTTGCTTGCTGCCTTTTTGCTGATGTTATATGCCATTTCTTTTAGGATATTTTAATTCTTCCTGAGAAAAGCAATGATTTAAACTGACAAAAAATATCATGTTTACAATGGGCTCAGAGACGTGTCCTAGAAATTAGGAACAAATAGTTTTAGCCCAACTTATTAAAGGTTAATTGGCATTCTTTACAATTATTCAATCACTTTCTTTTCAGTTCTTTCAATACCTTTACAATTACACACTCACATCAGACAATCTTTGTCACATCAAACACTGATGTGAAAGAGAAACGGAGCTTACTCCCATCGAAACCGTAAGACACAGGTATAAATTTAAGATCAAAACTTAAGGCAAAAGAAAAAAAAAAACACAAAACTATTTGAGATTAGTGGGTAACCATTTTCAATTCCACCTTCCAGTCTCAAATGCGGTAATTTTTGAGTAAAAACAGATTTAGCATCCTCAGCAGCCGGCAGCACAACCTCCTCCTCTAAAGATCTGCGGATGCCTTGAGCCTCGGCGCAGGCGGGCTGGATGTGGCCCCGAGAGCGAAGGGAAGCAGGGACAAACCTCCCCGGACCCGCAGGAGAGCCAGCGGCCGTTCCCCATTCCCCTCCCGCCACAGCGGATCTAATCCCTGGCCCATCTGGTCCCCCCTGTCCCTCCCCGCGGGGTCACAGCCGCAGAGCCGCTTTCCACCCTCTCCGTGGGCGGCTGACTGACAGATGCACAGCGGGGGGATACTGAGCCTCTTCCGATGATTATCTTTTGCTCCCCAAGAATGATTTCGTTTATTGAGGCTGTTGCTAAGAGTCTTCAGCTTAGTCAAGCTTTTTGCTCCTGAGGTAGAACCCAGTGGGTGCGTTTTTGTTTTACGCGGGCCAGGTGAGATCACAGGGAATCATTCATGTGTCCGCAGGAAAAAACTGCAAAGCCTTTTGAATGAGCTCATGGGTTTAGGATCTCAGTAAGGTCTAGTTCAACTGTCAGGGTAGAACCACAGAATCACAGAATGGTTCCGGTTGCAAGGGACCTTAAAGACCATCTAGTACCCACCCCCTGCCCTGGGCAGGGACACCAACCACCAGCCCAGGTTGCTCCAAGCCCCGTCCAGCCTGGCCTTGAACACCTCCAGGGATGGGGCAGCCACAGCTTCTCTGGGCAACCTGGGCCAGGGGCTCACCACCCTCACAGTCAAGAATTTCTTCCTGATATCTAATCTAAATCTCCCCTCTTCCAGTTTAAAACCGTTCCCCCTTGTCCTGTCACTGCACTCCCTGATCAAGAGTCCCTCCCCATCTCTTCTGTAGGCCCCCTTTAGGGACTGGAAGGGGCTCTAAGGTCTCCCCGGAGCCTTCTCTTCTGCAGGCTGAACAACCCCAACTCTCTCAGCCTGTCTCCAAACTTACCTGCCTGCCCCCCAGGATGAGACTCCACAGGAGCTTCCCCCCACCCCCCATCACTGTATTCTCAAGCTCAAGAAAAAAATATAATGAATCCCTCTCTGCCATTAGGATGCCCTGAAATACACAGCACTGCCCAGCATGTGCCCATGTCTACATACACACGTACACACGAGATGCACATAAATGCACGGACACATACGTACACACACCCATGCATGACCAGAGGCAGCTTTAATCCGTTTTCTTGTGCCCGAACCCGTGGGCTCGGCTTCATTCAACGTTCCCTCTGGTGTCAGAAGGGTGGGAAAGTTCTTGTGAAAACCAGAAATCTGAGATTCTCCATCGCTTCGTTTCCAGACGCAGAGCTTTGAAAAACACCCTACATTACTGTGACCCTCACCATCTCCCTGCGTGCTTCCAATGCAAAAAGCAGAAGGCAAGTTTTGCTCTGTTTCTTCCGAATGCTGCCAATTTTTGCAACACCACAGAAAGCCCGTTTGCTGTCGTGATGTCTCCTCCACTACTCCCAGCTCGCTGTTTCCAGCCAAAGGGCCTCTCGCATGGCCAAGCTCCATGAAAGCAGGGATGGGGGAGCCCTGCGAGATCCAACGCTGCCAAGGCCCCTCTGCAGCAGGACCCGCAACGGGTCTAGCTACAAAAACCTTGCTACCATCATCACCTTCAGCTGAGGAGTTTGGCTGATCTGGGCCCACGGGTTCAAAAGTTCTCAAGGGGAAGGATAAAGATATAAACAAAGCATGATCACATAAGCCTCCTTAGGAAGTCGGGCTACAAAGAGATTTGACTTTCTGAAGTGCCATGATATGGTATATTAGACGGTTTCAAGACAGGCGTGCAGGGCGGTAAGGGGATCACTGCCTCTGTTTGGGCAGCAACAAATAAACTCTTTGTGTTATGTGTCCTGCAGACAGCTTTCACAGGAACACAAATACTGTGCAATACAAGCTGTGGGGTAAGGTGCTGGCCTGGGCTGGTGGAGATACCAACAACCCACCTGCTCCAAATCTCCAAATCAAGCAGGTTTAAAGCCAGCCAATGGTGGGAAAATCTTTTAAAAAAATTTAAAAGGTGACTCTGTAGCCAAGAAGGTCCTATGGGTTGAGCGAAGGCTCAAAAACAGCCTCAACACGTTGGAAATGCCAAGATCCCGGATTTCTGCAGTAAAGAGAGAGGTGCTCTCCCACCCTGCCAGCATTATGCATCCTTGCAGCACTGTAGAGGTATTGATTTAGTAGCACCAGAGAGATTTCAAAACATAGCACAATACAGACAAGGTCTGGGAAACCAAGGTACTGATGTGCATCGATTACCCCAGTCCACGTGGGCGGCAGAGTCCCTTCCACCAGACTCAGTATCAGGTGTACTGGGAGGACTCGCTAGACAGACCCAGCAGGTCTGGGTCTTCTCGGCTTCAGCGGGGGATGGCGAGAAGGCTCTCCGCTCTCTTCTTCCTCACAGCACGGAGGGAAGGAAATGAGCGCAGTGAAATTAAATGAAGGTAAACGGAAGATCTTGCTGGGCAGGAAGGCTGCTCCTGCTGGGCAGCAGAACCACAACCTGGGAGGTGTATCCCAGAGGCAGTGCCTGATGGACCTCGGCAGGTCTTGCTCAAAGCCTTCGATGATTTCCCAGCCACTTTAAACAGGCAATAAACCCATAAATTTCCACTGGGAGGAGGGGAACCACTGCACTATGCTTGACGATGCCAACGCCCGGTATTTGATGGAAGCCACGATAACCATCCACGCCAGCCCTGGGATGCAGCAGCGTCAGCATCCCATCTCCACCTCCCCTTCTGCTTTTATTTTGTCTATAAAAACAAGTTTGCGCACCCTGGTGCGATTTTTATACTGCGTTATGACTCCTTCCCACCTGGTTATTCACATAATTACAGCCACCCCAAGATTATGTTAATGGTTTAAGTACCACGTTTAAATAAAGAGATAACAAACTCATACTGGAAGCTGGGTGCTGAGTGTTGTCTGTTTTCCCCAAATTAGGGAACAACTCTCTACAATTACCATGTCCCTAACCCTGCTGTAATTAGCGCAGTGCAGTCAAAACCAATTAATAAGGATGGTGTTAAAAAGGTCTAATTTGTCTAAACAGGATAGTCTATTAGCGAACAAATTATATATTGCCCTTAGGAAACAAGACAACACAACTCCACGTAATAGTGAAAGTTGATATAAAAGCATTTACTGAAGACTTCAGTCATTACCAGCCCCAG
>VYZM01017893.1:867985-889972 GCA_013398915.1 Dromas ardeola
GAGAACCAACCAAAACAAAAAAAACCAAACCAAAGATGCTCAGGTGGGAAAAACCTGGTAGGTGCCAGGGAAAGCGGCGGCTCCTCCCGAGTGCTGTGTGTCTGCGGGCTGCCAAGGAAGAGAGGGCTTCGGAAAAACCACTGCTTTCACAAGTTTCTGCTTTTGGGAAAAGCTGGGCTCCAAGCAAGGCCCCTTTCCTTGCAGGTCCATACTTAGAACGGGGATAACGCTTCCAGCACGTCCCACTAAGGCAAGCATAGGATTGTCTCAATGGAATTGATTTTTTATTAGCCAAGTCAGTGAAGCCATAATTATTATAGCCCTCCCGGGCTGATAGCCATCAGCCATTTATAGGGCAGCAGGGAGATAAATACAGCATTTACACGTACATATAATCATTTTATTTCTGTATTAAATATTCATTTCCAAAGGGTTTCCCAGCACGCGCAGGATTTATGGAATCACTGGAGCAACCAGTGCCTGGTGGCTGGGATGTCTGCAGAGCAAACGCCTGCCTTTGCCTTCCCTCTGCCTGCTGCTGCCTTGCTCGGCTTCGAAAAAATAATCATTTTTATTAGTAGTACCCTATTTTTCTTCTTCTACTTGCACAGCGTACCCACCGGTGCCACTATTTCACATTTCTCTCTCCTAAATATCAAAACATTTTAAAGTTACCCTGGCTGTTTCTCAGCTTGTGGCGCTCTCATCCCTGTGTTTTTTGGGTGTTACCTTTCCAAGACCTCTCGGGACCAGTGGCAGATGCCTAAAGGGCTACTGCCACTCACTTTAATGACCACATTTGTGCTTTTACGGGGAATCCAGGGTATGGCATCACATCCACCCCCGCGGGGAACATCCTTCAATTCCCCTAATGCCAGCGGATGCCACCAGATGTCCTACAGTGAGATATTATTATCGCATTTCACCCAAAAATTGCTCTGATCCTTTTTTCTTTTTCAGAGGAACAAATACAAACTTGCAGCTGTACCTTAGCACAATTACTTTGCCCTAAATTAACTAAGTGGGAATTACACACAACTTCAAGAACAAACACCAATCTGGAGAATACTGCTAAACCAAACAGAGGGGCATTATTATTATAATAACAAGCTTCTCCAAAGCACAGGAGTCCACGCAACCCTCGCCCCAGCATTTTGCAGCAGCTGGTTTTGCAGGGATAAATACAGCCTCGTGGGCAGTTCCATCTGCTGGCCCACCAGAAATGGCAACGTTGGGAAAAAAAAAAAAAACAAAACCACAACAAAACCAACACGAAACCTCCCCAGATCTATGTTTTGCTCCAGTGATGACACATTCATCCTCCCAGCTGGCTTCTAAGTCACTCAGCCTCCCAGATTTATGTGAAATGGTACTTAAAAATACTTCTTACCATTAGCTGGAGGGGGAGAGGGGATGAGACAGCAAGAAAAGAAAGAGCATCTACTGTGAGACTACTGAAAAGCTCAAAGTTTACCGCAAAGGGCTGTACAGAAACCTAACCAGGTTATACAGCACAAAATCCTGACAGCTTGAGAACAGCATTTTACGCAAGAAGTCTCCTTCTGTGAAGGCAGGCGCAGGACGCGCAGCAGGTCAACGCAAATGCCCCAGGCCCCACTTAGGAAGTGGCTTCAGATGAATTCAAGCAACATTTATTACTGACAAAGCCCGTTGAGTAGTTTTACGGGACCCCGGGACTAAAACCCCCCACAATCTTTATATATGATGTCATTTGATGTCCAAAAGCACAGTAAGCCCTTTTTCCCCATCCCACAGACAGGAAAATAGCCACAAATGAGATTTTGAAGGAAAGAAGTGCTGTTTCTGGGATGTAGCAAAATTAAAACAAGTGAACAAAACCAACCCCAACCCCCCCATACATGTCTGGGTTCCCTGGAAACGTCGCTTTTGCTTTGGATGGCTTTGGGGCAAGGCGCAGTCTGTGCAAACTACAGTTTCTGCAAACTGGCTAAAAAGCAAGTTTCCAGCACTTCTCGGGTGGAAGATGTTGAGCTCCGTCCTCCGGGGCTGCAGCTTGGCTGCGAAGCACAAACACACGCTCGTGTAACTCCCCATATGTTAAGATAAGCAAAATACCTATTTGCAGTTCCTGCCAAAGACTCTGAAGATGACTCTGCGCTGAAAGCACAAAATCCCTCATCAGATCCTGCAACAGCTCAGGGTTGGGTTTTCAATAGCTGCTGCCCTTTTCCAATGGAAGTATAAACTCTCCCTTAATTGAATTTGACAATTGAAAAGTAAAGCGATTTAAAATAACAAATGGTTCCCCAGCTTTCCCTGCAGCAAGGTTAGAGACGCTTAATTGAACTTTAGCTTAGCTGCCAAACCAGAAAACCAGCAAATAAGAAAGCGTTGGGAATACCTGGGTTTATTAAGTTAGTAACTCATCTTTCTCCAGGAACAGCTCTGCACTGTCAATCTTTTTTCCCCTGTTTTTTTAATTGCTGAAAAAGCAACAAAAAGAGAAAACTATCAGGGACCACAAGGACCGCGGAGGTACCTACAGAACTGGTGGCAGCAGCCGGTAACAAAACGACCCCGTAAAAACATTCAGGAGACCAGAGTACAACCTCCCCGTGTTCCAGGGGATATTCCGCTTCAGCCACATCAATATAAAATGGAAAAGCAACACAGGCAAGCTTGTAGGAATTTCGCCCCCCATACGTCACAGCTGATGAGATGGATCCTGGAACAGCTTTGGGGGCAATCTCGGCAAGAGGGTGTTGAAAAACTGGAAAGGATACGGGAGACAGCCGTAAAAATTATTGGATGGGAGAAAAATGTCTTATAATAAGAAACTTGGAAGCTCAATCTGTTCAGCTTGTCCAAAGACGACCAAGAGGTAACTTGATTATAGCGTAAAACCCCCTTCACAAAGGAAAATACAGTGCAAAAAAAGGGCTTTGTTATCTCTGCAATAAGGAATAAAAGGAATCACCGGCTGGAAGCTGAAGGCAAGGAAGAGCCAACAAGGAAAGTATTTTTATACTATGAATCATTAAACACTTGAACAGACTATCAAGTAGAGCAGCAAACATGTAACGTGCCCTGTGCCGCGGCGAGCGGGTGGAAACAGAGCGGCTCACGAAATGCCAGAGCAAGGACAAAAATGATTCAACAAGTCACTTCTGGATTCACTTTCTGAATGCACGTGACGAACCCAGCATCTCGCGTGGACAGGGAGCAGCACAAGATGTTCTGTAACACGCTCAGCCATATAAAAGTGGAATAAATCTTCCTTTCAACAGGCAGTTTCTAAGAAATTTGAAAACAGGGGTAGCATCCTTATGGTCTGAGTTTATTTGAGGCTTTCAGTGCAGCTGAAATTACAACAGATAATAAAGAAATGTGTCCTCTTAGTTGTCTTACCGCAGTGCTGACCACCTCTGGAGAGGTCCAGGGCATCGCTTGCAGTGCCACCACACTTCTGGAGCACCCCTGGCAAACCTCTCTCTGCTGCTGCTGGGAACCAGCTTGAGCTTTGTTGGCTCGGTTGGGTTTTCATCGAGCCAACGGTACGGACAGTTGATTGCAGCTATTTCCCTTCTTTGCTTCCCCACTTGCAAAGTAATTATTGAGGGATATTAAAACACACGAAGTAAAAAAAACATTTGCGCTACCTTTTTTCCTCCTCCAAGAATCAGCCGATGTTTTCCCCCACGCAGCGCCAAAAAGAGCATCTCTTATGCTACTTATTAATGTTTAAACATGTTTATTTCAAGCGATAGCAGTGCTCTTTTATAAGTAATGATCCAGGTAAAACAAAAATAGCTAACACGGGAAAACAAGATTGTTTGGCTGCTCTTCTGTCAAGCTGTTCTCAGAAGTCCAGCCATTAAAGGAGAACGTATCCATGCTGGAAAAGCTCAGCGAAGCACGAGAAGTAACAGTTATAAGTTAGGAAACCCTTGGAGCTACATCCTCCCCCTGATCACGGTACATGTGTTGCTTGGGAATTTGGCCAGCAGGTTTGTCACTTGGCCGAGATTGAACCACACAAATTGTCCGAGATCGAGCGCTGAACCGGTGCAACTGTCTTGAGAACGGCACTCAATTTCAGCAGTGCAGCACCAGGATTCATGTTTAGAGATTCATTTAAAGAGCTCATTTTGCAAAATACTTGCTCATTATCACTAACTAACCGGTGATTAAATAATCACATACTTTAATCTCAGATACCAGACAGCTTCCTCTGCCTGGTCTCTGAATTAAAGGGAGAAATTCTCCCATGTTGGGCGGCAGCTCTACGAGGCCCAAGAAATCCCATCAGTTTTCTGGTAAGGCCTCACAACGCACTGAAATGTATTTCTATCCTTCCCCAGTAAATCTCAACACTAAAGGGCAGGCGGCTATCAGGTAACAGTAAAACAGTTTACCCAGTGCAGTTCATCCAAATTTTATGACAGAGACACAGAGCACTTCGCAGAGGTGGCTTAAAGCTATGGATGCTTGTGCTGAACTCCTGCAATGTTTGCAATGATTCAAAATGATTTAATGACACATCTGCTTTGGGTTTATACTTTTCCGAGCAGCGGGGCGTCGGAGAAGCACGTATATCAGCTTCTTCCTCTATTCTGAGCCCCACTTTGCAATTTCTATGCCGAGGGCACGCTCTGCCCCACAGAGGCATGGGAGGGAGGGAGGGAGGGAGGGATGCTCTCCAACTTGCTCGGTACAACGGGGTTTGTGGGAACTCCCGCAACACAAACAACACGTACTGCTGATGACAGCCAGTAAGGAGGCAAAAAAACCCCATTTAATATGTTAAAGTGAGGATTTCCAGAAAGCCCTACAGGAGCCAGATCATCCTGACCTGAATTTCAACAGGAGCTGGAAGTCCCAGCCCAAAGATCCTGCTCTTTCTGCCAGCACCACGTCAGTTCCCTTAGAGCTGTGAAACAGGGACCTGAGCCTTCTCCCAGCAAAGACAGGGATTCCAGCAGCGGGGTGATGCTTTAGGAAAAGGATTATATGAAGATTTTGTCTGCGGCTACTAACTCCAGTACCGAGCGACCCAGGAGGAAAGTTTTTGTGGAGCATCTTGTCTTCTCCCCTGGTTATATAGGGAACTCGCGCCCTAATACAGCCCCTCTGCCACAGGTTTAAGCTTGGTGGCCAAAGCAGGCTGCATTAGTCCTATCTAACCATCGCAGAGGTCCATGCTTTGCCTAAGGCTCATTTAAGCCCCACTAAAGCCCTCAAACAAGGCTTAAAATGCCGTTGCTGCAGCGCACAGGATTAATGCCGGTCCTTCTGCAGAGGGGCGAATGTCATTCGCAGAACTGTGTTAATTCCTGATTTGAATTTAGATGATGTTTTTAAATAAGAAACAAGCTCAGAACATCCGCTGGGAATCTGTGACTTGGATAAACCTTAGTAAGTCACTAAATATGAGTTACTACAGGAAAAGTGCTCAGACTGCAGTGCTGGCTATATAACAATAACAATAATTAAAAAACATCACTTGTAGAGAATAGAGAATAATGGCTTCAGATTGCATATTATGGGCACGGCTGATGTATTCAGAACAGTACGACAGCATTAATGAGCTCAAGATCAGCAAGCTCAATCTACAAAATACACTCTCATGAAGGAAGCGAAGAGGAATGGGAAAGGAGGAGTCTCTACCCAGGGTTTTCCTCCAAAAGGCACTTTTCTCAAAGGAAAACAACAAGAGCTGGGAGAGGGAAGTCCCCGGGGCAGATTGGATCAGGACAACAGCAAAATCCCGCAGCTGTTCCAGCTAAAGCCTGCCAGAGCTAATACTCGGCTGTTGCGTGCCCTCAGCAGCTCCTCCTGCGGTCAATGGGTGGTAACAAAGCTCAGGCAACACCAGATTCACCAGAATTTTGCCACACCAAACTTACCAGCATCTTCTGATTAACCCATTCTTCAGGATGATTTTCCAGCCCCCAATAAGTAGTAGCTGGAGCAGTAACTACAACAAACACCCATCCGTGACGAGCAGCTAAGACGGGCATCCCACCACAGCCCCTGGCTGCCCCATCAACACCACGAGCCTCTTTCACAGGTCCTAGTTTCTTTAGCTTATTTTTTAAAAGGTAGGTGCTACTAGGTACTTATACTAGAGGAAAAAAAGAAGAGAAACCTGATTCCACGCCACCTTACATTGATATATCGATTCAAAACCAACATGAAATCTTCACATTCATACTTTTCGCTGCACACGTAATTCTAAGATGGTGAATCTCCAACAGATGTCCCCAAACTGGCGGTGTGTTGAAACAAAAGACAGTCCCTACCATTCATCTAGAAGGTGGTGGTGGTGGGAAAACCTCCCATGAATGGAAAGGAAGTTTGGCATCTTCAACTGGATTAGCACACAGCCCACATCTTTACATCGCTCAAAGCATGAGAAAGGCTTTCCAGAGAGAGAAAGCGGCAGCTGCGCCGAAGAATTAGATTTAAAATGCATTTACTTTCAAAGTGGGCGAAAAATGTCTCTTTAACTCCTAATCTTTCATATTGCGGACTTGAGTAAAATAGATGCTCTTTTCTTTTAAAAAGTCGTGCAATTTAATGCGATGCTTCCCAGCAGGCTGCATCTGTTTTAAATGTTCGCATTCAAAATGTGAAACCGGTCCCTCCCCCCCCCTTAATTTTATCTAGAATTATGAATACTCCATTTGCTTAAACATACCTTGCACAGATGAGCCTCAGAAAACCAAAACCTTAATCTGGGACGATGTTCTGCATCCTTTGGGATACATGACATTTGGAAGTGCCGTGGAGGGCCTGGGTAGCTGTGGTCCACCCAGGTATCAGCAGTATAAGGAGGGAGAGGAGGCTGCAGGCAGAATTTAGGGTGATGTGTGATCTGGGCTTTTTTCTGGCTGAAACACCACAGTAAAATCCTCTGAAATGCGCAAAACACGGATGAACAAGCAGTTCTGGAAGAGATTCAAAGCAATGGGGACTCCAGCAGACTCCTAGAGCAGCTTGGGCCTTGCCAAGGAAGGGCAGCGTCCCCCCGAAGCAAACCGGGGTCAAGCTCTGGCTTGGAAAATTCTAATGATTCTTATTGATTAAGGGAAGTGGGAATGAGGGAAAACTGAGAAGCACATTGCAGCATAACATTTCCTCTAGGAGTGAATGCCATAAAACTCTTAATTTCAAAGATGATCAGAAATTGGTAACACTTGCAAAAAGAGAGACAAATAATCCTTAGCAAATCCCACCAAAGGGGAAAATAGTAAAGCAGACAAAGGTTGCATAGATGCCTATTTTTAGACAAATCGTAGACCACCCAAAACCAAAACGGTGATCAGGAATGTTGAAAAGCAGCTTATTGCTATAACAGGCTATGGATAAATAGCTACTGCACAACTTTTTCGGGAAAAGACTAACAACACGGTGTAGATTATACAGGAATGACAGAGCAGGGACAGCGCTGGATGTCAAAGAAAGTTCAACGCTACAGAGGTAAGCGAGTTACCAGCATAACCCCGGTGAGTTGGGAGGCCGTGCCCAGTTCCAGGCAGCACGGCAGGGATGCGTCAGCACGGCCGCGATGCGCTCCTCCAGCTCTTCCTCCACAGACAATAAGGATGGAAAATCCCAATTACTTCCACGTCGAGCCGCCAATCACCTCGGCTGTAGAGACTGAAGTTTCTGACATCAGAAGTAACTGCTTCTCAGTCAAAACCACTTTAAAACGGCAAATTAAATTCAATACTGGGAAACACAAACCGACTCCCAGGGCAGGGACAGCAGCCTTCACTTTGCGGGCACACCAACAGGCTCCCAATTAACTTTAGGATCAGGAAGGAAATCTTGGAAGCCTTGTGAACGGTTCCCCATAAACATCAGCCTAATGTTCTGCAATAATTAAGATGAAAATACAAAGTCAAGACCTGTTAGGAGGCAGAGAAGGGGAACTAAACCAAGAAATAACCTGATGAGTCAGTAGGCGCTGAGGCACCGACTCCGCCGAGGGTCAGGGGCTCCGCTGCAGCTTGTTTAGCTGGACCAGCAATTTTGCGATTGACCAGGCGGCTTCTCTTGGTACACAACCGCAACGCCTGTACAGAGAGTAGTAACAGGCAGGTACTCTGTGGAGAATGAAATATTGATGATGCCGGTGCGATGAGGAACAGGGGCCGGGTAGGATACAGCAGGGGACTGCCAAGCCGGGGCACAGGATGCTGCACAGCAGGGTGCGGATGCGGTAAGATAAAAGAGGGGGTGCAGGATGGTATCGGACCCCCCATAGGCAACCACAGCCTAAGCCCCGTATATCTCTCACTAACAGTCAAAGAAATGCAGACCTCGGCAAAATCAGGTTTTTGGGGTAGCAAAGAGAATAAGGAACAAGCACCCGATGTGTTTAAGACGCTCTGCATACAGTAAAGATGGATATAGCGTGGGGATGCAGAGCCCAAGAAAGAGCATGTAAAAGCATGCTGGAAAACATAAATATATTTATTATCCCAAGCAGATCCCACAGCCCAGTGGAAGAAACCACCAACCTCCGCCTCCTGCTTCTCCCAGCAAGGAAGAGCAAATGCCACCATCAGCATCATGCTCCTCCTGGAGGCAGCGCGGGACACCGATGACTCACTGCATTTTTTTATTTATTTTTAAATTTTTTTTTAGATTAAGGGCAGTCAGGACTAGAAGCAGAAACGCTTTATTGGAGAAGAGGCATTTTGAATTTACAGAAGGGTTGGTTAGGCTAAAGGGGGATAAAAGCCCTTACAAGACAGTAATTTCCACCTGCAAAAATGGGTCTGTTTGGTTGAATTTGAATCAAACCTCTGCTTCTGCTGGTTGCATTTCAATTTTTGGGGCAGGCTTTGACGTACAGTACAGAAAGCCAGACATGCCCGCAGGGGAGCCAAGAAAGACCAAAAAAGAAAACCAAAACCATACCCCTGTGCCACCCCACTTTTTCCCAGGGGGCAGTGGAAGGGTGAGCAGAGAAAGGCACAGATATTAGGAAATACGTGTTTAGCAACATTAATTTGAGGCTTCTTCTGTAGCACAATTTTTTTAATTTTCCTTTTCTTTTTCTGCAATGAGTAGGGTTGGACTAATAATAACCATTTCATTAGAGGGTTAAGATTTCAATTACAGGAACAATACATTCTTGACTTTGCAAATAAGATGCGTTTCCTTTTGCTAATAACAAGATTTCAAGCGCAACACTGCACTAGTTACAGTGACTTGCAGCACTTAAAATGCAAATCGGAAAACTGAGAATGGGGTTGTTTTTTTTTTTTTTTTTTTGGAAAGTTCCTGTATTTTGGCAGATTGTCTCCCCTCCTTTCTCAGTTTTTGGACCAGGATACATCAAATACCTCCATGCCAATAAACCAAGATACCTGCAAATGAAGCCCTCTCTCTGGCAACAACACCCATCAATATTTATATTCCTCCTGAACCTCAAGACTCGCTGGCCTCAAGGATGATGGTCAGAGACGGTCAGACCAGCAGAACAGCAAGTCTAGAGACCTCCTTATTTTTCTAAGCAGGACACAACACTTGTTCCCTGCGTGTCACTTCCATTGGTCCCAGCAGAAGAGGACAAAACCAGCAGTGAGTGCAAGAAGAGCTACAGAGACAAAAGAGAAAGGAATTTCTGAACCCCCAAACCATCGCAGTGACACCAGAGAGAGCAGTCGGGGCTGAAAAGCAGGCTGCCCGCGTACCCAGAATGAAGTTATCTTTCAGGAGGGTATTTGCAATAGCAACTCAAGGACTGAAGCTGGGAGATTAGTTAGCTATTTTATGTAAGAAAGACTGCTTGAATAATCAGTTTTTCTGATGCTGCCATGTCTTTTCATTTGTTAGTGCGCAGCATAATTGCTTCTCGTAAAGTTGAATGACTTTAAATTAGATGGAAAGATGGTCATTGCAAAGATAATTTTGAACATTCAAAGTTGTAGCTTTAAAAATATGAGTTGAAATGCAATGGAATAATTAGTGTGGAAGCAGTCACTTAATTTGTCCTCTTTTCTTTGTTTCTTCCTTGCTACGTGCTTTTAAGCTACACCAGTATGTACATCCATGGTAAATGAAAAGCAGGAAAATAAATGAATTTATCTAGACCAACCTCCTTGCTGGACCTGGAAGCCTTCACTAAAGTCAACACCAGTGATTAAACCCAGATTACACTAAAACAAATTTGCCATGTCACTCCTAATACTTCTGTTTCTATGTTTGGCATTGACCCAAATAGTTCTGTTTGTTTTCATCCTCTCTCCAAACACCGACTAATGTCATCGACTCACCCCGGCTGGAAGGGTCCCCGTGCCTCCCCCCGTTGACGGCCGGACCAGGGCAGGTCTCCTGGGGCTGTGACCAGCCATGGCTTGAGAAACTCCAGGGAGCGAGACGGGATCAGTCGATCCCCCGCCTGAAAACCTTCGACATGTAAGAGCTATTCATAATACTCCCAAAAATCATGACTCGACTACCGCAGCAATCAAAATGACTATTTCTCACCAGCCGGTTCAGCTGAGCTTCGTCATCATGCATTTTTCCCCTCTCCGTTTTATCTATCTTTCCAAAATTCCTCGCTCTCCTATTTCTTTTCTCCCTACCAAAGGGCTTCCCATATTCCTGAAGGCACATACCACCCTGACCACAGGAATTTTGCAGTTGGTATTTACATGTTGGGGGTACTCGGTGGTCCCTTTTATCCGGAAATGCAAAGCTGCTCTCATTTGAACGTGGAGCCCCTGCAAGAGCCCACAGGACGAGCCCTGCCAGATAAAGGATGGAGGGGGCAGAGAGCAGAAGAGACTCCTTTGGTCGACAAACAACTTCCAGCCAGTTGAAAACTTAAGGTGGGGGTGGGTTTGGGGTTGTTTCTTCTCCCTCGAGTGCGCTCTGCTCTCGGCCTGCAGGCGATGAGAGCGCGGCTGACGAAGATGATGCATCAGGGAGAGGAGATTTTAGTAACTGGGGCGGAGGAGAAGAGGCAGCGAGTGGTGAGAGGAGGAGGAAAAGGAGCCTATATAAAGCATCAAAATTCAGAAACCATCAATGCTTTCTTAGAAAAGAGAAATCTAAGAGTGAGAGAGCAAAGTTCGGGGAATTTTGGAACTGCCAGATACAATATAAGAACGAGCTGAAACCCAGCCGCATCTCGCAACAGCTCTCATCTCACGGATCAAACTCAAAACCAAGGTAACATCCATCCCACCACCTCTCTCAAGGGCACGAGGAGATTTCCAGGCCCTGATCCCACACTACTGCAAAAGCCAGGAGTCCAGGGGTCTCCTGAGGTATGAAATTCAAGAACAGCGTTCGCAGAGTTACTGCACCAAACTCGAAGCTTTACCAAGCAGAGGACTGGGGTCATAAAACCGGGTAACACATGAGGTGTCCCCCCCCATCCCCAGCAAAGGGACAAGCCCCACTACAGCTTCTGCTTTTCCAGCTGCACCAAACGAACTAAAGCCTCACCAGATCTTCCAGCACAGCCTCCAAAAATGTGAAATCAGGGAAGGACTGACCTGCAGGCACTGGTGGACCCGGGAGCCCAGCTGGCTGCGTGTCTCGTCCCAGCAGACCCGCGCTCCTCCGTGGGCCTGGGGACTCCTGCCCCGCTCAGCCACGGCGCTGGCAGATCCCACCCCCGGGTACCCAGAGAGAATAAATGAAGAAACAACCGCTGCACCCTGCTCGATCTCGTGTATGAAACAGCATACGTAATTAGAGCTGCCTGTATATGCAAAGGCTCAAAATTAAAAGTCAGCAACTTCTGCTGTTACTTCTTGGTTTTTGGCAGGTCTCACTTTCCTACTTGGCATCCTTACGCTGTCTTTGGTAAAGACTAAGATAACGATCTCGATCATCGAGCAATTGTTTCTTGTAAACACGCGTTGTGTGTACA
Organism: Dromas ardeola; assembly: GCA_013398915.1. NCBI lineage: Eukaryota > Metazoa > Chordata > Aves > Charadriiformes > Dromadidae > Dromas > Dromas ardeola. Next base: position 879,870 of record VYZM01017893.1, read on the forward strand.
TCAGATAAATCACCCGGCACCTGCTGTACATTTAATCTCTCCGTGACTGCGCAAAGCATTTTACCCAAGTCCTGCGGAGCCCCCAGCCCCGGTTCTTCACCCTGCATCCCACCCCCCACACACACACAGCCTCATACACACTGGCTCCTCGCTCGTGCCAGCGGCTTATTTTCTCATCCATCCACACCATGTGCTTCCCAGGCTGGGTTTTATTGGCACAGGTCCCCAAAGCGCCTTCCCCAGCACATACAGTACTGCTAGGGAAGCCATTGTGACAGATAATAGTGCTCTTATGCCAAGTGCAAATCATCTTTAACTTACTTTTTCTTAAAGTTTTTTTTTTCTACAGTGTTGTAACATAACTAACCACAGGTTCCCAATGTGTCTTTAAGAGGTGGGGGAGTGGGGGGAATCTCTCCTTGATTCATTAAGTACATTAACGTACACATCTCTGTTTAAGCGCAAAAGTCCAATTTAATTCAATTTGACTATTTATGCTAAAACAGCTCAAGGAACCGATGACCCGCTTTGTCCTGGGACTGAAATCTGGGACCGTACAACTGGAAAACCAGCATATACCCCTGCTGACCAAGCTGTGGACCTCCCTTGGCCAGTGCTGGCCGTGGGCAGCACCCATCCCCGCTGGCTGCCCAGCTCGGAGGGGGCTCTGCCCTGTCCATTTGTGGCACCTCGTCCAAATCACGGCAACGGGGGCCCTGGCAGCTGCCAGACACATAAGGTTTCCTAGACAGGCTCCTCCTTTGGTGGGCTACCTTCCTACTCGGCCCAAAGTCAACTCTACTTAAGCTTTTTGTTTTCATTGTCAGCTTTTTGCAGTAAATTCCCCCTGAATCCGCACCACCCATCCCAAACTTCAGTCCAACTCAGGTATCCTCAGTCCAGGCGCAACAAACTTTGCACATAATTTCCCGAGAATCCCCTTCTCTGGAGCAGTACAGGACAAATGGCAATCAATACTCTACAATGCCTTAAATAAATTATAAAAAAAAAGCTACTTTGAATTATTAATTAACCCAAAAGACTTGTGGTCCAAATCCCCTCCTCCCAGGCTCCCCATCCATTCCCCTGCACGCACCAGAGACCTGACGCTCACTCCCAAATTCAGAGCCATCACCTTCTACAGGGATCTGACCCGAACAAGAGATGGAGAGCGATTTAAAAAAAAAAAAACCATGCGATTCCAAATGTGAGTAAACAGCTAATTCCCATTTCATACAGAATAACTGGGGAAAAAAAGAGGCATGGCCTTTCCATGGCCTCGCAGCGGATGGGAGCAAAGATTTACTAGCAAAGGGCAGTAGTGAAGTCTCCTACTTCTAAAATTTTATTACCCTTACATAATATGCTATCATGCATTTACTAGCATGCTGTGAAGCGCTGCCATAAATATTTAAACTGCAATGACAAAGCAAGCGAGCTGGCGGTGGCTCCTGTGCCTCTGGTTTTCGCTGCTCGCTCCCTTGGGCCCACAGCGAGGGAAGCATCGCCGTGAAGAAGAAAAGACACCAAACCGAACACACATACTCGACTTCAAGTAGAGCGAAAGGAACTTAAAGTTGCTATTAAAAGGTCTTTCTAAACCAGGGCCTCTTAGAAATAACATGTATTACCCTCAAGCTTGTCATCAGCCAGGCTCCCCTCCCCAAACGCTTGCCTGACCACATTAGTTATTACATTTGATAGCTTTATAGTATTATTAGAAGCTTGCTATTTACCTAGTTACACAAGAGCCAGCAGCTTAGAGCCCACTCTCCGCCTGGGCTGCAAATCTCCGCAACTACCTCCAAAATAGCCCAGATTTTATGACCCGTTAAGCTTAACGATAAACCCTTGGATTTATGTTCCGGGCTACTGAGCAATGGGAGATCAAGGGCTAAGCTTTGATTTATCTGGGGGCCAAGGGAGATCGTTATTTCTATATTCTTATTTTTCTCATCATTTGCCATGATGATTGTAATGCTTTGCTATGACATCATGGCAATTTTTTTTAGTGTTGCTGACATGGAAGTCCATACCGGACTCAGACCTTTCACAGTGCTGGCACTGGTACTTCCCCTCCCAGCGGGATGGGAACATTGCCGGAGTGGTTTTCCATCCTCTGCCCAGCCCGAGCAGCAGATCCCGCTACAGACATGCTAACACCAGATCTTCTTGGTGGCATATAAAGGATAGTTTTAAACATGCAAATACATTTTGGAGGCAGGGGAAGAGTCTGGGAAGGAAGGCTGTTCTGCCGTGCACCAGTTTTCGTACATTTGTGGTGCTTTACATGTGATGCCAGCCGTGCCGGTTTCATGGTGCTTTAAATCCAGAACCATGAAATGAGCAGCCCGTACTGTGGAGGGACACTACTCAGCATGGCCCAGTATCTGCTTTTATTATAAATCTTGCTGTTTTAACAGTTTCTCTGAACATACTACGCCTCTAGAATCAGGGGACTGTAAGAAAATCTCCTATTTGCTCTCCAAATTTATTTTAAAAAGAAATAAAGGCAAAAGCCTTGAGAAACAGTCCATAAGGACCACAAATGTTCATGCAACTCAGAGTTTCACACTTGCCTGGCTTTAAAATGCTCATCATAAAGCCAGACTCCGGACATGTTAGAGCCTGTCTCAAGGCTGATGACTGGCTTTAGCAAGGGCAGGTGGGTGCATCACCGAGCGACAGGGCAAAGACTGGAAAAATGTTAAAGAATTTCATGATATTAGAATCATAGAATGGCTTCTATTGGAAGGGACCTTAGAGACCATCTAGTACCAACCCCCCTGCCCTGGGCAGGGACACCTCCCACCAGCCCAGGTTGCTCCAAGCCCTGTCCAACCTGGCCTTGAACCCCTCCAGGGATGGGGCAGCCACAGCTTCTCTGGGCAACCTGGGCCAGGGGCTCACCACCCTCCGAGTGAACAATTTCTTCCTGATATCTAATCTAAAGCCACCCTCTTCCAGCTTGAAGCCATTACCCCTCATCCTGTCACTACGTGCCCTTGTAGAACATCCATCTCCAGCTTTCTGGCAGGCCCCCTTCAGATACTGGAAGGCCGCTCTAAGGTCTCCCCCGAGCCTTCTCTACTCCAGGCTGAACAACTGCAGCTCTCTCAACCTGCCTTCATAGGAGAGGTGCTCCAGCCCTCTGAGCATCTTTGTGGCCTGCCTCTGGACCCACTCCAACAGGTCCATGTCAAAGTTAATCACACCTTAAAGTTACTTTCTTCAAAGATTATTACATCTATTTGACTATGCTGTACAGGTATACTAATACTATTTAAGTAATAATGAGAAAGGATGGAAAAAGTAAACATTAAAGGGCAAATCTTGAGGAGCTCAAATTTACAGAGCAAAGAGGATGCCTAATATAATAAAGGGAACTTGTCAGGGGAACGGTGCATTATCCAATCTTTGTCTCGATTGACAGCTTGTCAGTCTTTCACCCATTTAAAAAAAAGACTTTAAAAAGCATTAGATGGCAATTATCACCAATTTTCCCATTAAGTCCATGAAAAAAAAATTGTTGCAGTTTAATTTCTAGCTAAATCAGGACAGTTAACTATTTTTCTTTCTTACACAGAATTAGAAATTGAAGAGAAACAGCAAGGTGCTGTTACATCAGTAAGAGAGACATCAAAGAGCAAAGTAAACAGGAAGAGAGATGTGTGTTAGAATAAAAATGGCAAAACTAATGGAACGAAAACACCCAGAAATCCTTTAACCCTCAGTTAAATGTCTCTCACAAGTAGCAGCAGCAGGTTGCTGCACAAAAAAAAAAATGCAACAACAAAATACTGTGGACCAAGTCCCGCCAAATGCTGAGGAAAAAGTCACGTTGCTTCTTCAAGCAGAAGTTTACCATATATGTGAGCCAGAGAGATATCGGGTCTGTTGCACTGGTGATGTTCCAAATTCAGACTGGATTGCCCAAGAAGAAAGAAGCCCTGGCTCTAACTTGTGTTCATTATAGCAAACCTTTCTCTTGGAAGGAAGCAGCCCTGCTGACTGGTGGCACGTTCCACGCTCCTCTCCTCAAAAAGAGGAAAAAAAATCCACTTATTGTTAGCCCGTTACGAGATTATAAATTGCTTTTCCGCTGGCAATGCTCCGCATCAGTGTTTAAATTATTTACCTCATGCCTTGTACTTCCTAAGTAGTTGAAAAAGCCCAACTTACTCTCCCTGTGAATCCTGGCAGTGCTAAGAGCTGGTCCTCGAAGAGACTGGGTAGGGGAAGCACAGATGTGAGACGGATGTTGCATTTTCAGTAATTTCGGTATCATATCTCTAATATAATGAAAAACTAGGGACACGCTTGTGTCCCTGATAAAAGCCTTGCCTCAGTAAAGCATTCCTCACGCTTCCCAGGACCAGGACTTGACTCTCACCTCCCTCCAAGTGAAGTTTTCTTCTGTCTCACCCCTAGGAATAAATCCTCCGTGGCGTACAAGACACGTGGTTTTGCACATGTTTCCCCAGGGCGGTCTTTAGGGCATGCATTACACCATCTGCTTTAAGCTGAGCCCTATCAGCAATACTTGGTTTTGGCACGAGCGCTACTGGCAATAAGTTCTTTTATTCTTTGCCAAACCCTCCCTGACTTCCAGTAGGACGGGGCTCTTTCCATCGAGCCACCCGAATGCAATTACAGACATCCACACAGGGGATTTTTTTCTCATTTGTTTGCTTTTCTACTTCTCATCCTTCATCTACTGTCCTAAAAACGTCAGAAGAGAGTGCAAGAACTTAAAAGGCAATCACCACCTGCAACCGTCGCAGCAACACTAAACTGTTTTGGCAGCCAGGCCCCTCTCAACACACACTTACGGGGTCTATATCCCTCGTGTTGGGAAGACGCAATATATATTTTCCCCAGCTTTAGGCTGCATCATTTCAAGCTCCTGCATAAAACATGGGCGCACACGGAGATTTCCTAGAGCAGCCGATGGCTTAGATTGCAGCCATTGCCTTGGCATCGGAGCACTTTCCAGTAGCACACTAAACTTTACGTTTCCCACATAAAATCCCCAGTAACGTTGCTTCCCCAAACCCTGCCAGCACGTCCCAGGGCCTGGATGGTGCCTCTCAACCAGCCACCCCACTAACGGCTCCACAAACAACTTCTTCAGTAACGCTCTGCTCTCCGCTGCAGTTCAGCCATGGGTTTACACCCTCTCATCATTTTTTCCCCTGTGACACAAAGCACAAATAAGGAAGAAGTTTTCCTATTTGGAAAAAAAAGGAGTTCAGTGCATGCAACAGAGAGACGAATTCCATGATTCTATGAAGACATTCTACGATGCTACACAGAAATTCTTCCCTATGAGGGCGGTGAGCCCCTGGCCCAGGTTGCCCAGAGAAGCTGTGGCTGCCCCATCCCTGGAGGGGTTCAAGGCCAGGCTGGACGGGGCTTGGGGCAACCTGGGCTGGTGGTTGGTGTCCCTGCGCAGGGCAGGCGGTTGGAACTGGATGATCTTTAAGGTCCCTTCCAACCCAAACCATTCTATGAATTCATCTACCATTCTTCTTTCATTCATGCTTCAAAATCTAGGATAGAAGCACAGCTCAGAGCGCATTTACTTTGTGCTCACCTTGCTCTCGTGAAAACCTTCCTACTTCTTCAGCCTAGAAAATCCGCCTTTTCTATAAAACACAAACCCAAATACCCTCCAAAGCCTATGAGAAATGCAGCAAGTCTGTTGCCTTTGGGGTCTTTAACTCAAGGTAGAGACGAGTTTAACAGGTGTAAACCCAGGTGTCTGTGGAGAAGGCAGGATTTGGTTGATAAAAAAATAAACCATTGAAGCATTCTGACATTTCACTTACATTTCACAAAGCATTCAATAAGAACTCTTTTGAACCATATCTCATTTCTATGTCCTTCAGTTGTATCCAAGAGCCCTTCTGTGAGTAGCGCGTAGAAAATTCACAAAAAATATTCTAAATATATGTATTTATGTGGCCTAAACAGCCCAATGAGGCATTAAGTGGTGTTTTCATAATTCTGCAAAGTACCAAAAGCCTCCCGGGATGCATCGAGCCTCTTCAGCTCAGGACTGGATAGTTCTGCACCTTCAGAAAAAAACCCCAAACTTAAACACCTGAAAGTGCTTTTCAGAAGCAATTATCCTAATCCCTCCCGTTACCCAGCGGGAAGCAGTGGCACGCAGAGGTTAAATAGCGTCTCGGAGGTGGCTCAGCGAGCAGCACAGCCCGGATTAGAGCTGCGGTGCCTCCTGACTCCCAGCTCCCCGCTCAGCCCAGCGCCTTAAATAGCTGCAGTGCGAGTAATTAGCTCTGTCCTCTCTGCATGCGTCGAACTCGGGGAATGGGAAAGCTGGAGTTTAACTTAACGATACGAAAATGTCTACGGACAATCCCAGGAGAGAAAGCTTAAGTTTTAACAACTATCACCTAAACCACCTGTACGAAGGCAGAGGGGAAAGCTGCTACGCAGATTTTACTGCCACCAGTTTGGGAAGAACGAATTACTCCCAGGCGGTAGAGCATGTCACAGTAAAAGGTTTATAGGGGCTATCACCAGGATCATTCTTGTGGCATTTATTCGTTCCAGTTTTTGTTTGTTGGCATTTCTTTTGTCCTCTCCTTTGTCACCAGGGTCGTCTCCATCCTTCACTTCCTGGGATACCTGAACTGCGAGGAAAACAACGAAACCTTTGCTAAGGAAGGGGTTTAGTGACATTACACATTTTTCATTTACATTGTTATTTTGCACTGTTGTGCGCTTCCACGGTGATACCCGACGTGTGGTTTTCCTCCATCAGAGGGGCTGTGTACGTCTACTTCCACTACTCCCTACAGCTGCACTATCTTTTACTTTTTCAGCTGCTTCCAGCAGGGAACAATAAATCTAAAACACAGTCAGAAAAAAAGGAAAATCTCTATTGCTATTTTTGGCATCCAAGTTCTTTGGCTTAACCTATTTTTGGAAGAGCATCTTTGTTCAGCAAAATCAAAGCTCACAGCCCGGTGACACCGGGGCGGTGCGTCCTGCCGCAGGCAGAGCCGTCCGTCAGTGGCAGGCTCCAATGGCGGAGCCGGCACACAGAGCAAAGCCAGGACAGCTGAGAAGGAAAACGATGGGAGCCAGGATTTCACTTCTGCTCTCCATCACTGCGTGCCCCTGAGCAAGTCACGCCATTCCTCTCCTGCAGGCTTTGGGTATCCACGTTCCAGCACACAGCTCATGCACAAACAGGACGGGGGCACCTTATGCTGTAAGCTCCCCACGGTGAAACACGTCTTACAACTGGAGCACCTGGAGGACAGGCTGAGAGAGCTGGGGTTGTTCAGCCTGGAGAAGAGAAGGCTCTGGGGAGACCTTAGAGCCCCTTCCAGTACCTAAAGGGGCTCCAGGAAAGCTGGGGAGGGACTCCTGAGGGAGTGCAAGCGATAGGATGAGGGGTAATGGTTTTAAACTGAAAGAGGGGAGATTTAGATTAGATATTAGGAAGAAAGTCTTCCCGAGGAGAGTGGTGAGCCCCTGGCCCAGGTTGCCCAGAGAAGCTGTGGCTGCCCCATCCCTGGAAGGGTTCAAGGCCAGGCTGGATGGGGCTTTGAGCAGCCTGGTCCAGTGGGAGGTGTCCCTGCCCAGGGCAGGGGGTTGGTACTAGATGGTCTTTAAGGTCCCTTCCAACCCAAATCATTCTGTGATTCTATGTCCTTACAGCCTCCAGCCCTATTAGGACTCCAGTTTTAGTGGTTCATGAGATATAAATATCAATTGGTATATACACAGCTCATGTTTTAATAAAAGCTTTGCTCAGGGGATAAGAAAGGTCAGAAATAGGAAGTGTCAGCCCAGCCTGTAAAGGGAAAAGACCTAAACCTGATTCACATGTTTTTGTTTTGTTGGTTTGATTTAGAAGATATCCAAACTCCCTCTGCTCTGAAACACAATTACCTTTGTGCTACCACCAGATGCACCTTCCAAAAGCAGGAGCACTCTTACGCACCCCAGAAAAAGAAAACAGTTGGAACAAGACGCAAAATAAGCTGAGTTCACGTGTCATGGCTGGCTCTGCCTGACGCGACGGGAGCACGTGCTTCTCACATCCCTGCACTCACCACTCAGAAAGAGATAATCCTCGAACCTTTAAGGCGCAATATTTGGCTCGAAGCCGACGCTGTATGCCAGGGCTGCAAGACGGCTGCACCGCACCAGAACTGAATGCGGCGGCAGGGCTTAGCCCCAAAGACCCCGCCACACTCCTGCCCGCTGAGCTGCTTCTTCCCGGGTGAAAAATAAAATAAAATAAAATAAGGTTAAACATTCATTTTCATATAAAATATTTTGTTGTCTGGGTTGTGGGGACGGCCCTCCAAATGCAATACCAAGCCCCGCTGGGCTTGGTGAGAGGCAGACTGAAACACCAGCACTAACAGCAGGTCCCCGGTGAATCCACACAGCCTAATGGATTAAAGGCTTAATTAGAGTTACCTGAACATTAAATATCATTAGAGTGCACTCAAATTTGCTCTAAATTTTTTTTTTCCCTTTAAATGACCTCTTAACTAACTGGTTTTTGGTGCACAGTTGTTAAAAGTTGTTGAAACTTTCCCCGTTTTCAGCTCTTTTCCCTTGAGAACGAAGCCGACACAGTTGTGCTGTGCATCAGGCAACGCTCCGACACGCCTCATCGCCAGCCGAAGCCGAATTTAATGGGGGGGAAGTTGTCTCAAAATTACCAAGCTTTGTATCTGGAGAGAAGGAAGATGCTCAGCAGGAGCTTCACAGGGTAAGAGACAAACCCATACCGGACACGTGAGAAGCTACAAGGCAGGAAGCCATAGGAAACGAGGCTCTATTGGTCATGCCATCTGTTTTTTGAGCGAAGAGATGTAGGTAACGCCTTTCATGCTTCAAATTGAGAGTAGTAGGATTGTATGGAAATGTGTAATAGATTAGAATTAATGGTAAAAATTAATACAGTGTAATTGGAAGATGGTAAAATGCGAACGCCTTCCAGGTGCGAGGGATGTCAGCCACGTGGCGTTTCCATCGTGGTGTTTCGGGTTTTGCCTGGCTGCAGTCTCCGACCATCCCGCCCCGACGGCAGAGGGTTCACTTGGCTTTCACCAAAACCTGGGGAAACCTGGCCAAACCCCTGCAGCAGACCCAACAGACCAACTCCACCGACTTCAGCAAGCAGCAAAGCACAGACAGCCCCAGCAACCCCGCCAGGACAGACAGACAGCACCACGCGCCAGAGGGGCTAACGCCAGCAGCAGGAGACCCCAGGAAGTATCTTAGCAAGAGGGGTTGTTTTTTTTTTTGAGCTTTACGTGTATGTCAGAAACTCTTCAGCTGCTGGTACCCACAGACACCCGTGAGCAGTTTCAGCACACGCCATACAGCAGGCTTCTGTTCGAAGCTTTTACAAAAAATAAACCGGTAAAACTGGCGCAAATTTATGTACTTGAATAAGCAGATGCCAAACACTCCGGATTCTTAATTGGAGCAGCTTCAAAGCTGCAGCTGGATTTAAGTGTCAAACGTAAGGGCGATGGGAGAGGCGGAGCGGAGATGCAGGCGCTCTTCTGCTCCGCTTATCCTCTTCTTTTCTCCATACCCCCCTGAAAGAGCACAGTACCCCTGACAGATCTGTGCCAGCGTCACCTCTTGGGCTTCAGCCACATGAGCTGGAGTCCTCCTTGCCCTCAGCTTTACACCCAATTTACGTGCCCCAACTGATGCTGAAAAGAGCAGATTGCCTCCCCTATTTCAGTACCAAACCTGGGGTCAGAGGTGACAGCGGTGAGGTAAGGCAAAACTCGTAATTGTTGTTAACTAGCACCATGAGAAGTTTGTTCTCGGCCGATTGACAGCAGCAGTTGACACCAGCGAGGAAGTTTTCTACAAAGCATTTTATTTCCCAAATATTTGTCTTCAAAATAATAGTTGCTAAAACAACTGTTACTTTGGCAAACAACAGTCGGGAAGTAAAAACGCTTCACAAGAACCTTGCTTGTTACACATTTCCATTTTACAATCAGCCATCGGGATGCTGAGATTTCACTGAAAGCCAAACATTCACCTACTGTGAGTATTCGTGATTGGTGAAGATGTCCAGGAAA
>VYZM01017893.1:892700-935706 GCA_013398915.1 Dromas ardeola
CGCCCACACACGCACTAACCCACCCAACCATCCGTGCACGCACCAGCCAACGCACCCGTGCATGCACCAAGCCGCCCAGCCGTCCAGGCACGCGCCAACCAGCGCACCCATGCATGCGCCAGCCCACCCAGCCATGCATGCAGGCACCGACCAAAGCACCCATGCACCCAGCCACCAACCCACCCAGCCACCCGTGCATGCACCAACCAGTGCACCCATGCACGTATGCATGCACCAAGCCCCCCATGGCTGCACCGACCCATTCACACGCCCACCCATGCATGCACCAACTTGTGCACCCACGCACCCACCTGAGCACGCACCGACCCACCCAGCCACCCATGCAAGTGGCTGTGGAGGTGTTCAAGGCCAGGCTGGATGAGGCTTTGAGCAGCCTGGTCCAGTGGGAGGTGTCCCTGCCCAGGGCTGGGGGTTGGAACTGGATGAGCTTTAAGGTCCCTTCCAGCCCAAACCATTCTGTGATTCTATGGCAGGAGCACAGAGGATATGACAAGAATGGCTTGAAGATAACGGTCTGCATTAGCGCTGGATGGGCAAAGTGGCGCTCAGCTGCTCACCCGAGGTCTAAACAGGTTTCTGCATGTACAAAACCCCCTACATTAACTACAACAACAACAAAAACAGCATCAGAAAAGTGCCATTCCCCATACTGTTTGCTTCTACCTTATTTTCTTTACTTTCCCCTCAATCATTGCGCTACCTGATGCTGCGAGAGGAAACAAGCTCCCTTTGGTCGTGACAGCACATGGTGTTTGGTGTTTGCTGGATGGCAAAGTGCCCGCTCCAGCCTCAAAAGCCAGACGCTGCAGCCATGAGCAGCACCAGCAGGAGCAGGGGCGCTCTCCTTGCTGGGAAGGTGACTGGGGCACAGAAAGACACAGTCAAAAATAGGACATAAAGCTTTTCAGAAACCCTGGACCATAATTTCAACTCCCTAAATGTGAAATTCCAACCCTGGCTGGTCAGGGCCACCCTGAGTGGGTGCCTGTGCTGAAGTTACTCCTGGTTTCCGTTGGTTTCCAGTGGGTTTTGTGGCCAGGAGCATCAGTTGAAATCAGTAGCCACTGAAGGACATTCAGGCTTCTGGAAAAAAACAACCAAAACAACCCCCTCAAAAACCCTCAAGCTAGGCTAAAACTTTAACTTAAAAAAAACCAGCCAACTGGGGCTTAGACCTCACTGCAAAGCTGAAGCCTTTCCCTGGTGCATCAGAGTCGAAATAACGCGGGACGAGACAGTGAAGGTTTCCCTGCTCTAAGCCAGTGTGAATGACGTCTGTCTGTAAGGCAAGGTGTTGCGTGTCACATTCTGGCACGGTACGTACAGCTTCTGGCAGGAGGGGGAAAAAAAAAAAAGAATAAATCAAGCCTTTGTTGTTTTGTCTTCAGTCTCAAGTGTGATTTGGAGGAAGTTGTCTCGGTGAATCGGCAAAACGGGCTGACGACTGCCAGACTGCAGCGCTGGGAGAGAGGCACTGCACCATCCCAAGAGCATCGAGGGAGGTGGCGACAATCCTCCCACATCCCGCGTGGTGCTGGGAGAAGGGGAGGCAGAGAGGTTCAGTAGCGTGAACCTGCTGCGACTCACACTAAAGGGAGGGGGGACACATCCATCGGCATTGGAAAGCCCCATCCTCTGTGTCCCCAGAGAGCTCCGAACTCTTTGTAGTGGTGGTTGAAGCCAACAAGAAACCAGGTATCTCACTTGGACGTTAGTTTCTCCAATAAAGTCAACCGAACTACCCGAAGAATTGACTATTTAATCCCTTGAATCCGAACAACAGATATATATATGCACACACATACCCCAAAGCTTTTCAAAAAAGGTTCGTTTTGCTTTTGGCTTACTCTTACCCACGATGGCGTGAATCAGAAGTATGGATCTTCAACTCATTGCAGCTGCGCTGAGCTAGAGTTGATGCAAATGAGGATGAAAAATGCAAAGCGGTCTTTTCCCAGAAAAATGAGAGCCGAGGATTATTAATTTTTCTTAAACTTTTCTACGTTATTTGTTTAAAAGCCCCTAATTTTCAATTAGAACTCAATCGATAGCACCAAACATTATGGCCTGAGTTTCACTGTAATACGATAATAAATAGAAGTAGGCCCCTACAAATTTTAGATGAAGTCAAGCCTCTGCAGTGGCTGAAGTGTTTGCTGAACCACCTGGATCAGGAGGTTCTTGAGACTCTAAGTCCTTTACATGCAGACCTGTTTCTCCTCGGGATGCACAGAAAGATGTGCTTCCCTTCAGTTCGCTCAAATTTGAGAAAAACCATCGGGAATTGAAACCAAAGACTTTTCCCCGTATGAGTCTTTACAAGGATTCGGTGATAAGAAATAGCCCAGCCTGCTGTCAAGAGGTAATATTTCCCATGTTCAAAATGTCCATTTCAAATGCAGAATAAGTTTTGCCGACGGTACTCTTCCCTTTTACCCCATCTGCCCGTCATATTTAAGATTATAATACGATTTAAATTAAAGCGCAGTAACTAATGTATGCTTCTTACTCCGCTCTGCAGTGCACCTTGACACAAATTAACGTTAAAATTAGTCATGTAGTAAAGGCTTCACTCATCAGTTCGGCACATAAAATGAAAAATGTTAAGTAACCTCCAACTTAACAGGCAGATTCTTAAATAAATATGGTAATAGCATACCCTGATCATAAGTGAAAAAAGAGCACCAGGCTCCAGCGAGAAAGTATCAGTTGTTCCTTAGGAAAATAATTAAAAAGTACAAGTGAAGAACACGATTAATTTAAATAATCAGTTTTGTGTTTCCTGCTAGCTGATTTAAATCATGATGAAAATTGTTGATTAAAGCCCCTCATTTAAATCAGTGCCACTTAATGAGAGTGCATGCCTATGAACATAAGTCCATAATAGTAAGAAAAGACTCTTCAGGGAAGAAATAGCTTTCACAATACTTCCAGGGCTGGAAGAACATCCTCCTTCCTCTGCAAAAAGAAATACATGTCACCAAGCTAAGCAATTTTTCTCCCTTAAGCTCTTAACCCTGTAAAAATAGCAGGAATAGGGCAGTAAGTCATAGGACATTCACGGCGGCATTATATAAGTACGACTGAACTTGTGATCCTTCTCGCGGACTGTTGGGGAGGAAGATGAAGTATCACTGGAATGATTTAAAAGATGGGTTTGAATTCCCTAACCATTGCAAAGGGATGTCCTGGTCCAGCAAGTCATCTTGGTGGCCAGCAGCCTTCTGAGGGCTGCGAGCCGTTGCCCAGGGAGGACAGCAGAAGGTGGAGCAGGACCGTGCCGCCCTGAGCACTACACTGCTCCCATCCAGCCCCAAATTGCTGTTTGAAGGCCGCATCTCTGGTACCAGAGCAGTAACTCCCATAGCTCCACCTCACATGTCCTCTAAACTTAAGATGCTTTTGTTTCCCTTGCCAATCAAAATCCAAACACGAAAGCATTCACAATGAATTTATAGCAAATGTAGAAAACTGCATTTCACGGAGGGTTGCGTGCCTATCGTCAGCCTGTACACGCATTTACATGTCCACCGTTCACTGAAATGGGCTCTTCTCTGCGGTCTATAATCCACGTCGCTTCCTAGGCCTCTTAACTTCAGGGAATTTGGGATTCCTCCCTGCAGAGTGCATAGCTCAGAACAGCTCCCCGAGGCTGGCAGTCACCCCTATTTCCGTGCTGCCCGGTGCTCCTCCTGCACGCCCAGCTCCTGGGCTCAAGTTGTGTGTCTCCCAGACAGAGATTTCTGCCCTTTCTGGAAGCGTACTGTGGGATGAAGGCTTGAAGGCGCGACCTTCACTGCACCGAGATCAGAAACTAGAAGGCAGACAAAGAGAACAGCTAATACACCTCATAAAGATAGTGTTAAAGTTACTGTATATGTTTAAGGCATGATTTCTGGAATGCCTGCTATTTATTGCTACTGCCAATATCCTTATTGTTCAACGATCAAAAGATACACAACGATCTATAACTAAGGATATTTCTCGTAGATTTGCACAGACTGATCCTCACACACCTGTCATTCTTCCCCTTCCCCTCCTATTTCCGAGGGCAGCAACGGGGCTGTTCCCCTGCAACGCGGAGCACGAGACGCCCTGCGCCTTGCATCCTCCCAGAAGGCTGGCTGCAGGACATCGCTGCTGCATCCAACTCCAGGGGTAACCCTGGGATGTGGCAGGGGCTTCAGTCCTGCAATGTGCCCTGAGCATGGTCCTGTCCTGGCCGAAATGGTGGCAGTGCCGGGGCTACATCAGGCTCCGATCCCCGCCGGGGCACAGAGCCCGCATGTCCCAGCATCTGCACGCAGGAGCCGTGCTGTTTTACCAGTGGGTGCTGAGCACATATTGTTTCGGGGACTTCTTGGCCTCTACGATAAATCTACAGGGATCCAAGAACACATTTATTTGCTCCTTTTCTTCCCCCAGCATTTTGCAGAAGCGGTATTACACCTTTGTGTCACGCCGCCCTGCAAATCTGCTTCCAAAAGGCTGCCTTGTTTCTTCAAAGAGCGTTTCCAGTGCTTACCAAGATCTCTCGGAGCCCTTGACTTTGCAGCTGGCAAAGTTTACAACATGTTTACAATACCCTGCATAATTTGGCTATGAGATAATGTATAGTATACTCCTTCAGCAGTGCACAGTGGGAGAAGAACAAGTGGAAAAAAAAAAAAAAGGTGATGCAAAGCCAAGAAAAACAGATGGTAGCGAGCTCTCCAAGGGGCAAGAATGAATAAATAACTGCAGATATTTTTTTTTTCCCCGAGGAAAAATATATTGTCAAATCAATAACACAGTTTTTAGGAAATGCAAACTAGATCAAATGCGCATTTTTTCAGTATTAAACAATGGCACTTCATCAGGACGGATGGTCTGTACTGCACGTGTTTGCCTAAATGAAACAGAGAGACGTAAAAATAGCATTGCTCCAAAAAGTTCTTGCTTGACCTCAAGGTTAAATTTCACACTTCCTGGGAAGTTCTGCTGTAGATAATGAGCCAAATCTTTTAGGTGTAAATCAGAGTGCCCCGGCAGTTACCAGGCCATTTAGCAGTTATATCTTTGACAATCTAAACTGCGATTCTTAGAGAGCAGAATTTCTCGATTTTTATGGGAACTTACCTGTGCCTGCTATTAGGGCAACGGGAAATTATATTTATTAATACATCTGTGCCTGCTTCTAAAATGATTTATCGATGCCCTTTTTCTTTTTTGACCACATCAGGTCAAGCTAGAGGGGGAAAAAAAGAGATGCTTAAAAATAGCCAAGTATACAAATACTTTCACTCTCTTCCAGCCAAAGATTTTTTCGCCTCTTTTTTAAGTCACCCAGAGGAAGCCGAGCAACATATGGGATGCATGAAAGTTGCTCTCTGCAAATCTGTCGATCCGTTTTAGCGACGCCGTGCATCAACCCCAACTCTGCTCTCAACACAGGCCTCCCCGCACTCGGCTCTGCACCCTGAGACCAACCATCTCCTGCTACGCTCATCCACGGGCCCGGGGAGCAAAAAGCTGCAAGGGATCAAATCTCAGTCCGTAGTGAGCTCTCGCTCTGTAGCCGTGGTGCAATAACTACCTCTGCAGCATCGGCCAATGCTTGCTCGGTCACCTGCTGGCAGTGGTGGGTTAGGGAGCAGAAGGCATCACAGGCTGGAAGGAGCTGCAGCTTCTGATAGCAGGGAATAACCTCTTGAGGCAAGGGCTGTGGAAGAGGGTTGTGTGCTCAAGCCTTCCACGTCAGGTCCTCTGGGCTGTGCCTGGGAATGGTAGGTCTGGGGACTAACACAGACCAAGCCCTGCGATTGTGGAGGTCTTCTGGTGAAGCTCCCCAAGGAGTTACATCTGCCCCAGCCCTTTGGGTAGAGGCAGCCACAACCCCAAAGCGCAGAATGAGCAACCATCAGATCTCAAGTCCCAGGGCACCACCACAAAAACAGCGCTTTGAAAACATCGGTCCTTCTTCACACGTGTGAGATGGGGAGGCTCCCTTTCCATTTCTGTTTCAGAAGATCTGGACTCACAGGGCTGGCTGACTGTAAAACTTAACTGCCTTTTCCCAGCACGTCAATAAATCAAAGTGCTCGGGGTACTTCTTGGAAGCCAGAAGCCAGCAGAGGCGATGGGAAAGAGTCACCTCCTCATCTTACTGCTTTTCCGGAGGCAGCGAATGCTCGGTTATCATGCCCACAACACTGATGATAATATTCTCATCCAAGCTCCATTTTCTGTTCTGTGAAGAGCAAATTGCTATCACCTTAGTTTTTATCTCTTTCTGCTGAGAGCAGAACCTGAGCTCCTTCTCAAAACCGCATACTCCTAAGTTCCCGCACCGATCTCTTTTGCGATGTAAAGGGAACCTTATCTCCAAAAACCAAAGTCTTTCTTACACCGCAATGAGCCCGCAGGCGAGCCTCCCCGCTGCCAGAAGCCCTTGCTGCCCACCCGGCAGGTAGCACCCACTCCTCCCTCTAACAGCAACTCCAAAAGAAAACCAGACCCCAGGCACCTCCAGGGAGCGACCCCGCATTTACAGGGCCGCGGTGGGGCTCTCCCGTCCGCACGAGCTGCCGCGAAGCTCGGCAGGGTCAGAGGCGGCTCCTCTCGGAGCTGGGCAGGTTTCAGAGGGAGGCGAGCTGTCGGAAGAGGCAATGGCCGGGAACGCCTCCAGCTCCAGCCCCGAGCTGCAAACTGAAGTACTTCCTTTTGTTAGAGCATATGGCCAAATCCTGAGTCCTACACATGCCTTAATGCCAAGAGTGACTATTAGTTTGGCATCCTACGCGGCAAAGAAGCCAGCGGGAGTTTTGCCCAATGGAGAAGAGGGGTGAAAGCAGGCAGTTTATGCCGCTGCCATTTCGGCTCATTCTGCGTGTCCTGGCCACCATCGTGTCCCAGGATTAGGCCAGCTCTTGCCGTCCTTTGCTCTCACCAGTCCCTTCATCTGAGAGAATGTGTTTCTGTACCTGACCCTTATATTGCAGGCGACGGAAGACTGCGTTAAAAGTACTTTGTAACCCAAAGCATTTTCCGATTACAAACAATTCTTTGCAGCAAATTCTAGTAGGCCGATACTGTAATGTAGTTGCAATCACCTGGTAGAATATTTTTCTATAGCTCCGTTACGAGTATCAGTACCCAGCCTATATTCTCTGTCTCATACTTAAGCCTCCAAAATTATACTGATCAAAGCAACCTGCATTTATATACTGATGTGCTCCTGCATTCGAGAGATTTGCCAAGTGCTAAATATAAGGTTTCTCACTATAGTCAAAATCAAATTCAGATTCCAGCTGCCTCTCTGCTAATATGCAGCAAAGGTTCAGCAGTACAAAGCCGTGTTTGGAGAATCAGACACCGAAGATGATTAAATTAAACTGAAAGGGGAATTGGTACAAGGCTGAAATTAGTTTGCTGAAGAAAAAGCGTTCATTTCCTTCCTCTGACAGACGGAGCCACCTCGTGACCTTTAGCGATCAGGATCAGAGCAAACAGGACCGTGGCTTTGCCAAGACTGCCCTCCCCACCTTCCCCACCGGTGCATTGACTTAAAAAATCAGCTTCAGCCTGTGCTGGCCAGGGCAGGGGGAATAAAAGGATGCTCAAACCAGTGCGGCGGGTTGGCAAAGACCTCCCCACTGGGGGTGTGATCCATCTCCTCCCTCTCCAGCAGATCAGACACCCGTCGGGACCTGAAGAACAACTCTTGGGCTTATCTCGGTGGTCTGTTTTCAAAGAGAAGGATTGCCCAGTCTCTGGGAAGAGGCACCGATTTGATCAAGATGGAAAAAGCCGGAAGGTGCCCAGAGTCAGCAGGGTGCATTGATGAGATCTGGAGTGCAGGCAGGAGCAGGAAGACATCCCAGGGACGGGCAGGTGGTTGCTTCCTTGGCATTGCTTATCCGGCTCTTTTAAACCAGCACTAAAATTCCCAACGTAAAAAAAAAATTCCTCACTACGACTATAGCAAGAGAGATGAAGGGATTTAAAGCATATGGCAACAATAAAAAGTTGCTCGTCTTCTCTCTCCCACTCTTCCCCATTAGCTGTTATTCTTGGGCATCATCTCCTCTGAGCACCCTGTGTGCTACAATCACACTGATGGCCACATGCGAGAGATGGAAAACAACCGGCTGCAAACAGGGATTTCTCTTGGCTATGGCGTATGCAGGCACGGGTTTGCCAAGACACCTTGTTCGCTCCCTGCAGCCCTTCTGCTGGTGCCATTCTGGGTCTTCTCCGAGCACAGATGGAGAATAGCACCAGGTTGTTTGCTGTTCTTGCCTCGCTAACGTCAACCGACCTGATTTCGAAACCAGACTGAGACCACTGCTCCTCTTTGGTATAGGGTACAAACCGGTGCTGCTCCTCAGGGACTTGCACGCAGTCAGGTTCCAACAAGAGAAAGGATTTTCAGCCTTTAAGAGGCCAAGGTTAACGTGGCTCCTTGGCAACATGCAAATTGAAAGGATAAATTGTAGGAGCGGGCATCCCAGAGCAGCGGCACAGTCTCTAGCAAAAAACCCACTACCCAAATCCAATTCAATACAACACAGCTCAGGAGAGAGGAAAAAAAGGCTGACCAGCCAATGGTCATGCAGATCGGCCAACGCGGAGCATGTGGCACCTCGGCCCAGCGGCATCCAAGGACAGGAGTGGGTGTCCTGCTGATGGAACATCCTCTGCCAGATGGTACCTGGGGTGTTCCTCTGCCGTGCTCCACGGGTAGACGTGCCCACACAGAGCCCCCCGAGACTGGGCACTGAGGACACGCTAACAGACATCCCCCTCTGCACGAGTGGGGCTGAGCAGGTGCAACGGAGAGAGAGGAGAATACACTAACCCTCAGTTCAGCAAGGAATAGCAAAGGGACAGTTCGAGGATCAGATCTTTACAGATATTTACTTAATTCCTTTTAAATCGGGCAATGAATGCCTTAAAGAGGATCTGGGCTGAAACAGTTTGTGCAGCGCGAAGTCACACTGGAAATTATCAGAAAATCAGGATAGCTCCCTACCCTTCTGCAGTCTGTTATGGTGTCTTAAGCAAAAGGGGATCAGGCTCTTGGTAGCTCTGATATTACACAGCTTTCCTTTCCACCACGCTCTTTATAGGTACCTCATCAGTGACGTCTCTCTCAGAGGCTGGATTCATACAGAAGTAGGAGAGGGCTTTAAACCGAACCATCCCCAGCCAGGAGAGCATCATAGGGATGACAAAGACCTGCAAGAGGAGGAACCAGAGGGTCTGAAAACTGAAAGCAAAGGCCTGTACAAAGGGGACGGATTTGACTGTAGGAAAGGACCATACTAGACTTGAAAGCCAAGGTGACTGATAAGCTGCACCTGCAGCAGAACATTCCTGTCCGAATAAATAATGCAGTTGTGAATTTGAAATGGTGAACCCATTGGGGAGCTGATCCTCACTTGGTTTGAGGCAACTGCCTCCTGCCAGATACCTGAGGTAAGTTGTCAAAGCCAATACGGTCCATTTCTCCTGCAGGATCTCCCAGGGGGAATATGCCTCGGCTGGGATAAATGCTTCACTTGTACTATGCCTGTACAGAAATCCCATGGCGTAGGGACTGTGTTTCAAATAAATAAACAAAAAAAAGAAGTTGCATCTTGCCAAAAAGGCTGGGTTTGGCATACTCAGGGGAAAGCAGAGCACGGTCCTGCCCTCCGACAGCATAAGTGAAAAATAAGGGCCACGCTGCCACAAACTCTGGTTTCAAGGCTTCCCACACCACCAAGGGAGTAAGTGTGAGTTTCCCCGCATGGCTGAAGGCCAACACGTCTCTGGGCAGCATGGAGATGGCCCTATACCAGCTAGTTTCCATCGACTGATGAGCATCTTCTCCTTTTCTTCTTCTGGCAAAAGGATGACTCAGTTTGTTATGGCAGGAGCCTTGCAAGAGCAATATAAAGGCACTTAAAAAACAAAAACAAAAAAAAAACCCAACCAAACAAAAAAGCCCCTCATCATTTGTCACCTGGCCCAGCTGTGTTTTACACATTTCTCACCCATGACTTGAGTAAGGAAATGCTCTTTTTAACGTCTGCCTTTCTGTGGATTTTCTGTTTTCAAGTCCTCGAGCACATCTAAGACAGACGGCTGGGAAAAGCAGCTGCAAACAAGGGTGAGGACCAGCCTCGGGGTTGGCAGTGCCACGCTGCCCTCTCCTGCCGGGCTCGCTAATCTGGCTGGCTGCGATGACTCTCTCCAGGATCTTTAAATCCAGGCTTTGGGGATTAAAGAGTCCCCCCTTCCCAAATGAGGGAATCCTCCCTTAATCCGCTCCTGCTGGCACAACACCACCAGGGAAAAAACGGGAGTTTTCTGGGGAGCGTGATCCTGGCTCTTCGTATTTCAAGACCTTTTGGGAACACCATGTCTGTGGCATGAGAGTCCTTCAGCATCACGTCAGACTGGAGTTACAGACGACACCTTAGAGCCAAAACGCCTTCCATCCTCCGCTTGGCGCTGTCACAGGGTTATTTTGGGTCCCCCACCCCAGGTACAAGCACTGTAAGTCCTTCTCAGCCTCACTGCCCCAGGTGCTCTGGGGACACCCCCTCCACAAAGGATGGAGCCTTTTGGCTTTATCATCACTGCTCAGCACCCAATAGTTGAAGCAAATAGAAACAAGAACTGCTGAAAAGTACCAAAACACAGTTAATCTTTACCCAGCGCAAGAAAGACGTGGTCTTACTTGTCCTTATTCTGCATTCACCTCTCAGAGATTTCCACCAGTTTTAACCCACGTTTCAATGGGTGTCAAACCCAGCACGAAGCAAGGATGTTTGTTTCTGTAATTGTAATCTTCCCCTCCAGTGCCTCACTGCTTTTCTGCCCCTGCTTGCGAGAACCCCCTTCTTTCTGTGGATGCTTTCACCGGGTGACCTGTGGGCGCTGACACCAGCCACACTGAGCACCATCCACAGCGAGGACTATGTCCCGGTCCCCAGTCCCCACCTCAGCTCACTTAGAAATCCTAACTTTTCACTCTATTTTTGTATTGACAGGGCTGACTGAAAGATGTCTGTAGTCTTTCACCCACCCCGCCCCTGTGCCAGCCCCGGTTTGTGGGACAGCTGGTGGGGGAAAGGATAATCAGCAGTGTAAAGCCGTGTAAACCTGGGAATCCACTCCCCCAGCTCCCAGGAAGTCAGATTCTGTACGTAAAAAGTTCTTTAAAAAAAGTTCAAGACCTATATAAGACTGTTTACAACCTACATAAGACTTATTTACACAAGGGGGAAAAAAAATAATTCTTTGTAGATCTAAAACCTAAGAAGAAACAAACTGTCTTCCAACATCAGCTATTAAAAGCATCCTGAAATACAACCCGCTTTCATCATTTTGGGGTCTGACTTGCGAGGGCTGGACCACGGTGCAGCACTTCTGTCGTCTCAGGAGCTCCCTCCAGCGCGGCGAGAGGCAGCTCCGGCTCGTTCCGCACTCCCGGACTCTCACCCCCACAGCAGATTTGCCCTTCTCGGCCCGTTGGTGCCCCAGGTGCAGAAGGCAGAGGAAGGGCTCGGCAGATACATCAATTTGTTTGGGGAGAGACCTGGGGTAAGCCCTTTGTCGGCAGCGGCGAGCACCAGCCCTGGGGCAGAGCACCGTCCGCCTCCCTGATTTATACCCTCTTCATCTGCTGCCGCAAGGGTGATTTTTCTTTTTAATCCGTTTTTGCTCTGGCATGGTCCAGCTTAGCCTGAGCTTTACTGGGGGAAGGGAGGCTTGATTTGATTTGTGCCGGAGCCGGGAACAAAGCGGCAGAAAACAATCGCTCTCCCCGCTGCTGGAAGCCCGAGTAGGGAAGGGACCGCAGCACCAGACAGCTTTTCCCCCCCTGCCCCTTTATTTTCCCAAGGCTTTGCCCAGCTTTGTTTGCAGGTGGCACTGATAAGTGTTCGGAGGCAGCAGCATCGCTTTAAGCTATGAATTGCTGTTCACAGAAAGAAATGTTCATCCCGACAGGCTCATTGTCATGGCAACGAGAGATTCCCTCCTCTTATAAGGGTACCGCTGCCGGTGAGACGATGCACGACGACGTGTCTCGTCCGGGGGGATTTAGCCCAGTTGAGGGCAGGTCTCCGGCAGCCTG
The DNA here is from genome assembly GCA_013398915.1 of Dromas ardeola. Taxonomy (NCBI): domain Eukaryota; kingdom Metazoa; phylum Chordata; class Aves; order Charadriiformes; family Dromadidae; genus Dromas; species Dromas ardeola. Next base: position 904,831 of record VYZM01017893.1, read on the forward strand.
CTGTGGGAGGTGGACAGAGGCAACAGGGGAAGCCAGTTCCCTGGAGAGCATCTCTAGGGCAGGACATCTCCATTGTGCCACAGGCCCAAAGAGATGATGGAATGGGGGAAGTTTTGCTAGCTCAGACATCAGTACATCACAAAGAGGGGATGATGGCAGTTACACCTTTGGATAATCCTAGGTAATACCTACTGACTTTAAAGAGTTACACAGAATGATAATATTTGTCTCTGAATTACATTTTTGTCTAGCCCACGCTGCCCAGGCACAGTATCGCTGCATCACTTGCGCACTCTGGGACAGGCTAAACCCTGTGCTACATCTCAGCAGAGCCGTAAAATTAACACATTTTCTCTTCCAGTCAACAGTGGTAGGACCAATTTGACTATTTAGCTTGCACAGAAAGTCTCTGGAGCCCTGTAGGGGTTGCAGGCTACAAAGGTACAATTTTACAAAGGTGAAATTTCAGAGACTTCAAACATTTCTGACTGCTAAGACTAAGAGGCTATTTGACACAACTTTCCCCCCCCCCAGTGTGACAACAGTAAGCAAGCAAACAGGATTATCACCTTCGACAGCAAGTGCTTATGCCCTCTACCACATACCGAGGCGTTCCTCAGAGCAACCTGGACCTCAATAGTCACGAGGTGGGAGCGTGAAAAGCATTACAGAAGAGTTTGAACATTGTGGCTCCCACCACAAATGCCACCCACTGTCCCTAGGCAATGCTCAAGAGAACCCCCAAATGCATCTTTTAAGGATGCTGGTGGTATTACTTATTAGCGCTTCAGTACCTGGAGGACTTGTCCCTCCAGAGCACAGGGTGACGAGGGTGCAGTTTTGCTGATCTGCAGTGGCATGTTGGTGTCCTTGAGAATCTCATGCAGAGGAAAGCCATCATATAGCCAATGTACAAACAGCAATCCTTGCTCTTGGGAGCTTCCAGCTCAAAATTTGGGTCATTTTCATCAGGAAGCCAGACAAGGAGCTATATGCAAGTTGGAAGCAAATACTACAGCAACATTCTGGCTGGAAAACAATATTAATACTGGAAAACACACAAATAACCCTGGCAATACCAAACATTAAATGGAATCAGTCACAATTTAAAGTCCACCATGGCCAGCTCTAAATAAGCTCTACGGAGAGCAAAAAGCAAGAAGTGTCCCCCATCTAGTCTTCTTGGCAATGACGGTCAATTTTTCCTGGCCACCAGTTTTCAGCTGGTGCAGGATCTCCCCTTCCCAGCACTGCTCAAGCCCAGCAGTCAGCAGGTAAGAGCCAAGGTGACAAGTTCCGGATGCATTAGAGAAGAGCCATCATTTGCCATAGATGCTGCATTGATTTTGGATGGCAGAAGCTCACCTGACCCAATATAGACCCCAAAAGTCCTTTTCTTTTGGAAAACTGCTCAAAATTAATATGTCCTCTTCTTTAGTGGACAAGCTGCTGTTGTCTGCTCTTCATTGGGGAGATTCTTGCAATGCCAATTCTATGCCAACAGTGGGAAAGGAAGAGCCACGTGTCGTGCTCTTGGCTTGTTTTCTATCACAACACATATCATTAAACAAGTGCTGAAATGCTGCCTGTTTCACACAGAACTATTGCCTGTAGTAAGACTTCAGTGATGGCAAATGAGAGCAGGATTTGGCCCACCCAGTAGAGGTAATAGATGGTCCCTACAATTAAAAATTAAGTGCACGTCCATTGGTTTACCCAGAGTATTACAAAATAATTAGGCTGGTACAATATGTCTTAGTCTCTATGAATTTAATATTGCAGAAATCATTTAAATTCTTTCTGGTTTTACCTGCTCTGTGAAATGCTGTTTTCTTCTGCGATTCAGTGCTAATGCAATGGCAATTTAGCAAAACCCAGTGAGGTACGCACTGCATGCTAAAATACAAATTTTTTTTTTTGTTTCCCAGGTGAACAGATTTCAGTTTTACACCAGTTCTTTTTCCATATGGCTCCTTATATTTACTTTCCTAAAGAATGCTTATTCATCCTTTAAAAAGTCATTAAGACGCCGTAAGCAAGAGGGGAAGCTTTCAGGAAGACTGAAGATAAAGTTTTCAGAAACACTTCAAACACCAGAAAGTCAACATGAATTTCCTTGGTCTGCACTCCAAGGCTATTAAATACAGTGCCACTGTGAATGGTTAACCTTTACTGAATGCATTTGATTTCTGCCTTTATAGAGCCAGCCTTTACGAGTACTGCCTCAAGGAGGAAGAAATAAAGGGGCATCTGATAAGCCTCTAGCAGCGGAGCTTACTGAAGTACAAGGAACTTGCAGCAGATACAGCATCTTCTTACTTTGCTGTTTTAGCTTTGAATGAACAAGTTAATCTGGAGGAGTTGGAAAAACAGGACACTTATTTCCAGTAAATAAAATGAGAGACAAGGCAGAGAGCTGCCGGTTAAAAAATACGAAGAACGTGGAGACCATAAAAGAAATCAATTTGCTGGCTTCAGGTAACATTTCCTTTGCTCAATAAACCAGCACTGAATGCAAAACGTGCTCTGATAAGCCTGGGTTTTTTGCTTATGTATCTAGCACACTTAATATTATTTCATTCAACTAAAGTCCACTTCTTAGCATGTTTAATTGCATTCTTGTTTCTACCCAAGAGCTATTCGACTCAAGTTGCCAGGAAAACAAAATAAAAACAAAACACCCAACCCAAGTAAAACTTATAGTTAGAGCATCAGACAATAAAAACTCAACATGAATAAATATATACTTAGCTCTAATTGCTTACATGTATGTGGTATTTCCTAATATTTAGCGGAGAGGCTATATTTAATTACAGATGAACACATTTGAAAGGTTAGCAAATGAAAAACAGCTTTTTCATTAGATGAATGGCAAATTCAGCCAACGAGTCGTGGTTTAATTTCACCCACAACTGAGTAACACCCCTGTGAAGTCCACTTGCCTACAAATCCATTGATGAAACACAGCCTTTTGCACCTAGGTCATTTTGTGAAGCTTACCGAGGCTGTTGGTGTTCAAAAATCAGCAAATTGTGAAATCTGTTGAGTTACATAGTGGAGCGTATCCACTGGTTACGATGTAGGCAAAGGGCTGGAAAACACAGTGTCATGTTTTTGCCTGGTTTTCAGGCATAAATATTGTGAAGAAATTTTGGATCACACCTAAAAAAAATCTCTAGGGAACACGGCAAATGCTAGAAGAGGAACCAAGAGAGCCTGGTGGCTTCCTTGGCTCTGCTCACACTTCGTACATGTTACTAAGACCGGCATCCACAAGTGTCCGCTTGTTAAATGGCTCCTCCATAAGCAACTGTCATCATCTACTCTCACTGATGCACAGCTCAATACTAGCTGAGGTAAATAGGAAAGGCACAAGTTAACAGCTCAGTACTTATTAAAAGAGGGGCTTTGAGGTGCATCTCCATGAGAGCATCCAAAAATTAACTGGGGATACAGTCCGAATTCAGTTTGTCTTTCCATGCTACAACTAAAGCCAAGAAGGACGGAGATATGTTGGCAGATGGAGAAGCTTACCTTGCTGTCACCTCCGTAGTCTTACGAAGCACAGACACAGCCTGACCCGGGGCACACCACCTTGCTAAAGCAGATCCTTGCTGCCAGGTGGGGTAAACAGGAGTGTGGGGGAAGGACTCCGGTCTTCCTGTCTCTGTGACACCAACAGCTCTGGCTCCCTCGGTGTCCCAGTGCCCATCCCTGCCCTGATGCATTTCAATTAGGGCAACTAAGGGCATGAGTATTCTGTGCTCATTAACACTGAAGGGATTTGGGCATCCAGATCATTTGGGCTGCTTTGCAAATATCAGCCATAAAGTATAAAATACTCATGTACAGCATACGTGTCCTTTTCTTTGCTGGAATGTAGCAGAAGCTATTTCTGGTTATAAAAAAAAGTTATCGGTGAAAACAGCCCGCACCCCAAAGCAATGATGAGACAGTGGAATTTATTCCGCCGCATAGACCTGTTGATTAAAACCATCCTTCATATCACTGAAAAATGAACTGCCATAGAGACAAACTACCCTGGAGCTTGCTCTTTCATTCTATAGTAATCATTTCACACAACATAATTATCTTGAAAAGTCGCTGATGACAAGGCTAAAATACAAAAATATTCAAGAGCATCTCCATGAACAGTTTATTGATGCGCTAGCTAAATTTTCAGCACATACAGAGGTTGGGAGAGGTCTTTGTCTGCTTGTCTACATTAACATTTGCATTTGCTGTTCATCGGAAAATGTGGGCTTGATCATGTTAATTGCAGCTTTTCATCTTTCTGCTTCAAGCTGTATTATAACTGACCTAGCTTAAATACGCAGTGCGAAAAGGCTCCAGAAACAGAGGGATGCGTATGCCATAATCCTGTCTACCGTTTTACGTGATGTTCCCACAAGACGCCCTCCAATTTGTGCTGCAAGGCAGCTAAGACACCAGTGCCCAAGCTCTAGTCTCTAAAGGCAGTGCTGGGTTAGGTCTAGTAATCTGGGAAGAAGAGGAACATGGGGACATATTTTAGTTGTCCTGTGAATGGCACGCTTTCACATGAAAAGTGAAGCTTGTAATAGGTTCTGGGGGCACTGAAAATGCCCACGTACATTGTACCACAGCTGTTTGCAGCAGTCGAGGTCTGAGTTCGTGAAGCACAGAGACAGCTACTGTGCTTTACAGCTAATGGCGTAATATTGTGGCGTAACATCATGCACTGTCTGAACAGGCGGGGAAGGTTTGCTTTGAAGGAAAGTCAGTTAACAGAGAGAAGACGAGCTACTCGGTTTTGGCTGCAGTGTGATGAAAGACACTCTGGGAATTACCCAGGTCATTACCCTTGGGCATAAGGTGCAAAAGTCCAAACCTGACGCACCGCAACTCAAGGTGCCTCGCAGCCGGGATGGAAGGAGTCTTCTCTCCCTGTCTCTCCTTGGAAGAGAAGGTTTTCTGTCCCTACTGCTACTGAGACTTTTATTCCTTGAAAACGCTGTCAGCCTTCACACGCTGTGCGCTAGAGAGGTTAATAAAGTGAAGCAGCACGGGTGATAACCAGGCAGGACAGCCAGATGGGTTTGCTGGGGGTGGTGCAGAGCTGGAGGAAGGGCAGCCCCCAATGGCCCCAGCCTGGAGCCAGACACGGTGTGAGACGGAGCAAAGCCCCACGGCCGTACGCCATGGGGAGCGGATTCGCCCCTGGGAGCGTGCTGGACCCCGCACCTTCCCAGGCAGTAACGTGAACACTGAAAACATGTCAAGAGGAGGAACGGAGCAGATATAAGCTGATGAGAGCTACATCCTTATAAAAACGAGGAGGACAGCTAAGGATGGCTTCAGCAGCGCTCCGCCTGAGAGCAGACCCACAGAGGAGCAAAGGGTGGTGGCGTCAGCGCGATTAAAGGCTTCTCGGTGTGTTCTGCTTTACATTTCATCTCTTCTCTCAAATGGATACCGGCAGCAGAGGAAGGCAGATAAAGAGGCCTTATTTCTGACAACAGCTCCTGAAAGCCTGGCTTTGCGGCAGCTCAGGAGATATGTGCCAGGCAGGAGTGGGATTTGTGCTCCTTGCAAGAAGGAGGCAATGGAGCAATATGTTTTTAGACAGAAAGCATAAAAACAAAATAAAAATACAGAAGCGTTTGTAACTTATCTGAGGGCTACGAGCTGTATCTTGCAGATTCAGGAAGGCAGCTTGGCCGAGTCCCTCTGGAGGCACCAAACCCTGACTGGGAGCTGGGCCAGAAAACTCAACACTCGGGAAAACACTGCTGGAGGATCACAATTCATCCATACAAGAGCCATTAGGATTTTCCAAGTGAAATAATTAAGTCCAGGCAAGTATATAAGGAAAACACGCAGTGCTCTGATGCCTTCTGGAGAAGGAGGACATTGACAGGCTGGAGCGACGCCAGACGAGGGCCACCAGGATGGCTGGTGGCATTGACCTGCTACACTGGGGCAGGAGCCCACAGAGACGGGGGAATCACCATCCTTGAGATTATAAAGGAAGAGGATTTAAACTACAGCCAAGCCCCCCCAAACACCATCTTCACCAAACCCTGACCTGGTGGTGCTGCCAGACTAGTCACCAAAAATGACACCTTTGGTGCTGTTCAGTAACTCGCCCAAAATGCTTTGGGAGGAGAGACGAGACGTGAAATTAATTCAGGTAAAACATTGGATCATCGCAGGTGAAAAGAACAGCTAACACACGCACACACCCTTGGCTGTTATTATTGAGAAGGGATTTTGTATGGAAGAATCCTCTGCAACAGCTTATCCAAAGCAGAGTGTTTATTTTACCTGCTCAGTTCACTGCAGGGGGCTTCCTTTGTTTTCCTGCACAGACGATCCTCTGTAAGAGAGACCACTAAATATCTCTGGTATATACTGGTACCTATAACTAGAGAACGTGTTGACAGGCAGAAGCAATTTACTTTCAGTCAGGTTTCATTTTTAAATCCTCAGTCCCTGACCTTCGAGAAAAGCTTGGCTCCGGTGAGCACAGAAAGCACATCTGTCATCGTGCTGGGGCAAAAAAAAAAAAGGGAAGCCAAAAAAACAGGGTATGTCCATTTTGAAAATTAGCTGTTTGCAATTTTTTTGCTTCGCATTTAATAAGCTTCTGATTAAAGAAGATTTTCAGGGTTTCCTAAATACGGTTTCTTCTCCAGCTTAAGTCAATTTGGTATCTGTACACTCAAGAAAAGCCCATGTGTTTAAGTCAGAAAATCGGCATTAATATTAATGCCGAACAGAAAGGAATGTGGGAGTTGGACCATTTGGCAGTTTTAAGAAATATATTTAAAGGTGTGCTTAACCCAGGAGATAACCCGTTATGATCATCAGCCAGCAGTTTCGAATGACAAAAAGAAGTGATGCTACTGGCTTTTTTCAGTGTGGAAAGGATGCAGCAAATGTCGGGACCTGACTGATTATGCCGGGGCTCCCCCTCGCTAATTGTCACTCCCACTCAGAGTTCCCTGGTGGCCTCCATCAAGCCCTTCCTCCTGTCTGACCTAATTTTCTCAGCTGCAGAAGTGGGATATTACTGACTCATATAGGATTTACGATGGGAAAAAGGATTTATTTTATCTTACAAAACATGACTTAGAGACGCTAGTTGTAGTTAAAGGCCCCGTGTGCGCAGCAGCCGAGAAATGCAGGATCTCTTGCATTTGGAGCTTGCTGTTTCATCAGCTGGGGCTGACCAAGCAAGGGACCAAATTCAGCATTCTCAATGGTGAATAGTTGTTCTGATGAATTAGTCCGGACTTTTATTTATACCCTATCTATATTTTTAATTTTAATGTTCCATTCATTCAACTTAAAATCCATTGAGTAATTTGTGATTCTGTTAAATGAACAATTCATATGATGAATTTTGTACTTTTTTTCCTTATAGAATCATAGAATCACTCAGGTTGGAAAAGACCCTTGGGATCATCAAGTCCAACCGTCAACCCCACTCTACAAAGTTCTCCCCTACACCATATCCCCCAACACCACATCTGAACATTAAACATGTTATATACACATATATAAACACATACATTTATAATGTATAAACATTATAAATATTAGTGTAAACATTATAAATATACCCATTTTGTTCCACTCTGTAAACTGGCAATTGCTAACAGGGCTACATAAAACCTTGAAAATGTTTATGGCAGGGACTTATTCTCCTGCTCAGGTTTCCCAAACAAAACAGATGTGCCGGGTACTTAAGGTGACCTTAAAAATGTGGAAGAACTTCTGCCTGAAGCATTCCTGCTCCTCTCAAGACCTGTGCTGAGTCTTCTGGTTTTCTAGAGAGAATCATGAACATTTTCATGTCAGGTGAAACTTGATAAATCTCCACTGGGCGTCAGTTCTTCAGAGTTTTCAGTTTTTAACGCCAGCTCAATGCCCTGAGACTGACTTGAGGTTCTCCAACAGGAAGGAGCCCTGATAGCCTCCATGAAGCACAGGAGGGCTTGTAGATAAAACCTGTGCTGAGTACCCAAAAGAAGGTCCTGACCAACCATCCAAGTCAGCTGCTTTACAGAGAGCGCTGGAAAGCATATTTCCCAGCACTATTTATTTTTCCCAAATAATCCCCCATTGGATTATTTCCGGTAATCAAAAAGAAGCTCTTTCACTTACATGCAGAGAATACTTGATAGCCATGAACGTGATCCTTAAAGAATCACAGAATGGTTGAGGTTGCAAAGGACCTCTTGAGATTATCTAGTCCAACCTGCCTGCTCAAGCATGCTCAACCAGAGCAGGTTGCCCAGATCTGTGCCCACCTGCGTTTTGAAAGTCTCTATGGATGGAGGGCTTCTGAGACCCGTAGCACCAAAGTGATTCTGTGACTCTATGATTCTACGCCACTGTAATAAGTTAATTGCAAAACTCCTGATAATTGGACCAGGTCTAAGCAGGAGATTGGACTAGTTGTCCACCAAAGGTTCCTTCCAACCCAAATTATTTTACAAGACCATGACAGCTGGGATCATAATTCTGGCAAGATGCCTTCTGTTTTAGAAAAGCTTTCACAGCTATAAGGAAGCACTTGAAACACTGTCTCCTTGGCCCATGAATCAACCTAGAGCTGGAGTTCAGAGAAAGGGAAAAATGCAGATCTACAAGTCATTAGGGGTCTGCAGAGGAAGCTCCAGAGGAAGCGCGGGGTGGATGCCAGAACATCTGAGGCATATTGAATCTTTGGATGGAGGGAGTCCCCTGGAGTATGGGTCAGCCTACGGCTCTGACCTGAGCACTTTATCTAGAGAGCGCCTCGGAGGCCAGCATAAACCTCGGCTGGGCGTTCACGTCAGGGTATGGCTCAGGGCTGAGCCAATAAGAAAGGCCAGAGCTACAGCCAGGTTGTGAGAATGCCGGGAATCAACAGAGACCGTTTCTGCGAGCAATAGTGTTTCAGAAGTAAATGACCTTTTTTACAGGGTTTGAGATCCAATTCAGAGAAGCATTTAAGGAAAGACACCAATGAGCAAGGTCTACCATTAAAACATTACTACAAGTTCTCGGTGGCTAGGAAACCCACTGCCAAAACCTGAGAGAAGAGAAAAGTTTTCTGTTGCTGGCAATCTGTTAGTCAAGTTAATTAACACGGTACTTTGTTTTAACTTAAGGATCCCAAACTGGCTGATAATGTTTGTGAAGGTTTCAAAAGTTTCTATAGATCAGACTTTTTTTTTTTTTTAAACTTAAGAAATTATATGCATTTAAGACATAAAAAGAATGTTTTAACTGAAAAGGTCAGTGCTTACAAGTTAACAAATTCATAATTTAATGATGTCTGTGGAAGCTAAGTTTGAGCCTGTGATACACGTGCCCTGTAATTATGTGCTCACACGCTGGTTTTCAGACACTGAGAGCTATGTGTCCTTAAACTTCTCTTGGTGCAGCTGTGTGACACAAACATCCTGTCCATACATTACAGCTTGCTACTGCACCACTCACTATTAGTTGCCTTTTTTTTTTAAATCTTCTCCTCTCTGCTCCCACTCAACTCAATTAGCAGGCTGTGACTGAACAGTATTTAACAGTGAGCAAGAAGCCTCAAGTAAAAGGCAGGAAATTTGCCTTTAGAAAAGAAAAATGGGAGGAGTACCAGAGCATCTAATGAGATATATAAATAAATAGGTCAGTATTTTATTGAATCCTAATGGAACATCTAGGACATTAGAATCTGCCCAAGCTGATATTTTTCATCTTCAGATTCACGACCAGAATAGCAAAGTGGTGTCAAACATCACAGAACATTTGGACGCCTCCATTAATAGCCAACTGGGACCTCTTTTTAGGAGTCAGGTAAGACTGAGCTGCCAGATAAGAAGTGAAGGTGTTATTTTATTGCCATCAACTATTGCTACTGGTACCAAACTGAAAAAGAAAATGCATTATCCAGTCACTGTTTTCACTTGACTTCAGGAAGTCTGAAGGATAGGGTAAAAGTCACATCAGTGCACTGCAAGAGATACAAATATTTGCATGTGGGTTCATTACTTAATGTACAAGTTCTCCAGACTAACTGTCCTGGGATCAAAACAGCATCTCAACTTTTCTAGCAATAAAAATTTTCAAGAAAGGAACAGAAAGAAATAGTAAATTTTATTCTCCCACATCCCCCCCTGCCCCATTCTTTCCATCTTTTATTTTCTTTTGAAGTCTAATTTTTCCTCTTTTCATGTTGCTACTGGAAAAAGAGAGAAAGAAGGAAAAGCAAACACGAAGGCAATAAAGCAAAAATTAAACTCTATTCCTGCACTTGGGAACAACACAATGCTTTAGGTCTTTGAAAAACAATTTTCAGTGAGTTACTGAATTCAATTTTAATCTGGTGAAAACTGAATTTCCTGGTTATCTTTCATGCAGGTATAATGCTCTGCAGTAAGGATTTCAATCAAACAGGAGGAAAAAAAAGAAGCTGCTTCAATAAGAGTTGTTTCCTGGCAGCTCCCAAAGGCTGCTGGCGTGCCTGCAAAACGCTGCTGACCACCGAAGGGACTCTAACAGCTCTCACTGCCCTTGTCTTTTAGCTCTCACGTCTCTGAAACTCTCCTGAGTGCAGCCCAAATCACAAAAACCTAAATTTGTATCTCCACTTTCTCAGCAGAATAAACCAAAAAATGTAGGGAAGCCATCGTAAAGCAAACAGAAAATTTGACGCTGTTGAAACTATTTAATTTATAAAATAAAACCCTATACTTTCTACTTGGCTATTCCTTTTTCAAAGGGAGAAAACCAGGCCAAGCCCAGCACGGAGCGTGGCTCAACCAGCACCCATGGCCGGCCGCAGAATAAACCTGCCCCAGTAGCAACGCTGCTGAGTTCTGAGGGCGATCAGCCCCTCAACTCATGCTTTCAGCTCCATTTTCTCTGGCCTCGGGATGCCCACGGTTCTGCACACAGTAACGCGGGCAGCAAGAGGAAGACCGAAAGAAGCCGCACCGGCCTGAAACACTGGTCCCCAGCAAGTGCCTCAAAGCCCCGTGATGCCCCTGGAAAGCTTCCAAGCCTCCTGGAGATCTGACTTCAGGATATGTTTTTTTCAGAAAACTATCACTTTTTATTGCTTGGTTAGTAGCATCAGGAACGCAATGGTGGTATCGATCAGAAAAGAAGCAGAGCTTCAGGGTCTGCTTAAGAGAGGTTTAAGATAAATCTCGCTAATTATACAGAGTTTAACTGTGCTCTCAAGATTTTTTAAAAGCATACAGCTCCCTATAACAGGCTTTTTAAACTACATGGCCAAATCAAACCACAGTTGACAGACGCTGACCCTCCACAAAGGTGCTGTCCCCTTTTTAGTGGCCAGCAATTTTGTCAAGCCCCAAATAAAGGCTAATCTAACCTTCCTGAAAGATCACCGTTTATATTCTTAAAGAAGCATCAAGCCCAGTGGCAAAAGCAGATGCCTGTTTTCCCACGACAACAATTTCCAACCATAGAATGGTTCGGGTTGGAAGGGACCTTAAAGACCATCTAGTTCCAGCCCCCCTGCCCTGGGCAGGGACACCTCCCACCAGCCCAGGTTGTTCCAAGCCCCGTCCAGCCTGGCCTTGAACCCCTCCAGGGATGGGGCAGCCACAGCTTCTCTGGGCAACCTGGGCCAGGGGCTCACCACCCTCACAGTCAAGAATTTCTTCCTAATATCTAATCTAAATCTCCCCTCTTTTAGTTTAAGACCATTACCCCTCATCACATCACTACATTCCCTCATAAAGAGTCACAGAATCATAGAATTGTCAGGATTGGAAGGGACCTTAAAAGATCATCTAGTTCCAACCCCCCTGCCATGGGCAGGGACACCTCCCACTAGATCAGGCTGCTCAGAGCCCCATCCAGCCTGGCCTTAAAAACCTCGAGGGATGGGGCTTCCACCACCTCTCTGGGCAACCAGGGCCAGGGGCTCACCACCCTCATGGTGAAGAACTTCTTCCTAACGTCCATTCTGAAACGACCCATCTCTAATTTTAATCCATTCCCCCTAGTCCTACCATTACCCGACATCCTAAAAAGTCCCTCCCCAGCTTTCTTGTAGGGCCCCGTAAGATACTGGTAAGGCCACAATGAGGTCTCCTCGGAGCCTTCTTTTTCCAGACTGAACAACCCCAACTCTCTCAGTTTGTCTTCGTAGGAGAGGTGCTCCAGTCCTCTGATCACCCTCATGGCCCTCCTCTGGACACGTTCCAGCACATCCATATCTTTCTTGTAGTAGTCCCCCCCCATCTTTTCTGTAGGCCCCCTTTAGGTACTGGAAGGGGCTATAAGGTCTCCCCAGAGCGATCTCTTCTCCAGGCTGAACAACCCCAACTTTCTCAGCCTGTCCTTATAGAAGAGGTGCTCCAGCCTCTGATCACCATCGTGGCCCTCCTCTGGACCCATTCAAACACATCCATGTCCTTCCTGTGCTGAGGACTCCAAAGCTGGACACAGTACTCCAAGTGGGGTCTCACCAGAGCAAAGTAGAAGGGGTAGCATCACCTCACTCGCCCCAAATCACTGCTCCTCTGCACAGGTCTCCCGTCCCCTCTAAGGAAGCTGCCATTGAATTCACCTGACCCAGAGACAGACTGTTTGGTTCACTTTCTTTCTGCCTCTTCTAACGCACCAGTTTGTGGAGGAAGCTGTAATCAGGTGGACTCAAGCCTGCCATGAGATCTCCTGCACACGACCTCCTCTGTCCCAGTGGAAATCCCAAATCATGCTGCTGAAAACAACCAGATGCCTTCTCTGAGAGGCGCAGCAAACCTGAGGGAATGACTCAATAGCTTAGCTCACACTGCAGACGAATATCATTTAATCCTCTTGCTTAACACAAGAAACAGCAAACCCCGTGCAGAGGCAGAGCATTAATCAGTAATTTCTGGAACAGGCCTGAAAACAATGATCTGCTGAGTAAAATGATGTAGCATCCCAAAGGGTTAATGCCATTTAGGAAAGGATGCAGTGGAAACCCTTGGAGGAGTTTGCTTAGTAATTATAGTGCAAAACCCGAGTTGGGCGAGAGCCAGCAGTGCAGCTAGCGGACACGTCACTGCCACCCCATGGGTCACCTCCTGGCAAAATATATTTCTGCTTATGAATATGGTAAGATAAAACCCAGGGCAGGCCTGAGGTCTTGACTGTTCCCAGATATTTCAGTTGTGGGGGAAAAAAAATGTAAAAAAAGAATTACTACTTTTGAAGTGTTTCTTGACCCACACTAGAGCCTCTCATTTTAATGTCTATTCATTTGTTATGAAGAACCACTGAACAGAGAAATCATTCCTTAAAAAAAACAAAAAACAAAAAAAAACAAAAACCAGCCAATAAAATTTTTGTAGTGGTTCTGGGTAGCTGCTGGTTTGCCTCTTGTAAACCCAGAGCGCTGAGTTTTTGGGAAAGGTGGGAAGGGTTAACCCAGGAGGAGGATGGAAACACCATCACCCCCCATCTCAAAGGGTGGCGGTGGCACTGCTGGCTCCGGCGGGGACACCCAGGGCTGCGGGTGACCCCCGGACGGGGGGGTCCGGGAGGGGGCCCCGCCTCGGCCACGCCGAGCCGCCGACAGGTGGCGCCCTTGCGCCGCGGGCGGCGGAGCGCGCTTCTCCCCTTCCCTCCTCCCAGAACGCTCAAAAGCCGGTATTTACAAGGAAAAAAAAAACCATCCTTTTAAAAAAATTTCCTTTTTTTTTTTTTTTAAACGAAAGGCCAAGTACTCTAACAACCCCGGAGGGGGCGCGGAGCGCAGCCCGCTCTGCCCGGCGCGGGTCAGCCCCCCCTCTGACCTTAGGGCTCCGATATTTAAAGGAGCATGGGAGGCTTTTCCTGCTCAGTCAGTACACCTCGCAAGGACGGGGTAGGAACTCACCTCTCGCACAAGCAATCGTTTGGGTTTTTCCGCTCTTTTTTTTTTTTTTTTTTGGCAGCAAAAAGGACCAGAAACTTTTTCTGGCCAAGACCGCAAGGATGCAGGAGGCGCAGGCTGCCAGCTCGAAGCCTGGCAGGTATCGCCCCACCAAGTTGCAGACAGGAGCTTGTCCTGGCCCGGCCTTCTGGCATGAAGGGCTTGAAGATTTTAAAAAGCGCTTTGTGAGTAAGATGAGATCCCCAATACACACAGCCCCGCTGCCTCTTACTGCTTAGGAACCCCTTCAAGGCAAACTTGGATGCTTGCATCCCTTTGTCCAGTTCAAAGAGAGCACTGCGTGTTTATGCACACGCTGGGTGGAGTGCGCAGGGTGGTTTTTGGGGTGCAGCTGGCAGCAGCTCCATCCCAAAAGTGCCTGGAGCCGGATTGCTGTGATACCACAGTGCTACCGATCCGTGAGACGGGACCTGCATGTTCGCACGGAGGACGAACAAGAAGTACCAGTGAAACACGTGTGGGTGATGCTGACAGCCTGTCCCACGCTCCCAGACCTTTCCAGTTAGAGCACGAAATAAACACAACACCCACCTGCAACACTACACACCCAGCAGAACACGCCTTTTCGGGGGGACCCTTTACATCCATCCACATTAAAAATAAATAAAAAAAGAAAAAAAGGAAGATACTATTTAAAGAGCAGGTTCTGACACTGAGGTTCTAGTGGTGATCAGCAGCACCTCCACCCTGACCAAGCAGGGAAAGGTCTTGCTCCCAACCCCAGGGGCTGCTTCAGATAAAGCAGTTAGAGCGTTGCAAGCTTATGTGGGAGCTTTCCTCCTGACCCACTGCTGGAGGGCAGCTGAGCCTTGACCCCGCAGCATTTACCTTTGCCAGTCTCATTCCCAGGTCTATCAGGCTCTTCCCAGTTCCGCAAGGGCTACCGCCAGGCTGGATGGGGCTTTGAGCAACCTGGTCTCGTGGGAGGTGTCCCTGCCCAGGGCAGGGGGGTTGAATGATCTTTAAGGTCCCTTCCAACCCAAATCATTCTATAATTCTATGTTTTACAGCAGAACAAGAGCTGGTTGCATGAGGCAGGATTTCCAATTCTGTGTCTGCTGGGTCCTTTCCCAGACTTACCCAAACTGCCTGCTTTACAATAGTAGTGACAGTGGTAAATTTAAGAGAGTTATAGCATGCCAAGCAGAGAGAGGAATTATTCCTACTCCGTAGTTCCCAATGCCAGGCACACACTACTTTAAGAAATCCCTTAAAAAATGGCTGCTTCAAAATAACCTATATACAGCACTGGCCCTTGAGACGACACATGATGAAATGCCCTTACAAAACGAATCCTTAACATTTCAGCCCAGCAGAGCATCCAAGTGCACAGCAAAGGCAAGACAAACACAGCGCTGCTCTCTCCTGAAAACGTACGTGGTTTGAAAGCTCTCCCTTGTTGCTCTATCCCAGAAAATGATTCATCCTCCCCTCGGGGTTTTGACTTGCCTCTGCACGTTTTGCAACGCTGCCTGGCTTTATAACAGCGTGGTCGCACGCGGTGACTCCTAGCAGATTTCTCGGCTCGGTTGCGAGCAAGGAGGCGGCAGCTAATCCTTCTAACGATGATTTTCCTCTTGCAGCATTTCTTCTTTCTGGCCGTAGACTTATTACTCGCGACGACCCTTTCCTGCCTCTTTTATGCCTTTGTATGCATTTCCATCGCATTTTTGACCTGCTTCCTTATCATCTTCTCCTTCGGCATTGTGGAGAGGAATATTGATGTGAAAGGGAGAGCAATTGTAATTCTCGTGTCCAACAACTCCATTGGGAGGACGTTTGCAAGGAACCTGGATAAAGCAGGTTTCAGGGTGTCTGCTGCACACTGGCCTCCTCGAGAGGAGGGGACAGCTGCGGAAGAAGAGTGCTCTTCAAGCATGGAGGTAGCCCAGCTCCACATGACTGAAGATGAGTATCAGAAGACAATGAAAACCTTCATAGAAAGCCACTTATCCCTGAAAGGTAATCTTTAGGGCAAAATTGTGGATTGTGCCTACGCTAGATCTCAACATGCACGAGATAGCGAGATCGTTGTAGTTCATCAGCAAATAAGGGAGGCAAGAATGCTTTAAGAAATGGGTTATAACATGCTAACTGCATTGCATTTTCTTGTGCAAAACAAAAAAAATTTTGCTTTTTCCAGGGGAAAGAGCCTGCTCTGGTGGCTCTGAAAGGCCCCAGTAGACCCCAGGCCCCGGAGGAAGGCAAGGTAGGCCAAGGAACGAGGGGGAGAAGGTCCCACCAAGGCACAGAGGGCTGGACTCTCCCTGGGGAGAAAACACAGGGGCGAACAAGGGGGAGCAGGGACTCAAACAGTGACCTGAGATGAAGGAATGTGTCAGATTTTTAACCTCTTCTGGATTAAAAAACCTGAGGTCACTCTTGGCGTCTTGCCTGCTGTGGGATTCATAAGAAACAGTCAAGTCAGAGCTTTGGCTGGCAGGTTGGGACTGTCCCTCTGGACCACGCTGCTGTAATTTCTGCGGGGATAAAGGACTGAAAGCCACCTGCAGAGCTCACCGGGGACAGCATGAGGCAAGTGTCCTACTGAGGGGGTGGCTGTAAGCACTTCTGCTGGGCAATCTCCCCGGCTCTTTGTGGGTGCGAGATGAAGGGTGCCAATGGGCAGGCTGGCTTACGCCCCAGCTGAATTAGCTCTGCTATCCAGGAGCCTCTGTCCTCACAGCCATAATTTTACACCTCTTGGGAGTGACAGAAAATTCAGGGCTGTAACTTCACTGTCCGCAGGGCTACAGGGTTACAAGAGAAGAGGCCTACCCTCTCCTCCACTGTGAGCCTACCTAAGGCACATTTGAGCAGCGAAGCTCTCTCAGTGCTTCTCCATACTGCCTCCTTACTTCTCCAGCTTCTCCATCCCTCTCCTCCTTGCTCTTCTCTCTGTGGCTTCCCTGAGGCTCCCTTTGAGGTCTCCCCAGGAGAGCCGAGATCTCTAAGAGCATCCACCTCTTACCATGACAAATGAGACCCTTCGCCAAGCTGCCCAGCACTGAAAGCTTTCTTTGTGCTCCCAGGATATACAAAAGGAGGACATTTGGGAAGTCAGAGCATGCACCGGGAAGCCTCCCCTACTGCAGACACCCTTCAGAGAGGCGTTAGGGAACCCCAGCCAATACCTGCTGCTGGCTGCAGCTATTCAGGACCCAAGGGCACAGGTTATCTCACATTGCTTTTCTCCTCAGAAGCATCCAGCAGACCAGAAGTGCCTGCGGTTAGATCCAGCGGGACTCTGCATGGCCCAGGATACACCCCCCCACTCACTAGCAGCCTGCAGGCTCCAGGAATGGGTGCCCTGCACACCAACAGTGGGTTTCAGACCAAACACTCAGCTGCCTGCATCAGCATTTAGGCTAATTCACACTAGTAGAATTATTCTGGTAAAACTTGCCTGCGTGGACAAGGCCTAAAAGCTCCCAAAGCTGAATATCAGCATATTCCTTCTCTGGAAACAAACACGGGAGACTTTCTTAACCAGTAACGATCTGTGGGAGCTGGTGATTTCCGTGGGCTGGTGCTGTTTTGATTAAATGAGGATCTGGCCCTGTGATATCTGTCTTTTTTGCTTTTGAGTATTTTGATCACTGTGCTAGTTAAGGGCTTTTGCGGGTCTTTTTTTTTTTTTTTTTTTTTGACAGGGTAACTCTATTGTAAGATCTGTTAGTTTTACATTTAGGATCTCCTGCATAGTATTCTCATCACAGATGGGGATGTTAAAATGTATTTCCCAAGCGCTGACCCAATTCCATGGCAGATCAAAGCACTGCATCCGGGGGGGGGGGGGTGGCTGGGAGGTGAGAGAAAAAAAGAAAAAGAAAAACCCAAACCTTACAGTTTTCTTGGATTTCTTTGTTAACAGTTCCGAGTGAGTGCTGGTATGTATTTCACAAGATTTCCTGTAATATTTTTGGCATGGGTTGGGTGAACATGAACACCCGCCACCAGCTGACTGATAATAAAACAATTTAAACCAAATCCAAAGACTACTTTGGTAGGTCCCCACATGCAATTTGGTCAGCAGGATCTGGACAAGGAGAGGAGAAGAGAGTTTGTGCTGCAGGGACGAGACATGGCAGAACCATTACACAACTTTTTCTATTTAAAAACTTCTCTTATGCACTTTTATGTGTATGCAATACTTGGTTTCCAAAGAAAGGAACTTCTGTGCTAGTTTTTATAAATTTTTTTTAGTAACTTGTGCCATAGGAAATTTTTACCATTGTATCTTTGCTAGTGTAAGTAAAAAGACGCTTGTTTGCTATAAACACAGCCTTTGAAATGCATCCTAAATGCCTTTCAAAAGTAACACAATGAAGATAGAACCCCCTAATCACAGTTCCTTCTAGAATTAAAAGACTTATGACAACTAAAATGACCTATTTTTTTATTCTAGTACAGGCTCAGAGACCCAAATTTTAAGGTAGGCTAACACCTTTAATTTGTGGTGGCAGTACTAATGAATAAGGTGCCATTAGGTCTGAAGAGACTGTAACACAAAGATACAGAGAAATGCAAGTCACCCCCTTCCAAATTCATAATTTGTTTTGTGATAGCTTAACTCTGTTCATGAAAAGTCTTGGGTTCTTCTGGCTTTTAGCTTTTGGTGCCTTTAGAGCAGATGTTTAAATTTTCTCTGTGACCAGAAGGTCAAAGAGATAGGCGAGAAAAAGGGGAAAGAAGGAGTCTTGATTGCTCTCCTCCAGTAGCTGAGCTTGTACTATCAAACACTGCAAGAGCTCTTGGCATCGTGTCCAAGTGCTCTGGGATGGAGCTGCTCGAGAAATTGCTGCGCTGTGTTGCTCTTTGGGCATGCTGCCTGGAAATGCTTGCAATTGCTTCATGATTTTCAGGATTGACTGCAGAGAGGGTGGGGCAGGGCAAGGAGGAAAGCAAAATAAACGTGGAGATGGGCAAGACCCAACAGACAACAACCTGACCCGACCCAAGAAGTGTTCAGACAAACGGAGTGCCAGTCTAATTAATTGCTGAAGCCTCCGTTGCCGCAGTACCTTGGGGTTCACCTATTCACACACTCAAGCACAGCAGACACAGGGCTAAGTGGAAGCAGGACTTCCTGCACCATTCCCAAAGAATGGCTGCCTTGGGATTTGCCACGAAGAGCAAGTCCCAAAAAGCTGTCAAATGACCCTGGCCCTGTCAGCCTGCAGAGAGTTCAGCTCCCTGAATCACACCGCCAGGACGAGACAGAACAAAGAAACCACTGCTTCACATCGAGTCTCAGCCTACTCGTGGTTTAGAGATTATTCTAACTGTGTTTTTTCTTTAGCTGCACCCAAAACACTTCCAGTGTCTTGACATATCCTGTCTTCAATGTTCCTCAGGTCTTTCTGCACACCAGGCTGAGCTCCCCCAAACTTCATAACATCTGTGAGTCTGTAGATCACCACTGAAGCACATAGAGCAGCCACGATGGCAGAAGACTTGAGGGACCTGCCACCCTTTCTTCCTACTCCAGGGACTACTCAAAGTTGGTTTCCCAACTTTTTTTTCTACCCTGACAGGACTTTTCTCCACACTTTCTCTCCCACTCCTCACAGTATTTCATACTGTGCTACCAACCACCACCTTCCTCCCAGTTGTTTCCACCTACTTTCCCTTTCCTTGTTTTTCTTCCATTCTTCTGTAATGCCTCAGGTTTCTGCAGGGCAGATGACAGCTGAATTGGAGCAACGCCTCTGGCTGCACAGCACAGCTTCCCTCTCTTCATTCAGACTCTGCCACGCTGAAGTTGCTTGCAGGAGTCCTGCTGATTTTCATAGGGTCAGGATTTAATTTCTTGTACCTCAATCTCAGCTAAGACACGACCACTGGTAAATTCTTTGGTACTTTATCAGCTTCCCTCTGTCCCTATCTGTTAAAAAGGAAGGACAATACTTTTGCACAAATAGAAGAATAACTGATGCAAATTCATAATGTCGATTTCTAAAGAATCTTAAGTCCCATATCTGAAAGACTCTTTCTCGCTCCCCACTTCACCACGGTGTTTCAGACCAGTGGGAAGTGCTTGTTCTCAGAACTTTGTTCCGAGGACTCCAAAAGCTCTGGAGAAAGCTCCTCATGCAGACAGGTAGACCAGTGGGGGATAATGGACTGTCATCCTTGGCCATCTGTTCTCATCCCCATGATGCTGCTGGCAGAGTGACTCTTACGACCTCTTCCTAAGTCAGTCCAGGCAACCTAGGTAATTTAATCAATTTAAATAGTTGGGCTTAGTTAATCCATCTGATTACTGCCTTCTATACATCAGGGGACACTGGTGCAATCTCTTCTTTGAGCAGAGCTGTGAGGGCAGTGACACAGCAGTGGCAAGTATAGCTAATCCTGGGCAAGCATGGGTACACACAGCTGCGGTCGCTGACTCAAGGCTGTGTACTGAGACGCTGGCAGAACTATAGAGCCTGCTGAAGCATAAAGGCTTTCAGCAGCCCCATGGCCTCTTGGACAGTCTCCACCTCTTCTAAAGGTCAAGCTGTTTTTCCAGTTCTGTTCTGCAGTAGGTAGCAGTGACAGATGCTCTCCTCGTGCTTTCATTTGCCGCGCACCTCTCCCTCAACATCCACCTACCATGGTTAGTCATGCAGTTTAGTCCATGGAGGCACTCTAATGACTGAGATCCAGAAAGCGAGACCTTACAGTGGGCGTGAATAGAGGACAGAGAGACATTTGAACTGCTCCCTTGTGCGGTGGAAGCACTATGGAAATTCTTTTGCTTCCTAAGGATGCCGGTGTGGTCAATCAAATTATTTTATTAGACGGTACCCCTTCCTCACTCACTTTTCCGTGCCACAGTCACCCCAAGATAAAAGGCTAGGCTATACAGTCATTCTCAAACTCACAGCAGAGGGAAAGTTCAGCTTTCCTTTGCACCAGTATAGCCTAGTGCATGACACGGGCAAGGAAGAGTCGCAACAACCTGCCATTCCCACTCACTCCAGAGATGGATTGCACAGATGCGATAATCATTGGCTGCAATAAACTACAAGGGATTAGGAAAAATGAATGAATAAAGCAAACGAAATCATATACTCATACAATTTTAAAGAGTACTGCATTATTTAACTTCACTCAGCTACAACAACTGCAGGCCACCTTGGATAAATCAGGCCATTTTCTAGGCTGAAAATTACTATGCTTGGAGTTACGAGTCAAACGATTAATTTTTGTAGCTATGCTTTTGTGCCTTTACTATGGGTTATTCAGAAGTCTTTGAAAAACGGACTTGCAACTCGATTGCCTTCTTATCTCTTAGGGATTTGTCAAAATTAGAGAAGCACTTTGCTACGGCATCCATCAGGGCTATGGAACAGCTCCGAGAAAACACCTATTGTTCTGAAACTATAGGTTGGGAGGAGCTATTTATTTTAGGATGAAGAGGAGCTTCCCATTTAAAGCTTCCTTTTTGAAAATAAGAATCTAGGCATCATCTATAGTCAAGTGTGTTGTGCTTTGTTTTTGTTTTTTTTTTTTTTTTTTTCTTTTTCCAAAAGAAGCTATGCCTCACCACCATTTTATAGGAGGTCAGTTTTCACTTCCCCTGAAGTGCTTTTGTAATTCTCTTGTTTCGACAGACAACTTCTCTGCCAAGAGCCAACCACCCTGGACGTACGCATAAAAAACCCCCCCACACGATTAAAGAGTTACACAATCCAGAAAAGCTGCAGCAACACTTCTCCGCCTCCATCCCCATCCCTTGCTCATCGCCAGCGCGCAGAGCCCCCTCGGGTTCGAAACCTCCGTCCCCCACCTCACGTTGCTGCTGCTGGGCCGAGGGAAGAGGCTGATGGCTGGAAGGGGCTGGCGCTTCAGATCCTGCGCAGAGTCCTCAGGACTCCGCCGCATCGTGGTTTTTAATCCCGGCAGGGATCAGTCCGGTCAGCTAGCCTGACCTGGATTTTATAGGCCAGAGAACTTCATCAAGATTTCAAAAGAGCGAAGCAGGCAGCATGGAAATACGTGGGCAGGGAACGCGGGAGCCGAGCTGGTACCTGCGAGCCCCGCTGGGCACATCGGCGCGTCCTCCAGCTGTTGGTTGCTGGCTGGAGGGTTTCTGTTTGCAAACCCGAGATCTCGGAGCAATAATTAAACATGCCTACTGGTCTGCCGTGTATAAAAGTGGGTTATTTTATCTGCATGCATTCAGAACACGTTGGCACGCTCACCGCTAATAGCAGCCACGCGTATAATAGTATGGAAGGAGAAGGAGGTGAAAGAGTCATATGCTGCCGTCACCTTTTTTAGCTTTCCTCCCAATCTTACATTTGCAGGCGACAGGAACAAAAATGGATCATTTCTTAAAAAAACAAACAAACAAACAAACAAAAAAAACAAAAAAACCCCACCAAAATCAAAGCTTAGGTAGTTGGATATTTCTGTTATAGTGGCTCCTAAATTTTGCCAGAAGCATTCCTTAGCATTTAAAGCAATACCCTCCTCACACAGCCATCGCTCAGCAGCTCCTATGAGTTTTACTCCCATGGTGTAAGTTTATCTTAAAACAAACTCCAGACAAGAGTTTCATTTCCAAGCTTCATCAATCATTAAACCACACAAGACTGAAGAGTATTTTTAGAGATCAGCAGAAAGATATCTGTATTTACGTCATGTCGTTCTTGAAACAAACTGTCAACACATTTTCATGCAATTGCAGTGGTAGGATTAGAGATGCAAGGTAAAATAAAAACCAAATTATCTGGGAAACTATTTATTTATCACTTATGCATGGCGCTAAACTAATCCCCGATCCTGTAAGTCACTGGAAATATTTCACAGACGCGACATAACCTTTATGCTAATTTTTAAAATGTCCCAAACAAGAGCTTAACTTTGCACCAATTTAGAAACATTGACTTTCACTAGCCAGAGTTGGACAACTTCCGACCAGAAAAATATTTGGGAAAAAGTCCAGGATTAGAGCCTGAAGAGTCCTACAGATTTAATTCTCCCTTAGAAATAAGGACGTTTGTCCTTATTTGAAGTGCTTGTGTGTACCTGTATTTTTATTTTTTTTTTTCACTCCGCCCCTCATCTCAATCCTTCAGGAAAATTTTCCTGAGGACAGTTTTGACGGTGAAAGGGAACCAAGTAAAAGAAAAGGTTTCTGCAGCTCTGGCTTCCCACGTTACAGTGCTTAGAGATGGAAACTTTCCGAACAGTTCTAAGACATATGCTTAGAGACTTAAATTAAATCATGTAGTAAGACTGAATATACATAAAAATGGAATACTTCTGTATATAACTAAATACTTCCTTGATGCATACAAATAAATTATCTGTTTTATTACAGAACTTCCGAGTAGATTATTTATTTATTTCAAATCTACTCGCCTTAAATTCCCCGTCCAACTGACAAACTGTTTTCCCGACACTTACTATGCTGCGAACTCCCAGATAACCCAGAAGAATTGCTGTGGCATTTTCAGTGGGAGAGGCTGGGCAGAACAAACTGTCCTACAGAGTTGTCCTTACTGCAGGACAGAGGACTTGGCAGGGCCCCTGGTCAGCTCAGCCCCAGGAGCTTCACTTTGGCGCTAAATTGTTCCTCTGGTCCCCTGGGGAGGCTCTGGGAGGAAATGTCTGGCGGATACAGCCCGTGGTACTCAAGCTCTTAAAAATCGCAGCACGGAGCCGAATTTCACCCCAGGGTAGGTTGACTTGGTAACATCGTCTTCAAAAAAAACTCATGCCAGTTTAGACCAGACAACAACCTGCCACCAGAGGTTTAAAAAAAAAAAAAGTCAACCTGTTTTTCAGGTCTGTTGAATTATAAATGCATATAGTGAAAGAGTCTTAGACTTGACGCTTTGTTATAGATAATCAAATGATCTGTTATGAAGAAATTGTCCAAAAAACAGAGCCTGCCTTCTGCTCTTGGGTGGTTTTCCCTAGTTTCTGGGACTACATTTATTATTATTAAGTATTCATTGCTATGGTTTGGTCAAATAGTTTGAAACCTATGAGCTGTCTGGTACGAAATTATCCTGCCAAATAGCAGTGCCAGGTAGCATTCATTTCTAACCCCAGACTTGATGGAGATAACTTTTTAAAACAACAGAGTGATGAATAACAAACAGTTATTTTCTATAATGAATAGTAATTGTATTTCCTCCTGTAAAAAAAGTTTGTCATCAGAGAACCATTCCCACTGGTAAAACCAGACATTTATGTCTGTATGTCTAACTGGCGCAACACCCAACTGTTTCTCCCATTTCCCCACAGGCTTTTCCCTATAGGTCTCAGCATTGTTTATGTTCCGTTTTGCCTTGTCCTAAAGGTACAAACACAACATACACACCATAGAAGTCCGTTAAAGCCTTAGAGCTGTGCCAAAATACAATAGCGCAGAAAGTTTTGATTTTTCTAGCCCCTGCAAATGTGTTTTGTGTTTGAACTGCCCTTTTTCTGCAAAAGCCCAAGTGCCTGCTGTCCATTACAGCCTTGTTTTCCCCACTCCCATTTTAAGCGGTCATCATTAAATTAATTGATATGTCATCAATGTAAAGCTAAAACTCCTTTCAGGTTACTTGCCTTCCACTCCTTCCCTCCAGCCACCTTTGTGGTTTCATATTTACATATATTAAAAATGCATTTTCTCTCTTTTTCTTGCAACCCGAGAGTTGCCCAGAATCGGCAAAGCTTTTAGTTCTCATCAGAGATTTGAATTTCAATCCTGCTTTCAATTTATGGAGACCAATGAGTAAACACACTGATGGAAAATTCCCAAGCAGTTCCAATAACCATATGTACAGTGTCGACTAATTTACCAGGTAGCAAACCATCACGGGAGGGACTGTGCTCTTCTTATCCATCCATCCATCCATGAACAGCAGACTCCAGTGTTATTCATATAAGGTCCAGAAAATAAAAATACAGGCAGAAATATGAGAATAAATTACAGCCTTTAAAAAAAAAAAAGTCTACAATTCAACAGAAGCAAAGTCCCCAAATGTTTGGATCCCGGAAAGAGAGGTGACAAGAGGAATGCTACTGCCATCCATTTGCTCTCTGCATCTCTCTTTAGACCTCCCTAGCAGACTTTTTATTCATGCCACCAGCTCCGGGGCACAAGTCACGTCTGTCCGTGTCAATTATGTGGATTCACCCTGTCTGATGCAAAGCAGGGCAATGCATCGACTCTGCAACTGACACATGGGAGCAAGAAAAAGGAAACTCTAAGTCTTACCATAGTTTTCTGAGAAGCAGTGAGGACTGGGGACAAGACAAGCCTTTTTGCTCACTCCCAGAGGGATGCGCCACGGACCACAGTCAGCCCAAGCCACCACCGTACATGTGGATTAATCAGATACAATAAGTGGGATATACGATAAATCTCTGATGTACGAGGATGACATAAAGAGTTAAACCGTGGGACAGTTGGGTCCAGGATAGATGTGAATCAGTGGTTCAGCCCAAGTCACTTTTCTCAGGGATGGCATTACAGGTGTGAACAGACAGATAACAGGAGCCCAGAACCATCCACAGTGCCTTTTGTTACAACTTTCAGGTATCTTTACAGCTTCCAGCAAACATGGCACAAAGAAGGACAATTCTTGGCCAGAAAAATTCATCCAGAGCTTTCCTTGGGCTGTCCCTAGGACGCTAAGGAGATACTTTCCTCAATACCTTATTCCAGCTCTCTTTCCCTAAAGCAAGGCAGGTCACTTCTTTCTTCGAGCAGGAGGTCACCATCTCCTCAACCAGCAGCCCCCTTTCCTCTCTCCCACCATGCACTGTCAGGAGACACCTTGGAGCAGCCACCAGGTTTAAAGGCAATACAGTCCCTTCAGTAGCCACTGCATTTTTATGAGTTAGGGCCCTTTGGCACCCTGTTTTGAAGCTAGGAAAGCAAACAGATAAAAATTCCCTCTCAAAGATTATTCACTGCACCACAGACAAAGAGGCCCCAGTTCTGATTCATTTGCCCAAAAGAGTAGAAAACTTTTAAGCCTGAATTTGTCCCTGTATGATATTCAGACGCAATGGCTTACCATTACGAAGGGAGCAAGTGCCTTAAAGAGAACGAGTCCCAGCGAGTGATGGTTTCTAATAAATGCCATTTGATTTTTCCTCAAGAGCATTTCTTGGAAAATACTTTGCTTGCTTTGCTTCTAAGAAAAGTAATTTGCTAATGTTTGCCTGATGATAAAATTGATTTGACCTTCTACAAATAATCTGTCATCACGGCATGTTGCTGAGCTGTTTGAAGTGCATTAGGTTGTTCATATAGCAGGGCTTTCTCCTATTTATTCTGTATGGCCTCTTCGTATAACTGATGGAAACATTTCCAAAGCTTTCATAAAAATATCTTCAAGCAACTGATTATGTAAAAACATAAAGATTTGAAATTCCGATGGAATATGTAATAACAAGTTTTAACGGGGGCAGTGAGGAATAAGGGCTTTTCAACCAGCTCTACTTCTAATGCTGTAAGTCTGGCAAACTATGGCCTCCCACCTGCCCAGTGTGGATGGCTGCTATAGAGCTCATTGCCTTCATGTTTTTAATTAGAATTAGTGGCAAGTGGCAATATTTCATCTGTACCTCTTTTGTCTTCAGAGAAACGTCATGATGTAATTCAAGAATGAGCTGTATGAGTTAACTCATCCCCTGTTAATTTGGCAGGCATGTATGGGATGATGAAGAAGCCATCAATCCTGATATGGGAAGAAGAGGAACCAGACACATGCAGAGAGAAACCTGAGAGAAGAACACTTGAGAGAAAATGCTCCTGTAAATGGAAGAAGGTTTTCAAGGCTCCAGGTAGGAACCACTTACTGCGGTCAAGTACAATTGAATATATTGTATTTCTCTGACAATGTCTAGATGAGGTGGGGAAAATGTCTTTACAATGTTTTAGCCAGTAAGTTTTTTTTCCCCCCCTTATCATGGTTTTCAAAACTTCAAAAACAAAGTTCTTGTTGGTGGCCACACCTCACCGGGGTTGGTCATCGACAGCTTAAAACACGTGTTCAAAGGTGTCAGCTTTGGAAGCTCTTGCTCTTGTAGTTAAAGACTACTTGGGTAGTACAGAACCAATGTGGGCAGAATCAGCTCTGCAGACTGTTGCAGGGACCACCTGAGCCCCCTCCTCCTTGCACGGAAAAAAATAAAACCCCACAGGTCCCATCCACAAAATACAATTCAGTAGCTGGCAGCACTGGGTCTCTATCAGATGGCAGAAATTCTCCTCCTGGTTAGCTCTTCACACAGGAGATACTGCTGCCTCCGCGTTCACTGAAAGAGGTTTGCTGTCAGGGCTAGCTTTTTATAGGAAGGAAGACTTTCTGATTAGAAATAACCTGATAATTAAAGCGCGACTTACTTTATTTACATCTCACATTCATTTATAGTTATTTATTTGCATTATAAATTTGCTTGCGTTACATATTTACATCTCACATTCATTTATAGTTATTTATTTGCATTATAAATTTGCTTGCGTTACAAACGATACTATTTAGTTTTAGTTGCATGCTAAGTCTCCTCTGTGAGACTTGTTACCATTTGAAGGCATTCTTCAGACTTGTGAAAGACTGGACCCTGCAGGCAGATGCTGGCCTCGGGGAGGTGATTACTCTGGCTGCAGAGTCCCCCTGCACTTTCCTTTCTTAGCAGAGAAGAATGACCCCCCAAAAAGCTCTAAGAGCAGGCAGCCAAGCTCTCCTCCATGAAACAGCAGAAAAAGTAGGCATCTTCCCCTCCTTTCCCAGGTGATACGTATTATATGTGGAGTATATCACAAGAAGTAGATGGGTAAATAACCAAGAAATCTGCCACCTAACTCCCTGAATCACCAGCTCTACCATTGCTCTCCACGAGCCCCGGATCCCAGCCAGCCGGCACTGGAGGGATCCAGCATCTGTGGCCACCCTGCCAGCCGCCCGCTGCTGGCTACCAGGACTTAGTTCGCGTTTGCGGCGTGCAGTGAATCACTTGTGCAGCACGGTGGGAGCTCAGCGGGTGAGCCCCTTCCCCAGCCAAGCCTTCCTCCCGGCCCCACAGCCCCCCTGCAACAGGCACTGGTGGGAGTGGGATGGGGGAGCACCGCCTCTGGGAATCCAAAGCCCATAAAGGCTGTGCTGAAAATGTAATTATTTTTTTTTTTTTTTTGACACATTAATATTCCTCTTTTGCTATCGGGTTAGTGGTTGAAACAGCGGCGCTTTTCTGTTTGCAGCCCTCTGTGTGGCAGTCCTCTTTTGCCCACTGAACTGTGCCCTGACTTTCCTGAAGAAGAGAAGCCTGCAGCTACTCATGCCTCTGATGAACTCCAAAAACTGAGAGGTGAGACAGCACCCTCACAGCTTAGTGATGTGACCCTGCCAAAGCTAACCAGTATCTCCTACCTCTGCTGGGACAAGGAAGGGTGACCCAGCTCATAGGAAAAGGGCTGGGAAAGCAGCCTCCTGCCCCTCCAGCACTCCGACACCTGAAGGACACTGCCTTTCTGCACCAACCTGGCCCCAAGGAGTCCAGCCCGGGGCACAGCCACACGCAACCAGCCGCCTGAGGGGCAAAGACAAACCAAATTTGGCTTGTGTCCCCTTAACTGGTAAACACTGCCCTATACTATCCTAAACAGCTGTAAAACCACAGCCATCAACACTGGTGCATGTTCACTTATATAAAAATCCCACATCATATCAAGTGATGTGACCCAAACACGCGTTAAATAACTAACAAATACCGATACAAAACCTTTTGCAGGGTCTGTCATTGGCTTCTGTGGTGGGTGTTTACCCACAGCCCTGCAAGCACTGCCACCAAAATCACCAGGAGAAGAAAAGGACGGGCTCTCCCAGCAAGGAAGGACGGGCAGCGCTTTAGAGCCTGCTGCTACACGAGCAGATCTTCCTCAGAGCTCTGCTCCCAGAGCTGCGGGAGATTGAGATTGGTAGCAAACACAAGACCAGCCAGACTGGTCTCCAACACTGAGGCAGAGCATTAGCTGCCCTCCGGCATCTCACTGGAATTTGAGAGACACAGTAGTTGCTTTTAAAGGGCAACCCCAAAAATATCCTGTGGCTTTTTCATTCATCTCTCCCCCAATTCCTGTATTCTCGCTGCTGCGAGCTGTGATGGCTCTTGAATTACATTTGCTCCAGCACATGGCTAAGAGAAGCACTGAGCTGGCGTATTCCCCAGCATCCCTGCTTGAGACAAAGCATCCAGAGCCTGCTGTGATTCATTGATCCAGGCTTTGGGACGGGGGGAAGAGGAAAAAAAAAAAAGAGAGTAAACCAGAAAATTATATGGATCTCCAGGCATCCCCACTAGTTGGTCTAATCTTTTCTTGCTAAAGGGGAGAGGGTCTCTGGCTTTCCATCTAACACTACCTTCGTGGGTCTAGTTGTCAGTAGCTTCTTTGCTTTGACCTTTCCGAGTTTGGGATCAGGGCCACCAAGCATGCTGTAGATGCCGTGTTGAACATATAGGTGGACATAAAGTCTGCTCCCCCCCCCGCAACGTATTGACCAGCAGTGATAGAGTGCAGGTGTGCTGAGGGAGGGAGTGCAGCAAAATGGTAATACGAATGAAGTCAGTTGAAATGACTGAACAGCGCTGAAGAGGTAAAACTCTCCCGATGTCTTTCAGCCGGGAAGGAAACCCATGGAGTGCTACACGTTAATACCGTCACGCCACAATGAAAAAAATGCTACGGGAAGGAGCATAGCTGGGATCAGAAGTGACAAACTCCTGGCAGGGGAGGATTATGAGTGGTGACTTCAATCGCAAGACAAGAAAAAAACTGCGGATGAAGACAGCAAACACCTCCTGAACCATGAGACAGGTCTCCAACTCCCTTGCAAGTCTAATCTGTAAGGGAGAGAACACCAAGACACTGAAATTTGGGGTTGTACAGTACAATGTACATACTGGGATATGCACAGAGGAAAAAAACCCAAACATCTGAGGTGAAAGGAAATAAAGGGAAGAAAAATGCTAAGGCTTGGTTGTCACTATCTAAAGCCACAACTCAGAACTGTATGACTGATGATAAGAGATGTCACCCACCCAGGGAGCTGGATCCAGGGAGGAAAAGGAAAGCTTTCAAAACAGCTTCTATAAGACATTAAACCAGCTTAATATCAAGCCAGACTGAAAACAAACATTTCAATTCCAGAACATCAAAGCATTGGGAGAGAACATGCTAAAGCAGAAAATTCCTGAATGAAGAGCTTGGGGTTTTGGTCTTGACATATTTGGCAAGTAACCAGTTATATGAATAATGCCAAGCGCGTATATTCTGCAGAATGTCCCAGGAAAGATTTTCTTTAGCCAAAACCCCATTTTGAGCCAGAGATGTCAACTCTCCCAGTGTGTAATCCCATTCTGTGCACGTAACCCTGTGCAATTTCAGCTGATAACCATCATTTTCTTCTCCAAACTATTGGAGGGGATGCGTGTGAGCTGCTACATAGCTATTGCTTTTCCCCCAAAGTGACCTTCACTCAAAGGATGACACCTGCTTGTATACACAGTCGTATTCACGGTCTGAAATTGGAGACACTATGTGAGCAAAGCTCCTGAAGACTTCAGTGGAAGTTTTGCTTGCCCGAGGACTTGGGGATGGCCTACATTTGTTTATAAAGCTTTCCAGTCCATTGGGATACAGAAAACTACTGTGTACAAGCATAAAATTAGG
This sequence comes from Dromas ardeola, assembly GCA_013398915.1. Lineage (NCBI taxonomy): Eukaryota > Metazoa > Chordata > Aves > Charadriiformes > Dromadidae > Dromas > Dromas ardeola. The sequence continues at coordinate 935,436 of VYZM01017893.1, forward strand.
ACGGTGAGACAATATCACCATAAGATAAATTATAACTGCACTTAAAAGTTGTTTAACACAAATTAACTATATCAAACTAACACCAAAGTTATAGACTGCTGAAGCTGACTAAGGGATCTGAATGCCCAGTTGCTTTTAATTTGAGTGGGAACAAGGGATTTGAATTCCTTAAATAGTCTTGAATGTTTCATAGCAGAAAAAAAATTAAAGTAACTTGCTCCTAAAGCCTACAAACCTCACCAAAAGATTTTGCCAACATCTTTTGGGCATA
>VYZM01017893.1:935722-952378 GCA_013398915.1 Dromas ardeola
CCCTTTTTGGCCACCCGCCCCCCCCCCCCCCCCAACCATACTGCCATTAAAATTAGAGATTTTCAGAAATCCCTGAAAATATTCCAAGTTTTGATGAAAATTTTCAGAAAAAAACCCAATGCAAACAAATGTTTTTCAACAGATCACTTTAATCCAAACTGTAATAATGTAATTGGGCTATGAGTCTATACAAAGAAGATAAACTTTAGCACCAAGCCCTCTGTCCTACAACTCAGAACAGAAACAACTGATCACCCAAGACCTGCTCTTTCTTCCTGACCTCAACTGCAATACTTGCATTTGTTTTTAACCTTTTTAAGAAAGCACAGAATTGGACTTCAAACGTAACGGTTTTGCCTGGGCAACACTGTGAAATTATTTCCTGACAGGACCAAAATGTTAGTGACGACGGAAAAACAGAGGGAAGCAGGTTACACGAACACATCCCTTCACCATCTGAAAATATGTTAATAACAAATCTCCGAGCCAATACTATTCCTTCCTGGACCTCTGTAAGCCTGGTAAAAGATACTAACACAGCATCCCCCTGGGTTAAATACTCTTCAGTATTGTCATTCTCTTACTAGGAGTCTCTCTCAATTTTTGGGACATTTTTCTTCAGACTTTCCTCTCCTGAGCAGAGATTAGCCACACAGACAGCTCCGCTGAAGCCAAAGCCCAGCGTGCAGGTACTATTCACCTCCACACTGAACGCTGGGAAGCGTGTCAGGCAGCCAAGGCCCCTGAGGCGAGAAGTTTCCCTATATGTGTTTATTGTATTCTAGGAAAAACATTCAGGGGTGGAGAAAGAGGGAGGAGAGGGGAGGAAAGCAATATAATAATGATTAGCGTAATGGGATTTGCTATTCTCGTTAACAGTTTAATCAATATAAACATTTACTGAACCCTCTTACGTGCTTGCCACAATCCAGTTGCTTTATATTTAGCCTAACACTCATAAGCTGTGGTTAGCATCGTCTGCATCTCTACTACCCACTCACTCTGCAACAAAAAAAAAGAAAACCTACAACTGGGATTTCCCACAGCTAGAAACCCAGCCGTGCACAAGTGACCTCCCCAGCCACATGCCACATGTCCTGGATACACCAGACATGGAGATGGCAGGTCTCAGGATAGGTGAGACTTGCTCTATATGAGCAAGTTAATTGCAAAGGTGCCGTGCTCCAAGGCAGCACTTGCATCAGCCTCGCAAACGGAGCCACAAGCGCTTCTCACCTGCACTGGAGATGGCTCAACACTTCTAAAGCTTTGTAGATCACACGCAGTTGGATCCCGCACTTCGCACACAGTCCTTCCTTGAAGGGACAACTGATTAGAGCCTCTGTTTTGTGAGTCCATCGATTAGATACTGAAGATATGTAAAAGATATAAAAGTACGCATAGACGGAGGGACAAGGCACAGCTGGCAGCAGGGTGGGACAGCACCAGTCCCACAGAGGTCACAGCGCTGGTGGTGCCGCAGTGGCTTTGCTGGGTTTTTGCCCTAGAGCAGTTGTATTTGCTATTTCATACCATGTCATTTATGATATATTATTGGTATCATACCACAGGATGCAGCATATGTTCTAAGGGGCCACAGGCCTTTCTCACAACGCATTTTCTTTAGCTTGATTTTAGGCAGAGAAAGATTGCCTTAAGTGGTGCTTTCATCTCTCTAAATAGGTAGTGCTAAAAGCATGTAAAAACATCCTATTGGTGTATCGGTATAAAGCTATTTTAAAAGGATTAAAACTGACTTTGAAATAAGCCGAGAGAATCTCCAAATTGACAGCTGCAAGGGGAGAGGGGGAAAAAAAAAAAAATCTACTAGAGGCAGATTTCCCTGCGGAATGGTCCTCCCCATTGCGGGGCTCGAGGGGAGGGTGGCGGGCACTTTTCCCCATCCAAAAGCCTGTCCCCACGACCTCGCGACAGGGGAAGTCGTGCCATTTATAGATGCCAGTCTGCGAGCAGACACACATCCCTGCAACAGCCAATGCCACAGGCAGCATCTGTCCAAGGAGCCCAGATACCATGCTCCAGAACACACCAGCTCCGGAACGCCTACTCACCAGATTAGTTTGCTATAATGGGTCTAATTTATTTTGGCATTTCCTAGGGACTAAAAGAAATAGCAAAATACCAGCTACAGGCAATGCTGTTGTATTATCTCTGAAAAGCACGAAAAAGTACAACTGCAAGAAACAAGTCTTTTGGGTGGGTGGTTTTTTGGTTGGTTTCTTCTGTGTTGATTTTTTTTTTTTTTATTTAAGAAGAAACAACCCACAACTTCCCATTGTGCCCCTTGGATGCCCTTTGCCCTGCACAGTGTCACAGGTCAACTCATGCCCAGGGCAAAGCCTGAAATACCGTTTCCCACTGGAGCTTTGAGATTGTCACCGCACATATTCAGACAGACGCAAACACTGATCACTCAGCAATACAGAAAGAGTTATATGCTTCTAACTAGAATTTAAGGAGAACAATCCTGTCCTCCCTAGGGCCACACCACAGCAACAAACCTCAAACACTGATCAAAACCTTCAATATCCACCGCTACAGCTGAATCCTTGTGTTTGGGGTGAAGGTCTCCAACTCCCTCAGCTCTTTTCCAAGCAATGCAAGAACCTGTCCCTCTGTTTAACAGGAAAGTTAAACTGGTAGGAACGTTACAGAGTGTGACACAGGGAAAAAGAGAAAGCTGAGGGGTCTGGAGTCCTAACCCAGTGTTCTGGGAGCCATTTCTGTGCCAGACAAGCTTTGGGTAAACTCTGCTGACCCATCATCTCACAGTATTTGAGCTTGACCATCTCCATCAAGGCTTACATGCAAATCGGAACGGAATCTGGACTTAAGAAACTGAAGTGAAGACCCTCAGATGTGGGTAATTCCACCGATTTGTCAGTTCTAATGAGAAGAATTCAATGGAACTGCTTTCTTGAGAATTTCTCCATAAAGTGGGTTCAGAAGCTGCGCAAAAAGTCAGTTAGCTTTGTTCTTCCATATTTGTAGTACTCCTCTTTTTGAATGCAAGAATGCATTTTCGGAGTCAAAAGGCTAATAAGTGCTCTATGATAGATAAGTAACGGAAGGAAGCAAGAAGCAGCTTACTTAAAATATCCTGTTAGATTTTAATATCTCTTTTCTTAAGCATAAACAAGTGACTAGATGAAGAGAATTCCCGATTCCTGCAGGTAACAGGAATGGAGAGATGTGGAACAGGAATGTGTTCTCTTTTCAAAGAGAACACAATCACGATTACAGTATCACACGTGAAGTGAAACAACACGTACCGGTTTCCTACTTGCACATTTAATGGAGCTGTTATTTGCAGACAGCTGTAAGGAAGAAATTACCTTTGAGTAAAAATAAAAAGGGAGCTTGAGGATTCAGAAGTTAACTACAGGGAGAAAAAAAAAAAAAAAGATGCAAAACATTAAGCAGACTCTATGAAGAAGTGTAGATGAAAGGAAGAAGAGCCCAAATGCAACTAGCAACACTAGTAGCATTCGGTGGACCATTAAACGCTGAAAACGTGTATAGTCAACTCGCCTGCTGTCCATTAGGCTGTCATCTTCTGCTGTTTGGAGAGCTGTAAGAAGCCTGCTCTGCATTACTTCCCTCTATCAGCCTCTGAAACCACCAACAGCTAGGGGCTGAGGCAAAGCAGGATGAAATCACCAACTTTTAGCTAATTAACAAGCGAGTTTCAAGTTAGATATTGTCATTTGTTCATTGCTTTGTGCGCTCTCCTACCCTGCCCCTCCCTGTGCTTACACATTTAATCCTTCTCAGTGCCAAAGTGGAAAACCTCTGGTTATCTACAGCTGTATTGCTGAGAAGACAAGATTCCCTTTCCATCAATACCAAACTGATGGTATTGATGGAAACTGAGTTAAATTAACCTGATTTGTGCTGTTAGATGAGTGTAAGTTAACCCTAGCAAAACCAGAGTTCTAGAAGGGATTTCCAGAGGTCATTCAGTCCATCCACCTGCGTAAGGGAGGACTTGCCTAGGTCACTCCTGCCAGACAGAGGTCAGGCTTATTTTCAGAGCGTCAGAGACTCACCTCTCCCAGGCAATCTGCTCCAGGCCTTCACGCTCCCTTAGTATCAGATTAATTACGAAAAATAAAGTGCCCTAATTATGCCTTGAAGTAGTTTAGCCCACAGCTTCTTGTCTTAACTGCCAGGGTGAGGACGACCAAATCATTCCCCTTTTCCTTTGCAGCTGCTGACAATGTTTTGGAAGAGATTTAGTCTCCTCCTCACTCTCTCCTGAGGACGAAACCCTCTCAATCTTTCCGGGCAGATCAAGTCTTCTAGACCTTTGATCAGTCTTACTGCTTTCTTTTTCATACTCAACCATTGTCCGGCTCAGCCTTGAAGTTTTCTGGCCAGAAGCGAGCGCAGTGCTTCCACTTGCTGGCACGGAGCTGGCTGCAAGGATTATGGCACTTGCCGTGGTGGCAACAGTCCTGCTGATACACTTGATGTGCCTTTTCTGCACCAGCACGGCATGGCTTACTCACAATCACCTTGTGAGCCATCAAAATCTTTCATCCTTATTGATAAATTATCTGTACATGTATTTGTTGTTCCCCAACCTGTTACAACTATATAATAACCTATGTTAAGAGTTTATTGCAATACATAAATCTATATTCAGCAGAGGGATGATACACTGTCCCAGCTGAATGGCATTTTGGTTTTTTTTAACGCATCTCTAGCTTTCAAAGATCACACTGAATTCTAATCCTGCCCAGTGTCCTCACATCTTCTTCCAACGTGGTGTCAGCCGCAAATTTAAACTGCATACTCTCTCTTCCATCAGCCAAATCACATATTGAAACAAAAGACACGTACACAAAACTGCCCCCTCAGAACCTCCCTCAAAAACATCCTTCTATCAGTTTTCCAACCAGTTTTACACCCAGGTATTTTCAACCATGCCATCCTTATAAGAGCACATGTGAAACAGCTCCAAAATTCAAACCAGTCTCAGGGTGTTGCCCTATTTTACTGGGAAATTAGATTGGTTTGAATCTCTTGCATCTCCAAAAAAAAAAAAAAAAATCTAAGCTGCCTGTCACTCATCCCTCATTTTCTTTGAGATGCTCACAAATAGTTTGTTTGGTTACTTGTTCCAGTGTTTTTCCAGGAACTAAAGCTAAGCCGACAGGTGTATAATTCTAGACCTGCTTTTTAGCACCGCTTTTGTACTGATGGGCTCAAACCTGCACACAGCACTCCTGGGCTCTGCTCCAACACACCACTTTCGCACATACTCAATTTGCAGGAGTGAGAGACATCTGTGGCTGTGGAGGGGAGGAGTCACATGCTTGGATGTTTTTCTAGTTCCTAAGAATGGATACATTAAAAAACAAAACAAAATGAAAAAAACAACAAAATGAACAACACACCAAAACCAAGCAAAACAAAGACATGCATTTATACGATGTTTATGACTTTAAGAATGCAAATCCCAACAAATATTAAACATCGATCTCCATGGATGAGCAAAAAGCAGGAATCATTCTCTGTTACCCTGTGATCATCTCTGCAAGGATGTCTCCTTTTAGATATTGTACTGCTTTATTATGTAGTTTTGCTAGATCTTTCTCAAATCTCCCTTAATACCTGTTACATTATACCCCCAGCAAGTTTTTCAGCCTTATTATTCTTCTAGACAGTTAATTAATTGATTAGACATCACTTAGTCTGCATGAACCGCTATCAACACCTCTTGTAGCAGCTTTCAAGTATATTTTTATGCTTCTGAAAGACACTGGCGGCTCTGGAGAGCTAGACTAATCTCACTCCTAGGTCAACTCTGCCTAGATCAGTTCAAACCAACACACCTATTAAACCCCACACTTCATCTCCCAACTTTAGGATTACCTGTAGCAATATCCCAGAAGGAAACAGCACATTGAAAATGGTAAAAGACACGATGGGATAAGCACACAATGGCGGGGCTCAACAGGAGCCCTCTGCTGCTCTCCATCCTCTCCTCCAACTTCAGGAAGCCTTTGCTGACCTCCAAGTCAGGCATTTAGCTTAAACACGGCCCTGGGTCTGACTCATGCGGCTTTATCAAATGGATTGTTTACACCTGTGAACTCCCCACCAATAGTCACTCAACCCGGCTCCATGGCTAATTGCCCATTTGAAGAGTCACCTGGACAACCAGGTGCTGAGCCCCCACACCTAAGTCCCCTCTGTGCTTCACTCCGCTCAGGTTCCCCTGTTTCTGTCACCACTTGTTGCTTGCTTCTGAGTGCAGGAAGGAGGTGGCCAGCCAGGCTTTCTTCCATACACCTTCTAGCTAATTCCTTCATTCTCCCCACACAAACCATTTCCCCAGACCAGCAAAGAGACCTCAAAGCACACTGCTTATTCCAGACTAATTTTATCTTACGTACACAGAATTGGGGAGGAATTCCAGCTAACAGAGCTCTCTTGCAAGCTAATTATTCTTCAAAGAAGTTTTAGGCGGTCCCAGGGAGCATCTAACTATTGATTTTCTACTCTGTATAATTTCCCTGCAAAATGTAATCATTCTCCTCCTGTCTCGCGCTGTAACTTGTCTCTCACAACAACCTGGGAACAATAAAAGAATGGAATAGAGGGCATCAATAAGGGCACTGTAGGGGAAAAAAAAAAAAGTAATCTCTGTACAAGCGGAGTCTGTAAAAGCAAACCCAAGAAATGTATGTAGTGTTTTGTTTAATATTCATCAGCCAGTGTACTATATAACTGAAACCCAAACTAACTGTTATGAAAATTCAGGCTAGAAGGAAATCAAATGGAGACAGCATTCTAAGGACCTTGGCATTTCAGAGTTTCTCATTTCTGGGTTTCTAGCATAAATGTACCACAGAGGGAAATGTTACTGAATATATTGGTTGCTTACAAATGGCTACATTTGTATATAAATTCACCTCTTACAAAAAAAAGAGAAAAGAAATTGGCAATAGGAGACTCCAAGGAACTGGCCTAGTATAAATCTTATTGCTAACACATGATTTTATGGAACAACAAAATAAAACTGGAATTGAGGCCAGCAAATCTAAAAGCCCTGTTGTACAATATTAAGCTGATTTTTCCTTCCTCAGCTCCCTGCGCAACAAAGTGCTTGATGCATGATTAACTTCATGACCGTTGAGAACGCCTTTTGACTTCAAAAAGTTAGCACCTTCAAACTCACCTGCATTGTGAATACTGAGTATTTAAGCAGATGCTGTCTCCTACGCTGGTGCTTAATTCCTCTGTGTTTGCTATAACATCCAGCCCACTTCAGGACACTATCGAATAATTCTTTGATTCTGCCTAGTGAATCTGCCTGGTGAGGGATGGGCAGTCTCCAGAGGGGCCAGAACCACTGCTGTTCCAATCCCAACATACGGCAAGGAAGATAAGGGCTTGCTAGGAGAGAACAGGGAGAGCAGGTTGGGCGCAGAGCGGTACCGCTTTGCCCACATCTGCGCTGACAAAACTCTGTGATGTAAGTTAAAGCCGCTCCCGGAGTGTTTTTAACCAGGAGAGGGCTGCACAAAGCCAGCTCATGAAGCCGCATTTGGGTCTCTGTTGACCTCTGCCGAGTCTCTGCCCTTCCCCTGTAGTACCAGCATGACACAGTAAAGAACTTATTTTTGATTTCTTCCATGTCTAGGATTAAAACCCTGCAGGACTTGGGCTGAATGTTGGTTCTGAGGCTGCACTGCCCAAACTGGAGCCTGGTTAAATGAGGTTTTGCCAGCCCCTTTCCTTTAGATGTCAAATGACAGTTCAGGAGGTGAAAGGAAATGCTTTGGAAAGTAGAACACACAATTACAGTTCATGGTAGGGCTTTTTATCTCATTTTCTTCAGAAATTTCCAAGTCCTTCCTATTTCCCTTAGGAAAATAAATTCTTATCAGAAGCTATTTAATGAAAGAAAAGAAAAAGCTATTATTGACTTAAAGAAAAAAAAGTAGCTGAGCAAATTCAGGTAAACTGTGTCCCGCTGCTGCTGCCAGGCAGAGAAGCTGGTGCTCAGACGACAGCTTCTTTTGTATGTCAACACTTAGCTATGCATCCTGGCATTCATTATTTAACAGCCTCCATGTGACATACAGCTTTCAGAAACATGATATTCTCTAGCAACCCAGATAAGAGCTCAGGTTTGAAACGTTCCCATTGCTAACTGTGCAACGGCGTCGATTCTCACTGATCTGAAACACGACTGTGTCGACATCCCCGTGCCCTGGCAGAGCAATGCCAGTGGGCTCCGCTAGGAAGCAAGCTGGTTTCAGAATAGGAACATCACCGCAGAACTGAGCTGCTCTGCGGCACGTTGTCTGAATTTGAGTCAAATGCCTGTTCCGTGTTTGCCTGGCACCCTTGGAAATCTGCCAAAAATAAAAAAAAAAAGCACAAATGCCAGAGGAAGGGAATGGCCAAAATCCACATGCAAAGTTTATCATTAAAACCTTAAATCCGAACTTCCAAATCCAAGTGCTTGAAGTTATGCTCCAAGCCCCCTGTGAGGAGCGTTAAAAATGATGCAGTTTAGAGTGACACTGAGCAGCCGGAGTCCTGTCAGTCAGCCTGGAATATTTGCTGCGCTGCTCCAAAGCATCTCCCTTTCACTTGGGGGCCCGTTCAAAAAGTGGACATTTGCACGATGGCAAGAACAAAGCAAAAGGACCTAAGCAAAACCCAGCCTCTAGGATTTAAAATATATCTATTTTCACTTTCCCAGCATTAACAAGAGCACTTTCTTCTACACCTTTGGGCATCTGCATGCCAAGAGATGAGGGCAAGACGCACAGATGCTGCCAGCCAAAGACAAGTTGGGAAGAATCCAAGACTCACCCAGGAGCAGAATGACATTTCAGTCGATTATGCTTGGGAGGGTGCCAGTCCAAATGATCTCCTACGCACTGCCTGGGCTGGAAAAATAAGCCCCCATGTTTCTGTAATAGTGCAGTTACAATTTCTTACCGATAATGCAACCGTTAGAGGAGACAAAGATCCTGAGTCAGCGAAACTGCTCCGCGGAGGGGTGTGGGTAAACGCACAGCTTCTGAAAAGTGGGTGCTGTATTTTTCTCATAAAAGCAGGACTACACGAGGAGGGAGGGAAAAGGGGTTAGCAACTGCCCTAAAGAATAACATTTACATCCTGTTATCTGCAAAGACCTGGTTCTGCCAACCATGTACCCCCCCTCTGAGCCCAGAAACGGGCCCTACGTGCCGTCTCACTTACTGAAGGACCAAGAAGGTATCCCCACGCAGCTGCTCAGAGATGGCATGCTTGGGAGCACTTCTGGCAGCTGGAGATCGGACTGTATCAGAGAAACCAAGCCTTCTTTTCTTGTGGGCTTTTACATTCCAGGAGGAAACCAGATCTATTGATGAATTCCTTCTGCATAACGTAAGTGAGGTTTGGAACCAGGTGCAGGTGGGTGAGTTGTAGATGCTGTCCCTTGAATCATTCTCTGCGGGATTCAAATAGCATCAGTGGGCTTAGCAAAAATTTCAGACCCTCTGTTTCTTCTATTAACAGCCCCTCCACTGCCTTCAATACCTGTCCTTCTCTTGCACCCCTCCAACTCTACCATGGAATTGACTTTTGACTTCTATTTTAAAAAGTGCAAACCTTCCTCTATTTCCATCTTCTGGGCTTTTCCATGTTTTTTTTGTTGTTGCTGTTGTTGTGGGTTTTTTGTTTGTTTGTTTTGATTTCTTGTTGTTTTTTTTTTTGCGGGGGGAGGTATTAAACTTGTCCTGCACATGGAGACAACTCAGACTTGTAAGTCAGGAAACCAAGCTCCTCTGGTCACACTCGGTCTCTGATTTGCTCTGTGCCCTTAGGCCACTTCTCCTCCACTTCCTTACCTGTCCTTGTGCCCTCGCTACCAGCTGGCACACTGCTAAGGAGAGGCAAATGACACTCAATACAAAATTGCAGACTAATTTCCATAGAGCTATTTCTAGTAGAAATCGGTGTCAGACTCCTCCGGTTCAGACCAACTGGCAAATCATGTGCCACATTCTGTGTTGTCCTTGAACGATCGAGCTCGTGGGAAATGGGCCCTTAAACCCACCAGCCCTCTGATTTATGTCCTTACCTAGTTAGGGATGATGGTAAATTACCTGCACCCTCACCTGTACCAGGATAAGTCCTTAGGACACCATTTTGCAGGCTGACAGACCTGGTTGCTTATGCAGCAGGCTGACAGCTGTGGCTGCTCATCACCTAAAAGCACAATCTGCCCTTTGCGTACACAGAGTGTTACTCTGCCCTAGAAAGATGGAGCCATCTGAGGCTATTCAGTTGCTAGCCTCACCTAGGTCTTGGCCGAGAATGATCGAACATACATCCTTCCGAGGCCTGTAAGTTGATGGCACCAAGGAGCAGAGAACAGAGATGCTGTTTCATGCAAAGTCAGAGAAGGAGCAGCACCCTCCTGTGCTCATGTATATTTATTGCACTGCCAACTCAGAGCTCTTTTGCTGCTCATCAGCACAAAGTATTTTTTGGCAGCCTGCCTCCTAGGTCTCTTCCATTGCATCCCCCCTCCAGACTCCGTGTTTTCAGGGATGTAACCTTCCTGCTATGCCTTTGAAACACCCCAGCTTGTCTGGTGTCTCTGTGGCATTTCCATGCTCGTCAGCGCATCTCACCTGCTTCCCACCCATCCCATCCTGGGGCGCAGGTGAGAGCTGCCACGTCCGCACGGCATCATCTGAACGGGTCCCATTTTTCCACTGCGCAGGCTGCCATCTCGTGGGCATCGTCCGGCATCTTCCTGGAAATAAATAACGACTCCCGAGTGCTAATAACACGGCACTGTCAATATTCTGCTCTGCTGACCTAAGAAACCACACAGCTTCAGGTCCCCGGCTTTGGCAGATTATAGAGGAGCCAAGATGATGGAGTTGTTCAGCTGGTAACACGGTTGGTAGGATAGATTTTCCATAAAAATAACAGCTTTAACGGGCTGGTGTGGAATACTAAGGTCAGAAAGAGCAAGCTCAGCATACTTGTTACACAAAAGCTAAAACCCCGCTGCCAATGTCACCGTATGAGCTCCAGGCTACTGCGGTTCTGTCACTGCATCGATACAGTGCAATCAGGCATCCCAAAGGAACGGAAATCTTTGTATTGGCTGCAGAAAGCTTTGACTCCAGTTCAGATGTGGGACAACCAGAGCTAGCTTAAAAATTGCTGGCGGACCCGGGTGCTTTCAAGAGCACCCTGTGCTCCCAGGGGTAAGCTACGTCCTCGGAAAGGATGGAAGAACCTGGTATTTTCTTACCGATCTTTTAGGATATAGCAACTCGAGTCAGATTTCATGTTTCTGCCTCTTGCATTTGGAGAATTTGCAGTCAAATCAAGCTAAATGTGTCCTCTCTGCTTTTTCAGGCACTCATACAATATTAATCAAAATCAAGTTAATTCTGAATTAAGTTAATTCTGAAAGTTAATTCTGGGCAGATTTGGAGTCGGATAGTGAGGGCTTGGGTAAAATTCTTTTAAAATTTGCTAACGCTTATGCTGGATCAGTTTATCAGCACTGAACTGATTTTGTATCTACTCTGACACCACTGGAATTTCCCAACAGTCCGATCGTGTAAGGGCTTTTCATCATATGGAGATGCTCAGGAAGAGCCGCTGTGTTCAAACACAGGCTCTTTCCGAAACTGAATTAACTTTTAACCAGAGATAAATCCTAATCTCACAGTATTGCACCTCTTTTTCAGTAACCCTCAGGTTCAAAACAGGTTACCTGATGAATCTAACTATGTCTGCACTGTGTGGCTAAGGTGAAAACATGTGCTGGAGGAAAACACTTTGATTGCAGCACTTTCTAGCTCTGGTCATCAGGAAGAGAAGGAAACTTGATCTCCCCTCATCCTCCACCTCCACTTGAAGCTCTCCATTTGCTACGCTGTGGTAATCCTTCCATGCTAGAAATGGGTATTAGTCTGTGTGGAGAAGCAGTCTAAGCATTTTTACTCCCTTTTGGGTCATTTTGCGGTAGCACTTTCAAGTCAGAATGATCCAACATCTGTCTTGCAAGCTAGAAATGAGACAAAGCAGTGTTTATTTTTTTGTTTGTTTCTGGAATGTAACAATTGGAAGGTATAGTGTGTCTTTTCACTTTCCACGCTGTCCATGCACAAGGGTACACCAGCTGAACCACGGCAAATCTGCCCCTGAGCCGGGCTGTTCCAGTTTAAAGAGGATGAGTCCCTTCAGGTTAGAGAAGGCGGCAGATTTTCCTGCTTCTAAGAGAATTTCCCTCCCGCTCCCTTTCTCTGTTTGCTACTACTCCAACACTGCCAGAAAGGACTTAATCCTAGGGACTTAATAAAATAACTTCTGACAAATGGAAGACTTCATCTCTGGAATAGACTGGGCATTGGATGCGGTGACAGGTATTTGAAAATATTTCATGGGTAGAGATATTCCTGCCTTGCCCTTTAAAAGGAAGCCATCTCCCTTTTATGACACGCTGAGCAGCACACGTGGCATCCTAAATCTGTTTTGTCAACTGAGGCCAGGGTTTTTAAAAATATGCAATAAGATTTTAATACAGCTCATCACATTATACAGAACCAGACATCCTGCTTAGTCTTCAAAGACTTGATATTCCCCATGCACAGCCCACATGCAACCGCTCCTAATTACATGCAATGACAGCCTTCAACTGGCTCCCTTCCTTTGACACCACCGCAGAGCGTTCACTGGCTGAGTCCTGAACTAGGACGCACAGCTTGCCAGCTCTAAAAACTGCAAGCGTTTCTGTTCAGAATGTCTTTGGCTGTCTAACTGCACCAAAAATACACTATTTTAATTTTCTTCCTGGAAAGCTAGTTTTCCCAGCCCTGAAACGCTCGCCTGGGGAAGCAGATTTGATTTCAGCTTTTTGGGTAGTTGCAGCAAGCAGTGTCATTTGTGTGTTAGCATTAGAAGGGAGGAATGTATTTTGCTAAGCTTCTGTCCAGATGGGCTGGTCAAGATGAGTTTCATCGTTTTTTCTGTTAGATAAGCCTCATTTTCACCATACCGGTATCAAAAAGTCCCAGCTAAGGTCAGCAGCACGCTGCGCTATTCACTGTACGCTAGCTAGGGGCAAGCCAAACGGTCTGGACTCTGAGCTGAGAAGACACAATGGATGGCAAGGAGAAGAGTCACATTCATGGTGAAGCACATGCAACACAGCCAGCTCCTACGGGTCAGCAATCCTGGTCCTGCGCCCTGGAAATCATCAACCTGGCTTCAAAAGCATAAGAATGTTAAGCAAAAGAGGGGTCTGTGTCTATCGTTTCCTAGGTTTGCTTGGTTATTTGGAGCTTTTAGGAGGCACTGCGTCACATTCTGAGCATTCTTCTGAAGCTTTGACAAAGACGCTTTGCACCAAAAGTGACTCCTGTGAAACCAAGCACGGCTCTGCAGTTACTTGAAAAGGCAACAGATTTTCATCTTTGCTTCAGAAAATAAAAATAATAACGACTTCCACACGGCGCTGGCGAGTTGAGGCTGCAAGAAAGACATCAAATATCATTACTCCTCCTACCCACTACTGAGAGTGGGTACCACTGAGCGTGACAGATGGCAAATTTTGAGACAGCTCCAATTGGCGCTAAGACCGCCAGGAGGGGCAGAGGTATGAGGGGCTGAGGGAACAGCAACAAGAGAATGGGTAAAATAAACAGAGGTGAGAAGAGGCAAAAAGATCAGAAGGAGATTACGGGCAGAGAAAAGGTACATTGCCTCTCCCTTCCCTTGTATCTTGATTTCTACTGGAGCTACGCTCGGCAATGCCCTGTAGGAAGCTCTGCTCTGCTCCCCACAGCCACCGACCCTCAGCTCAGGAACTAGGTAAAAAGCAGATCTTCCTCCTCCAAAGTCAGGCTGGAAGTCCTGGGGGGCACTGGAGGAGCACAGCCCATCCCAGCTCTCCTTTATCGTGGTCCTTTCCAGCCAGTGCCTGAGAACAAACCGACAGTCCTTTAGAAATGCACCCTGGTTTGAGGGTAGGGACAACGTGGCAATACTCCCGTGCTCAACAAAAAGGTTATAGCGTCATTTTGTTCCATCTAATATCCTTTGGAGCAGTAACTAATAGAGTTAGTAAGATCTGAGCAGTGCTTTTTTTCCAAGAGGAGCCTAATCTTAAATACCTTAAATCCTTAGTTTGGCACTTCTGGAAATGGCCTGATTTTCCAAGATGTGGAAGAACTGCAGCCACCGTGGTCCTCAGGGATGCAGCACTTTTGAATATCTGCTTATCTAACGACCTAAGAAGAGATTGTGATGCCTCTGGAAAGCTTGTTCTCCAGTTTTTAACTGTAGCAACTTGTTATTTCACACTGTGAAACTTACTGGGTGACTTAGAGGAAAACTTTAAGCGTAAGCTTCACAGGTTGCCGTTCCCAGAAAGGCTCTCAGGAAGAGTGGAAGATCCCCAGGCATGTTCTAGGTGCAGACTTGTTCAGATCCTCATCAGTAGCAGCCTCCTCACCTCCTTCCGCAAAATCCAGACCTTTGCTTAAACTTGCTACAGGAAAACCACATCTGACTTGAATTCCATATGAGGTAGAACAGATTGAGATAGAGATAAAAAAGAGTTTTTATTTAAAATGAGTTCTAAAGATGAAAAAGGGATTTCAGAAACTAGACAAAACAGAGAGTCAGAAATTCAATATGAATATTAACACATATGAACGTGTATGTGTGTGTACAAATATATGTATGTATTTGAGTTAGGAACAGAATAGTATTATCACAGAGGAAAATCATTCCAATAAATAGAGAAATTCTACTGCACATAGTCTGCACAATAGACCTAAGTGGCCTCATTTTCTGGACTACGTAGTCATGAAGTTGTTTCTAACTGTGAAGGATACGGTTCTAATCCATAACTTTCAGGCTCAATTATTCTGTTGCTCTGACAACATACTGCTCTTGTTCTCAGACGGGAGCGTGCCACATTTGCGTGCCATATTTTTAATCTTTTGAAGTTTATTTGGAATCGAGACAGCAGAAGATTCAGAGGTTAGTTGGGTCACCTTTTATTCTTCGGGAGAATGGTTTTGTCACTGCCTGTGATCTTCCTGTTATTAACGGGACGTAAAAGCTGAGAGAGTAGAGACTGGCAGACGCGGAGGAGGGGTGGGTAGGAGGCACGGAGGAGGTGAATCTGGAATCCGTCCCCATCTTTTTATGCCGGAGGGAACCAGACAGGGAAGCTGGCTGGAGGACAGGCTGTTATCAGCTCTCATGATTTTGAGGGTTGCATAATATTTTTTAAATGTGAAGACAAAGCTTTGTGACTCATATAGTCGCAGAAGACTGAGTGATCTTTTGAAGGCTAAAAAAGGGCTTCATCTCCCAGTGTGATGGAGCACGATCAAATAAATCTAACCAAGGACAGGTATCTGGATTCCTTCTTCTGGGTTTAACCATTCCGCTTCCTACTTTGTCTCCCAGCAGCAAAGCATAACTTCCTTTTCCAAGCCACTTGAGGCTTTAGGTCTTATTATGCAATGCCTACAGGAGACCTGAGCATTGCAGGAGAGAGAGAGCAGTGAACAATTTAAAGCTAAAGTAGATCTAGACAGATGGACAGCCGACAAGAGTAAAAAAACATGAATGCCTCGGCCCACGGAAAAGAGATTTAAACAATTAATTGTTCCCTTTCTCCTTAGAATGGCATTCAAAACACCCTATGTCAGAGCAAAGGGATCCCCATGCAAACATGAAACGCAGCTGATTGCAGGGACCAGCGGCATTTCTGGGGACTCATGGACAGCAGGGCACCACCGGCTCTGAAACCCCTCTGCCACAACCAGATACAGCGGGTATTTAAGACCAGCTCCTAAAAGTGAACCAGGCTGACTGTGGAGCTACGGCGATGCAAATTAGGCAAATATTTAGGACCATCCCTGCGCCTGTTAAGTCCTGCTGCTTCCTCTGCTGCTCTGTGCATGTCAGTGAATGACTCTGGCCCCTTTGTATTTTTCACAAGCCAACTTTAAATCACAATTAATAAAGGCATCTGGTTCTTTCAACCATTTCATTTTACTCAGAGGAGGCAGATATGACATACTATCCCTTCCAATTGCTGCTTGGAGAGTTTCTCAGATGAAAGAAAGGGCAGAGAAAACACCGCCTAATCAAATTTCTCCTATAATCTTAGCTCTCAGGGATCTTTGTTCAGCAATGTGTAACTGTCATTTTAGCCTATAAGAAACAGACATTTTCCTCCACCATGGAGTGTCTAGAGGCACCCGTGATATGACACAGCAGACACCGACCCGGGCCACAAAAAACCTGCATCAATTTAATACTGTGACGTAACATATAACAACTATAACATAGTCATGCAGCTGTATTAGAAACCCCCATCTCGGGGATCTACAAATACTCACGCTGCTTTCATTTCACACCCTGCGGCCAGCCTGTAGCCATCGGCCTGTGCGGACCCCAGTTCGGCGGGGAGATTGAACCGCTCCCGGCCACTTCGGCAACTGCATTTCGGCACACCCCCCCCCCCCCTTTTTTGGCCGCACAGACCCAACTGACAGCCCCCCCCACCCCCGGTGGGGAGAGGCCCCTACCAACCCCGGGCATCACCAGGATGCCGGTCCCCCGCCG
>VYZM01017893.1:959874-974536 GCA_013398915.1 Dromas ardeola
AAGCATAAGCAAAATTGTCAAGGCTGGCGGAGACAGGCTGCAAACTTCGCTATTTCAGTGTAAGTCAGGCTACCCTGTGTACTTCTTAGTTACCCTGCTGGTCACCCTAGTAACATCTCAGTCGCGATTTGAGGACAGAAACAGAAACGTTTTCAAAAGCACTGCGTCACTCAGTGCTTTACCATACAGCTACCGATAGGTGCTACGAAGGCAAGAACAAGTCAGCACGTCAGCTCCAAGGTGCGAGCACTCCACACGTCAATGAAAAAGCACTTCCACTGGCCAAGGTTATTAGCACTGCAGAGTGCTCGCACGAAGCCTTCTCTGGCTTTGGGCTAAAGGGCTTGCACTTTCTGGCAGAGAGTTGTGTCAGAACAAGCTTTGCTGCCAATAAATTTCCGCTTGTAAACACTGGAATCCCACTGCATTCCAAGGGGCTGGGCTCCTTAGCACCAAAACCCATTGTTATGTGGGGAATAGAGTTGTCCAAGAGTACAAAATAAAAAAAAATACCGTAGCCACTCACTTTACTTGGTTACTTTACCCAATGCTGCACCCATGTACCTGGTTCTGGCTGATTTCAGAAGGCATCAAAGCTCAAATCCTGGAAAAGGAGACAAGCCTTAGGCTCCTAAATTAGTCAGGCACTTTGAAAATATTACCCCTTAGCCTTTAGACTGCTTAATATAATTTTCACAAAGCTGCTCATAGCACACAGTGGGATTAAAGTAATTAAAATATCATGGTACACCACATCGGCAGCAAGATATAGTCTCCCAGATCATGTTATTCATAAATAACTTAAGACAACTATAAAGTGAGTTATTAAATAGCACTGAGACTTATATAGTCCAGATAATGACCACAATTACATTCCTTCATTAGACAAAACATGCCTGCACTTGTAAGTAGAAAAGACAAAAAGATAACACAATAAAAAAGTTGTTTCCGAGGGTTCAAATCACTAGTGGTGTTTTGTCGCCTAATGGTGGTTGTTTTGCAGTGAAAGATGCTTGTTGAGACATTTCTCTCCCATAGGTTTCTGGGGGCTTGTCAACAATGCAGGAATATCAACTTTTGGCGAGACAGGGTGGCTGTCTATGGAGAAATATGAAAAATTTGCAGATGTGAATCTTCTTGGGAGCATCAGGACAACCCTGGCATTTCTTCCTCTTCTAAGGAAATACAAGGGTAATGCTAATCCACTGTTATTTAGAGTTGTAGAATAATTAGCTTACTATAATCAGGGTAATGTAGCATCTATAAAAGAAGCCTTAATTGTCTCTCGTTGAACTGAAATGACAGCCGCCTCCTGTGTGGCCTGAAAGAGCAACTTGATCCTGAAAAGAGGGTAAAGTCGTAGGGGGAAAAATACCCTTTAAGATTCTGTTGTTACAATACATCGAAAAAAGTATTTACAAATAATGAATTCTCTCCGTGTTTGACTCAAAACAGAGAGAAAAAATGCTAACGGTAGATCATTAAAGCCCAGGCAAGACTTGGTAAGCACTGACGATCAGAAAACACAAAGATCCAATAAAGTCCCGCTTCACTTTATTATTTAGGCTTTACTATTTTACTGTTTGGCAATTAGGATGGAAGGATTAGGAGGAAGGATGACCCTGCAGAGATGAACTGGAAACACCCGCCTTCCAGTTCCAGGCCTAGCAAGATCTTCTCTATGACCTTGTGCAGGAAATTTCAAGTATGTGAAAGAGTGCCGTACAGAGATGCATGGGTATCATGGGGGATAAACGCATTTGCATGGACCTCCGTACGCGTGGGCTTTATCCTTTCTTCTGAGAAGGAATGGTTCAAAGCGCCCTCTACAGCATGGCAGCATGTCTCAATTGCTTTGCAGTTTGTTCCCTACCTGTCCCCATCTCTATTTGGGAAAGAAAGACACCCTTTTCATTTCTCCCCCTTTTGCTTAGCTTGTCTATTTAAGTTGTAAGCTCTTTAAGGTGAGGATTTGTTCTGTGTGCATACAGCATCGAGCACAGTAAGGGCTAGGTTTCATCCGGAAGCCCCAGATGCCACTGTTCCACAAAACGTTGGTAAGGTAAAAGCATCCCCTTTTTGACTACTCTGCTGCTTTCTGCTTGGTTGCCTTTGGTTGATGATATTCTGATGCAACAAAAAAAAAAGAAACTTTTAAATACGGCAAGCTGGATGTGTTTTTGTAAAAGAATGTGCTATTGCATATACCCAGCGAGTGTGTTATGTGGCCACTACACAGGGAGACATCACTTTTTTTCTGTGATTTCCCAGTTACTGCTAAAACTCTGTGATGCTGCTCCACCAGAGGCATTTGTCTGACTTCATGAATTGCAAGGGGTTACTTTAAAGTGAAAGGGACTAATTGTGTGTGTGATATTAAGCACATGCACAAACTTTTAGAAGATTTGGGTCTGGCTGGCTGCACATACATAGTACCTTATCTCAAAAGAGCGCTCTTCATCTCACTCCTGGCTGTCAATGCTGCCTTTATTAACTGCCCACGCTCAATTTTCAAGTCCCATCTATGTAGGGGAGGAGGCCAGGGCACTTTTAGGAAGAATCTTAGGCTTCCTGTCTCCTTCCTTGCAGGAACAGCCAGGACAGCTTATAACTCATGTTTTTGGGGGCAGCAAGCGACCTCTCCAAATGAAAAGCTTGAATTATGGATGTTGGAGCACCCTCCTGGGAAAGCTGGGTTTCAGTTACCTTGAGCAAAGAGATGAGTTAAATGAGGTGTCCCACATCCTAGGTGTGCGCCCCAAATCACTTAGCTACTGGATAAAGGAGGCAGAGGTCATCCTACCGCCCAGTAGTGGTGTTCTGAAGGAAGGGGCTGACTGCCATTTGAGGATGAGCACCTTTTCCAAGAAAAACTTCAAGATTATTAATACCTGTAAAGGGAGGTATCGTCCTCCAGCCTAGAATTCAGCATCCTACTCTGAGAGGAGCAACATTTCCCCATACCTTTTCCAGATGGCCAGGCCAGCTGATGTAGCATCTTGACCAGCAAGCTGGTAGTTGTTCTGTTGTCGTGTGTAAGATTGATTCCAGACGCTGTGTAGGACGGCTGGGAACCTAATTCAGAATGACAGATTTCACTGCATTCCCATGATACCCTTTTGATATCTCACAAGCCTATACCATGTGGTCAGATGGGGGCCCAGACGTTCTCTGCATCTGTGACAGCAACAGTAAGGCAACTATGTTCTCTGTATTGTTAGCAACGAGGGCATCTTCTCTCTCACCTCTGGTATTTATATATCCACATTCACACATTTCTTACTCTATGGTATGACCGTGTGATAGAAGTTTACAAGTAAACAGTGGAAATGAACCACAGCGCAGCACCTCAAATGAGAAATCTCTGCTATTTAATGCATGCCTGCACTTGGCAAGAGTTATGAAGGGGAAAAAAGGCAGCACAGATCAGGGAAATCACAGCAAGGCAGTGTAAGGCTGCACACGTTTTGTCAAGTCACCTTTCTCTGGTGAAGCTTATCACTGTACAGTCCAATTTTGACTTTATATGCACAGCTGTAAGCCAGGTCTCAGTGCAGAGACATCATTAGCGCAGAAAAAAACAGTAGTAGTAGTCATATATCCACTGCAGGGAAAATCATCTGCTCCTCTCCTCTGCAGTCCTTCTCCTATTACTAACGTAGTCTTTTATTACTAGTTTTCAGTCTAAAATTTTTAGGGGACCGCTTTGTTTCCATCTCTTTCATCCTGTCTCAGACTCAGAAGGAATAAGCAGCACATTGGGAAAGTGTTAGGCTTTGTCTAGCCCAGCATCTGTCCTTCCACTAGATGGAAGGAAGATTTTTGTGTGAAGTTCTCTGCTTAACAGAGCTGAGTGTGCTGGGACTGCACACTTATACAGCCCAGCTTTGGCGTACTCTGTAGTAAAACAGCTAAATACCACATTATTGGCGGTTCAGAAGACTCGGGTAAATCAGTTCTATGCTAAAGTCTGGGAGTGAGGTTATGTGATATGCACTATTTTCTTTCCAGGACGTATTGTTTTCATGTCCAGCATTATTGCCTATTTTTCTCTGGGAAATGGCATTTATTCTATGACCAAGGCAGCTATTGAAAAATTTTGTGATGCTCTGAGACTGGAAATGAAGAAGTTTGGTGTCCGGGTAAGTGATGTAACAAGTAGCTGTTGCGTGAAACTCTCTGCTATTTCTGACGCTGATTTTCATATGAGAAAGAGAGAGGTTTCACTCCTGAAACTTCCTACAGAGCTGAAATGCATCTTTTTCTGGGGAAAAAAAGCAAGCGACTTGCACAATGTGACACAATGGTGGGAGAGTGGAAATTTTGGCCAAGGGAACAAGAAAAAGTGTATGGAAAATAATATCTCATCTTGTACAAAGTAAGCTCCATGCATCCGAACGACAAAGATAAAGATCAGAGCTGAATCCATGGGTGCAGCTTCCCCTTGGAAAGAGGTGCTTTCTCCATGGCTAATCAGTTAGCTGGAAATCACAAGAAGAGGAGACCTGGGTGATGTTTGCAGTTCTGAGAAGCTGTGTGATAGCCCGTCTTCTCTTTGTGCCAACGCTGCAACTTCCACCCTTTCTCCACATCCTCTACCGTGGAGAAACTTTGCGAGTCAGGTAAGGGAAACTTTTCTCTGGAAGCAAAGAGCCCAGATGTGAGCACTCTGCAGTGAGAAAGGAGCTTGCCACCTACCCGAGGGGTTCTTTCTCTCTCTCTTCTCACACAACATCAGTGCTTAAAAGCTCCTTGCTTTTTGTGGGAACAGCTACAGTGCAAGAGGCAGTATTGTGCAGAGTAATTACGTTTTTATTCTCTTAACCTAAGAGGCTCTAAGAGTGCTCTTAGTGCCCTGTCTAAGCAACACTGATAGTCAAACCTGAAGCTTAGATCACTAAGTAGCTTCACTAGGCTTTTTCCTTGGAGTCACTACACTGCTGAAACACTCTTCTCAAACACTAAAAGTCTTCCCTAAAGGATTTACATCGGTGTACTCTTTATGTACACAGATTTACAGGATTGTTCATAAGCTTTGTGTTGGAAGAAATTACAGCTATGCATCTATTAACTACTCCTCTCAGATAAATATAAAATGCTATAAAACGCAAGTGATTTTACACATCCTAATACCACACAGCATGATGAGGATTTGAACCGATTAGCTGAGGATAATCTCAAATGCATGGAAGAGCTTAGTTTAACAGGTTAGCTACTGTGGTTGTTTTGGGATTTTTACTGTTCCCCCACCCCCGGAATAGCCCCAGCACACAATACAGTGAGCCAGGCTGACAAACATTTCCAGAATGTTTATGAGAGTTATTTTTCTATTTCTCACTGTATGCAAGGCACCGGCTGGCATTTGCCTCAGAACCTACCCTGCAGAGAGCCTGCAGAATACACGGTCCCTCTTCCCTGTCCTCCCCTCCCCTGCTCTGCCGTTCCCTTTGCCCCTTCAGGAGAAAGTTGCCCAGAGATGGCAAGGAACAGATGGAGCTACGGCTCTGTCGCACTGAACTCTGGCCAGGCAAGCTGGCTGCCTACAGGAGACAGAGTACGTGTCTGCCATGAGAAAGGCTACAGAAAATCAAGGAAGGGGGAAAAAAAAAAAGTATGATCTCCTCCTCTCCTAGCCAACTCCAAAAAAACTCCAAAATATGAAGTTTTCAAAACCCTTTTGTTTAAAATAGATGTGGAAAGTTGACTAGTGGCATTAGTTTGGCTAATACTAAACAATTCTGAAAACAGCAACCAAAAGGAGGGCTCCCAAGGATGCCCTGTGACAAACCTGCCTGAAGCAGCATGAGATGCCCCCAGCTATTCATGCTGTCTCTCTGCGGGAACTTACCCGCATCCCTCCCTGCTCCTCACATACAGCGCCCGCTCCTCAGCCCCTCCGGCGTGCAGCGTGCCGATTGTCATGCCGTGCTGGCATTGACACACAGGTGGTGGCCTCTGGTGGGTGGGCTGGGTGGCAGATTGGAGACATTAAGGTGATTCTGCCCCACTACTCCATCCTTGTGAGACCCCACCTGGATACCCCAGCTTTGGAGCCCCCAGCACAAGAGGGACATGGACCTGTTGGAGCAAGTCCAGAGGAAGGCCATGAAGATGCTCAGAGGGCTGGAGCACCTTTGCTGTGAGGACAGGCTGAGAGAGTTGGGGGTGTTCAGCCTGCAGAAGAGAAGGCTCCGGGGAGACCTTAGAGCTCCTTCCAGTACCTAAAGGGGCCTACCGAAGAGAGGGGGAGGGACTCTTGATCAGGGAGGGGAGCGATAGGACGAGGGGTAATGGTTTTAAACTGGAAGAGGGGAGATTTAGATTAGATATTAGGAAGAAATTCTTCCCTATGAGAGGGGTGAGCCCCTGGCCCAGGTTGCCCAGGGAAGCTGTGGCTGCCCCATCCCTGGAGGGGTTCAAGGCCAGGCTGGATGGGGCTTTGAGCCACCTGGTCTGGTGGTTGGTGTCCGTGCCCAGGGCAGGGGGTTGGTACTAGATGGTCTTTAAGGTCCCTTCCAACCCAAACCATTCAATGATTCTGTATTCCCAGAGACTTTCCAGAGAACGCTTGTCAGATCCCCAAGTCTTTTACACAGCTCAGCACTGTTTTTCCTCACCTTGTGTTGTAATCTTTAGAAATCAGGTCAGTTAAATGCCATGGAGTTTTTAATGTTGCATGTCTACAAATAGTTTGAACAAGCCCACTGCTAACTAAGGAAAAGCGTGCATACTGTGAGTGCTCAGCCGGCTCCGAAGTTCCCCAGAAGCCTCAGAAGTTAGCAGAACAGTAGCAACACCACATGCAAAGAAAACAGGCAGAACAGCAAAGGATTTATGTGCTTTCAATTTAAATCTGCGTGCACAGAAATCTACAGAAATTTGCTAATTACTTCAGTGAGAGCTAGACCAGGACCTTTGGTCCCCTCTATACATGGCTGACAACACCTGTTTCCCTTTTAATTACACTTACAAAATTACTGGAAAACAGCAATTCTTTCCCCAGGACCTTCAAATTTTCTTTGACATCTCCTTTTGTCCCAAACTGGGGCAAAAAATTACCAATTGCAAGATTCGCCACTAAGTGAAGAATCCAAAGTATTCCACTTTGGAGACATCAAAGTCATACTGAAATGCTTTGTCTCAGTATTGTCAAAACATTTATACCATTAAGCATTCTATAAAAATCAAAGATGCGCTATTGCATCCTGTGAAGGTATGCTGAGTAGTCAAAACAAGAACATTAACATCAGAGCGAAATGAAGAAGTCAGAATAAAGCACCTCTGCAATCTTAAACGTTTCACGGGAATATATTTGATTTCAGTCAAGTTTTCAAGGTTAAAATTTCAACAAAGCGGCATTTTCTGTAAGAAATCTGTCTACAGAAAGCTTTTGATCTGTTTAACTGACTATAGTATTTAATTGAATTGAGAATGACTGATTGCATCTTGATAAAGTTTTACATCTTGCTTTTAGGTCTGTATTATTCAGCCAGGAAATTATGCACGCTCTACAAAAATCCAGCCGCCAGTCAGTGCCGAAGAGATTTGGAACGAACTCAGTGAAGAGGAAAAGGCAGTTTACAATAAGGAGTATGTTCAAGAGCGGGCAAACTTTTTCAACCGCATTCTCAGCGAAGGAAGCGCTAACGGCAATGAAGTTGTCGATGCTATGGTAGATGCTTTAACGTCTCCTGCACCCAAGGCGCGTTACATGGTGGCGAAGCTGAAGGAAAAAGCGCTGGTGTTTGTGTGTGCTTTATTCCCGACTGTTGTGATGGATTCCATTTTGTCTTACGCTCTGAGTACGGTAAAACTGGCATAGCCCATGTTGGTACTGGTCAGTGACTCAGGCGGGGCAGTTTTTTTAAAACGTGAAAGCCGGGGCTGAATCTAATACCCCCAGAAATCAGTGTAGTGACACCAATTAACTGATACAAACTTTGGAGGGTCTCCCTAGTCAGAACTGTCACTTATTCTTAGGGAAAACCATACAGGACCTCATGTGAAATTAATACATTTGTCCAGGTAACTTTATTTCTCCCATGTGGAAAAAAAATATGGCCACTTTGGCTGCTTTAGGTATTACCTAGAAAATTTAATGCAGCTTTTTCTAGGGCAAGACCAGGTTATTGTGTCACAGGCATGATGGAGACAAAATGGAGCACATCCTACAGGGCAACTGCACACCTGAAATCATTAGAGAAGACATGAAAATACCTTATTTGTAGGAACCCGAGTAGTAATTTATTAGGGGTGGTGGGAAGAGGTTAATGGAAAAGTTAGGAATGAGCAATAGGCCTTGAAATACTTTGAGTGGAGTTAAGTGGCTGTAGAAAGTTAGGGAGTGACAAAAATAAAGTTGTACTATGGAAAGAGTATCTTAGCTAACTACAGTTCAGTACTTTTCCAGGTGTTCTGGATAAATCTCTAACAAAGCCAATGAGTCACGGACTTTGGAAAATAAGTAGCGTATTCTGTTTAAAAATGAATATTCAATCCTAAATAAAATCTGTCTTTTATCTAATGTCTGGATTAATCAATGCATTAACCTAAAGTGTGGTCAGAGAGCTAAACACCAAGGTGACAGATACCAGTACGCAGTAGCAATCTGTAGCTTAGAAAGAACGTATTCAGCCTGGAGCTCTGCTTTTGCTACTATTATAGGGAGTAAGGTCTGATGAAAAAAATATATATTAACATGAACAGGAAAATTTTAGCAACATGTATCTATGGGAGTAATTGAGCACAGTGGCTTCATTAGCAGTCTCCTACTAACTGTTGTGGAAAAGATCGCTGGTTTCCACACACACAGTTTTAAATTTGGCTTGGTTGTAGCACGACACAAAATCCAAGAATTCTGGGACCAAATGAACCCAGAATAGCTGGGGTCAGCTGTGGTGACACCGGTAGATACAGACCAGCAGCATGGAGCTTTAGCCTCCCTCATGACAGGTCTCCCGTATCAAACCAAAGATTCTGCTGTAAGTTGACCTAGTTAACCTTTTGGTCTGAACCACAAATTGCATCCTATAACTGGGAAGTCTTTCCTAATATATTTAATTAATTTCTGAGAAAGGTTACTCTCTCTCGTGGTGGGTAATTGGGCAGTCTGAGTCAGGAACGTAGGCACGCTGAGCAAACAGACTGACTATTCCAGGTCTTCTCCTGACACACTCAGCAGTGGAACAGCCATCTTACCGCACCCCTTTTAGATTGTGGAACATCTTACTTCTCTCTCCAAATGCTGGACCCATCCCTGGAGCTGGCACTGGCAAGAGGACAAGCCGGGGCACCCACCTGTTCCACAGCCCATCAACAGCAAGATTATCAGATGATTATCATCCACCCTCCTCACTTAACCACAACTGAGCAAGGCCAAGCAAGGGAATAGGAACAAGGCTTATTCCGACTGAACCAATTGATTTCGTGTATAGGAATTCCCCCTGCTTGACCTCAGGGATTTCAGCAGCCTTACGTTGCTTTGGAAGAGTTGCTTTCATGCTCTTAGCCGTTCTTTGTGCAGATTACCCTTCCTTACAGTAAGCAGCACTGAACTCAACACGCACCTTTGAAACACAGACATTTCTCCATCAGGCCCAGGATTGGCCCGATGTTTCTCTCTGCCTCAAAGACAATGTTGCTTTCCATTACATGCTTTCCCTTCTATTTGCATTTCTAAGAGCTACTGCAGTAAGTTGTAG
The DNA here is from genome assembly GCA_013398915.1 of Dromas ardeola. NCBI lineage: Eukaryota > Metazoa > Chordata > Aves > Charadriiformes > Dromadidae > Dromas > Dromas ardeola. The sequence goes on from VYZM01017893.1 coordinate 969,576, forward strand.
CCGAGAGCCAGCTCCACCACGAGATCTACCTCCCAGATATCGACAACGTGAAATAACTTCCAACTGAAAATTCCTCCTTTATTCACTGTCTGATCAATATTTCAGTAGCCAGGTGTAACATCAGATGAGCGGCACTCCAGAACATTTACTCCTTTGTCTTGAGAACTAAGCACTTGCAGTGCGTAGTATCTCACATGGGATACAGTGACAGGCCGGATGAGAACAGATGGGACAAATGAAGGCAGTTTGTATTTTCATTGCTGTCTAACCTGTCAGCGTGGAAGCTAACTGAAAAACAGCTACAAAATTATTATCTTTCGTCTTCCCCCTCAGTTTTTTAATATTATGATCTGCATATAAAGAACTAATCAAGAGAGAGTCAGAGCTCCCGTTATTAACAGGCCTGATGCACTCCCACTGAAAGTCATCTGGAACCCTCCCACTGAGTTATATGTGTTCCAAGGCACGGTGTTAGACAAGTACATCTCAAAAAAGGTAGTGGGAATGATTCCAGAGTCCCTGGGCTTAATAGGAAGGAGACCCTCATAAGAAATGATGATGAAAGGGGTAGGGTACAGAAGTCGTGGGATTATTAACAGAAGCTTTCAGTGAACAAACATTGCTAACCAAGTCAGTGACCAGCTCCGAGGACCTCCGGAGCTGTCGGCTCTTCAGCCGAACTCCTGCCCACCTGTGTGTCACTGGAGAGCTCTCCCGACTTGAGGGATCCCAGCCCTCATCCTGGGGGAGCACACGCTGGGCAGCGCACAATTGCTGGCCTGTCCCACCACCCCTTGTGTTACTCTGCCAGATCCTCGGGTGAGGAGTGCCTCCCTCTTACCCAGTAACCCTGAAATTCACCTTGACCTCAAGTCAAGTTAAAGTGCAGATGCGTACAAGACGCCCGTGTTTACAACACCCAAAATAAGCCACAGTTACAGTGTTTCAGGAAAAACTTAGGTGACAAAAATGAAAGAGAAAAAACCCAAAACTTTAGTGACACCATTCTTAAATCTGAAATGCTCCTCTCAAATACACAGCCAATACCCTGCTGCAGATGTCTTCCTGGGATTGGTTTTCTATATAGCATTCATCTCAGATTGCATTCAACTGAGAACTTCCTGGCAGAACACATTAGCTTTTATCACTACTCATTTTTTTATAAGCCCTGCTGACAGTTTGGGAAAAAATTTAATTTTTCCCTTCAAAACAGCCACCACAAAAGAGATGCAGCTTTCCTCCCAATTCTCTTCTCCAGGGACACAGTATCAGGGACCTAACGAAGGATGGAAGCAGACACGGTACCACTGTGGGTTATGGAGCATTTTACCAGCTGTATGAACATGCACATCACACACAGGGATTTTACAGAGGTTTGGTCAGGAGGTAAATTCCAGCCATTTTTCTTACTTTCATCCTTACATCCAGCTTTCTTACTACAGCCTTACTAGGGCTTACTCCTAAGAGCGCATGTTAATTGGCAGAAAGAGTAAGCATTGTTTTTGACAGCAAGCAATTACAGAAAGAGTGTAAGAAAGAGCAAAAAAGTTAAGAAGCTAAATCACTTCAGTAAGCTGTGCATTGATCCGATATTAACAGCTTCATACAGTGTCATCAAAAGAGACACAGAGCGGAGCCCAGGAAGAACACATATAACACCAGGGGTAGCAGGGTGTTACCTACCAGCACAGTTTTGAGGTGGTTGTGCTGCTGCGTGAAACAATGACCATCTCCAGAAGTTCATTGTTCCTTCTAGAAGGAGAGTATTCCCCTAACTTGAGAGGGCACAGAAACACCCCCATGGCAACCCCCCAGCCCGGGCCGCAGGCTGTTGTGGCGGGTAAAGAGCTGCAGCCCTGCACTCACAGTCAGTGTTGCTGTGGGCATGACCACGAGGTACACACACACACATGCCCCCTCTGCGCAGCGGCAGCAGCACTGCACTCCCACTGCAGTTTTACTGACACTTAGCAATACTAACACCCCGATTTGATCTCACGCTCCCTCAGCATAACTCACAGCTAGCTGAAACAGCCCAGACGACCTTCGGAATTAGCCAAATGTGTACATTTGTGTCATTCTCCCAAGCTGGCAAATCTGAACAAGGAGATTTTGGGTGTAATGCACCATGCAGCAGATTTTTTGCAATAGCATCAGAATCCGGAAAGACAAGTAACAGTAATAATTACTTGCGCAGTAAAAGGCTTAAGTAAAAACACTGCAATCCCCAAGCACACCTTCCAGCTGAAGTCAGGCCTGTCATCTAGCCCAGCTCCCACTGGTGCCAGCAGGACTCTCGTGCCAACCGGCACGAGAGACCTTATGGTGCACAGCCTCCTTCCAGAGGTCTCTGGGATGTTTGCGGCATCCTTGCGCTTTTACATCGACATATAAAAACCAGCACAATGCAAATACGGCACGCGATACTGAGGACGACAGCTACATTATTCCACTTGTTCCGTACAGGGACTGTGCAGTGCTGTCAGTCTGGCACTTTCTGCCAACACCAAACAAAACTTCACGGCCTTTGTATTGCAAACACTTTGAAGCAGGTATTCAGCAGTGAAATCTCTTCATGTGTAATTAGACCATTTTGGAGCTGTACAGTTAGTGTATCAATAAAGGGGGCTTTACCTATCATGATGAAGCATGTACGTTGTAGGAGCAACTGAGGTTAATGTTTAAGAGTGTGTATAACAAGAGGAAAACATATATGCTCCTCAGTAATAAATGTTCTTCAGAATAATTCCAGGTAGGAAATAATTTACTGCTGATTATCTCATTTTCAGATGCTGACACGGTGGGCAAAACCTATCTGCTATGGGCTCCACAGATTGCATTCATCCAGGTAACCATGAAGCCAGTGGAGCACATCTGGGATTGTCCCAGGTGAGGACACAGCTCCTTTCTGACCGTGGTCCACTGGAGATGTCCCTGTGTGGAAGGGGAGGGTACACGCTTAGAGCTCCCAGGGCAGAGTGGCCTCAAGGCCGCTCTAAGTTATGCCACAACAAACCTCTGGACAGCACTGCCCTCAGAAGAAGACCCAGGTGGTGCGCAGACACCGCGGTCTGTACCAAACCGTGGGAGAACTGTGTCTCGATTTGTGCTGTAACGTGTTTCCCAAGTTTGGCTCTGGGGCTGTGATCTCCAGCTACAAAGCTCTCGGTGATGCTCAAAGCTCTGGGCAGTTTACACCTTCCTTTCCTTAGCGCAGTCGGTTACATTTTTAACACCACCATCCCGCTTGTATTTCTGCATTGACTTGGCACTCCTCCAAAACTGAGCTGTCAGCCAAAAAAGAGCCCAACAGCTTGAGGCTTCAGACCTTGGAATAATTTTCTCTGATGAGTTGTATTTATTCCTAAGGGCAGAGAATACTGTAAGTTTCTCTAACAGGATTTTGATCCCATTTATTTTGGAGTTGTTGCTGTACCCTAACACCGGAGCAGCAGCCAGCAAGGCAGAGATGCTGTGCTCTTGAAGCCACAGTGCTTTGAATCACCCAGTATGACGTTCAGCTGTTGAAAAAGGATGTTTTACTTCTTAAATCATGAGTCCTAATTATCACTCTCAAAAAGGTCACAGAAAAATGATCACCATGAGAAATAAATCAAGCCTAACAATCTAAATATCCCCCCCAAACACGCATGTACTTATACACACACCCACACTTGGGGTGAAATAGTACGTACCCACTCTTGTTAAGGTCTGGTTCCAGAGTTTCCACAGTTTCCAGAGTCAAGTTATCCAGGTGTTTCAGACAGGATATTCAATTATTTTCGTATTGGCCTAAATTTCAAAATATATTTTCTGGCTTTTCTAATGTGCATTTAATGTGTGCTACTCTGCAGTAGTGAATATCTAAAGTAGCAGTGAAAAAAAGGAGAATTCACCTTAGGCCAAGACACGTGCAACAGCAAAAAGCAAAAAATCTCACACAGAACAGGTAGGGAAACATCTGCTGTGCCATGTCTGCAGCACCTATTTAGTGTGACCGAGGAGAGAGAGGACAAGGGCCCGGACGATATATCTTCCAAAGAGGAAAGCGATCCACCAAGGCAGAACAGCACAGGACTAATAACCCAGCCAACTCGCACTACAAAGTGCCAGCGCGAAATAGCCACTGTACGGACAGCGCTCCTTGCAGGGGGAATAACGAAATTCTTTATGCTAACATGATGTCCTGTATCGCTGTGACTCACCACACAGTCCCAATGCTGCTTGTCGTCCACCTTTCCACGCCGTCGGACCTGCATCCAGCCGCGGGTCACCACTTCCCTGGCGGGAGAGATCTCCTATCAAAACCAAACCAAACCAAAAAAACAACTTGGTTGTTGAACTTCCTCACGCTGGAGGCGTTCTGCAAACAATTGAAGAGCCGGCCTTGGCCGGGCAGCGGACGAGCAGCCTCCCCTCTGCCATCGCCCCCTGCACCATCATGGAGCCCACGGGGAGCAGCTGGGACGCTTTGTGGCAGAAGGAAAGTGATGGAAAAGCAGGAGGGAGAGCTCGGGACGTCCCAGCGTTACTGGTGTTTGCCTTCCAGAACAACTTCTGCTTCCACTTGCTTATGCAAGTTTTGAGCATTGTCCCCCATTTGTTGGCACGGACATTTATTCCCCCCCGCTAATAAATCAGTTTCTCCTTCCAGTCAGGCCTACGAGCAGCTGTGTTTCAATTCAAGCCTAACGAGCCTTAATTTACCTTACAGCGCTACACAAACCCTCCGGGGGCGCCTAGGAACTTTGGGTTACACGGAAATCTCGCCACTCCGTTTTTGTGGCCTGCGATTCCGGTAAAATTTGGAGGTGAAGGAGCTTGCCCGGCCCCGCTTTCGGCGGGCGGAGAGGGCGGGCGGGGCAGCGGCCGCCTCAGGCCTCGCCCGCCCGTTGCCAGCGCAGCCGCCCCGTTGCCAAGGAGGCGGCGGGCGGCAATGGCGGGGCGGCGCTGAGGGCCCG
>VYZM01017893.1:974940-1040232 GCA_013398915.1 Dromas ardeola
CCCAGGTTGCCCAGAGAAGCTGTGGCTGCCCCATCCCTGGAGGGGTTCAAGGCCAGGCTGGACGGGGCTTGGAGCAACCTGGGCTGGTGGTTGGTGTCCCTGCCCAGGGCAGGGGGTGGAACTAGATGAGCTTTAAGGTCCCTTCCAACCGGAACCATTCTGTGATTCTGTGCCATGCGGAGCGGCTGTGCTTGGGATTTACCCAAAAAATCCCCCATGCTAGACATCATCACCCCCCTTACACCCGGCGCCTCTCTCGGAGGAGGGTGGGCTGGAATTTACCTGTTTGTCTCTCCGCATCGCCTGGCAGCTCCTCGCCACTTCAGTACAGCGTGGGTCAGTGCCGGCTCTGCAACGTGCTCCCCTTCCAGCCGCTCCCCTCCCATTAAAGCCAGTCTCCTCCGCAGGCCACCCGTCCCTCTGAATTGCTGCCCAAGGAAAATCAGCTAACGGCAGTTTTGCCCCTTATCCCAGGCGCTGAGGGAGCGGGTGCATGTTCAGCTCCTTGCTCCTGGGCCCAGCAGCACCACAGCACCAGCGGTCCTGGGGCCTGCACGGAGCCCGAGCTCTCCTTCTCCCCCAGGAGCCGTCTCCTCTTGGCCCTTCTCCACAGCTGGCCATGCCATTCGCCCAATTGCCAGGTGCTGCCTGGCCCCGCTGGGGTTCTGTCACATTCCAGTTTGGTCCAACGCTGAAGCCTGAAGACAAAAGAATGCACGTGTTTTGATCTAACCCAGCCAGTGACCGCAGGACTGTCTTTACAGCACTCAGGACTGGGCCCAGTTTCCCAGTGTTGGGGCCAAGATCTCAACACGGGATTGAAACCTGCTCAGTTCAGAGCGGAAGGGACCATCGCTCAGCGCTAGGCAGTGCCTCAGCCCACGGCAAAGCATTTCTTGAGAGGTAACACCAAGAAGGGCTCGAAGAGAAAATCCAGCAGTATAGGCTATTCATTATACTGGAATTCACTTTTAGGAGGATTTTGCTGCATCGATTCTATTAAACATTAGTCATAGCCAAAAATCCAGTGCAATTATTTGTATAGAGCTGTAAATACAGTGTGGCACTGTTACCATATTGGTATCTTTTATACCAGCAGACAGGGCTCATGCTTATCTCTGTGGCCAGCATGCAAGTGGATTAAATTTAGGAACTGCCAAGCTATTTTCTCTCGCTAGAGATAAAACACATGAAAATTTTGTTTACTGTTTTGTGAATAGTGTTAATTGAAGGGAGGTTTCCAACTTGAAATGTTGAAACTGAGAAATGTTGAAAACTTTCAAACAGGAGTCACGAGTGCTTCCAGCAGCAGTTGGGCACCAGGCTCCGACAGGGGGTCGGCGAGTGAGAGCGCTGGCTGCCAGACCTTCCCTCTCTGTCAGTGTACCTCGATCACAGCTTGGAAAGCTTTGTGAGAAAAGAGGAATCTGATTAAAATGATTTTCTTAATAGTAGGTGTACTGGGAAAAGGATTAAGCTGAATTTGAAATGAGTTCGTGCCCTCAACCAAAACAATGATACAAGCTGGCAGACTGAAGGTAGCGATTCTGTGAATGTTTGTCAACAGATAAAATTGTTGCTAAGCAGATGTTACAAGCTTGGGATTTATGATTACAGCTTCATGAAGCCCTCCCCAGAGCATGACTGTCTCAAAGCCACGTTAACAATCCCTCATTTTCCATTAAAACATCTGTTACAGGTTAAGTGATAAAAACTGTATGAAGTACGTATGGTTGGTAGCCTGGTTGGTAAATTTCATTTACTTAATGAAAATTTGCAAGATGCTGGAGTTATATTTTCATTATAGGAGTCTGTTTCACTTGCTTGGAAATTTCCCTGACTCTGGGTAGAGTTTTCTGTCCCACCTGTCTTACTTTGATTCTGTTACCTTAGAAACTTCTAATAAAACTTGATCCAGTCACTTTCAAGAAATCATGTAAGGAAAGATTAACTGCCACAGTTAAAATGTTACGGTTGTTTTCATGTAAAGTGTTGGTTCTTAGTGCTTTGAAGCAAAGACTTTAAACTGGGTAGGATCTCACTGGTGGTTGAATTGCGATAACATACTTCAACATTGTAATGAAAACAATTTCGCTTATGCTTACGGAAACAATTTTGTTACGGTGTGTGAAGTATTAAAAGAATACTATGATAAGCATCTCAAAAGCACCAGGAAAAACTGATCAGGCTGAATTGGAGCTAAAATTGTAATGGAGAGTAATACATAACCCTGTGAGCAAAAAGGAAAGTGTGTGGTTAAGTATAAGGTGTGCTGTCAATCTCATCTGAATGGGGCAAAGGTTGTAGGGAGCAAGTAAAAATACCTAATCACGTACTTATTTCACTTTAGTTTCAGACTTGTTTTGCAAGTGTTACGTCTCACCCGCTGGAAAACATGGCATTCTGGAACACGCTTATTCTGGATACTTATACTTCAGAGGCTGAGTGTAGTGTTTGTGCAAGAGGTAGCACTAGCGCTGTTTTGAATCTCAAGGATAATCCATAAAAGAAATCCAAATCCACATGCTTTGAATCTGATATCTGTTTGTGGTGAGCCCCATCAAATGTTACTAACAGGTTTTTACCAACTGCAGTGCTGCTCGTGTTCTGTAGCAGTCACTAACCTATTTCCATGGAGAACGTTGTTTCTTCAGTGTTTGCAGCTTCAGGGGGGAGAAAGAAGGGAAGAAAAGGCAAGTTTTGTTCCTAAATGAGTTCCTGAAAAAATGCTGTGCAAAATCCATGTGCAAATAATGAATTAGAGCAGGAAGAAATGATCCCGTTTTGGGAAGTGAACCCAAATTCCTTAGTGCTGCAGGGTGGTGGGAAACGGAACAAGAGTTTGAGAGAACATTTAAGCTTGTCAGCTCCATCTAAGTATCTTTAAAAACATTTCTCTTGCTGAATTTCAGTGGGTTTAGTACTGTAAGAGCCTTCCCTGCAATACCTTCTTGCTGCTCCTTGCCACAGCCCCTGCAGGGTTTACGCCACTTCTTTCCCTGGGCTCAGAAGCCAGGAAAAAATTCCTGTACTGAGGATTTGCTCAGAAATTACTTCCTAAAGTTTCAGGCTCTAAAAGCTAGACTCCACAGGGGACTCGAGTTTTCGCTTCTACCAGGGCATTACCCAGAAGTAGCCTTATTTCTCAACTCTACGCTTTAGGAGTAGAGTGCTGCTATAGTTGAACCCCTGTCAGTAGAAAAACAACTCTCTGCATTTATTCCCTTTCACAGGACAATATGCCATAAGAAGCACCACATGGTAAGGATGAGAATAAACGAGCCACAGGCAACAGATTTAAGTTATTGCTACTTAATGATTTAATTGTGCGATGTAAGAATAAACCTTCTATGTGATCAGAATGAGGGTTGTGTAAGACCTACACAGAAAAGAATATAGCATTTAATGTCACTTTTAAGTGCAAGAAAGACCCCAAACTGTGGGAGCAGCTGACCTATTCTGACCAGATTATGTTGCAGTGAGAAAGTCTTTGCATTTTGGTGCCCACTTCAACACCTTCTGCAAGTGAGCAGCTTCTAATAATAATTCAAATAAAACACAGTGTAGAGCTGATCAAATCTTTTACAACGACAACCAGATTTTCTCGCAAAATTTGAACGTTTTACAATATTTTTGCAATGCTCCGTAGACTGGCCCTCCAGCCACAAGTGCTGAGACTTGCTAACAGGGGCTAAAAAGCCTTAAAAAAAAAAAAGTCAGAACCGGGAAGCATGTGTTGCATCAGCCTGAGGGAACCTTTTCCCATGCCAGTACCCCACTGTCTGCATTTTTCCCCCCCCAAGGATTTTGCTGCCGAGAAATGTAATTTGCTCTTTTATGTACATAGCCCAGCAGGAAGTTCATGCATCAGCTACCAAAAAAAAGACTGCTCAGGTATTGATGAGGTGATGCTGGTATCAATTTTGTGTTTCAGCAAGTGCAAAGAACACTGTGACTTGTGATTTATTTTTTTTCCCTTTGAAGTACAAAAATGACAGATGATCAGCCTCCTCTTAGGCTTCCACATAATCGTAGATTATGACAGTTCCTTGAATGGAAAGCAGTTACCTTACAGTTTCTTAACTTAATTTTCACCTTGAATGAGACTTCTGAACAGTTTTAAGACTAAAAAGAACAATTTTGCAAAGTGCTACATGTGTTTATATAGTCTCTATATACGCTACATGTACTAAATGAGATAAATTTATTAAAAGCTTAGTGCTTGGTCAAGTTAAAGTGGGTATTTTCATACCTTGAACATAATTTGATTCCTGTTCTTACTGGTGCGTAATTATAATCACATCTCTGTGTTTACATGTTTTCTTCTCTCTCCATGCAGGCGTTACTTCCTTGAAAGAAGACATTTTTTCTTATTCCAGGATGTTACCAGTAGATAACAGACTTAGAAACTTACAGATCTACAAACTTCTTCAGTGTGTTCACCAGAAAGACAAGAAGCAAATTGAAAAGCTGGTGCAGAATGGATTCCCAAATCTCATTAATTTCACAGAGCCTATGGAAGGATATAGTGCCCTTCATTTGGCCTGCGTTAAAAATGACACTGACATGTGCAGCTTCTTGCTGGAACAGGGAGCTCATCCAGATGTCCAGGACAAAATGGGACATACTCCAGCAATGAGGGCAGCTGAGCTAGGCCATGAGGTGGTCTTGGATTTATTAGCACAAGCTAAAGCAGACATGACTGCTGTGGATAATGAGAGGAAGGGTAAGCATAAGGGAACCTTATCAGACCAGAAATACCATAAAATGACCCTTTGCTGCGTTACACGCTTGCTACATGTGTTGTGTCCAATCCGTAGAGAGGAACAGTGGTTGAGGGTAATACTTCCAGCTCAGCAGAAGCTATTGCCCATCAGAGCTTTGATGAAAATGAAAATAATTCTCCCTGAACAGTCTTTATATCATAGGTCCCTCCAGTGCATAGCTGAAAGATAGCTTGCGACTGAGAATCATGTTCCTCCCATGACCTGTCACATTAAATTCTGGTTTACTCCCCAAGTTGTTTGGGCTTTTGCAAGTAACAGGCGATAGGACAAGAGGAAATGGCCTCAAGTTGCGTCAGGGGAGGTTTAGACTGGATATTAGGAAAAAATTTTACACTGAAAGGGTTATTAAGCATTGGAACAGGCTGCCCAGGGAAGTGGAGGTATTTAAAAGACGGGTAGACAAAGAGCTTAGAGAGATGGTTTAGTGATGGTTTTTGTCAGAGTTGGGTGGATGGTTGGACTGGATGATCTGAAAGGTCCCTTCCAACCTAGGCGATTCTATGATTCAAAGGCCCTAAACTAGAAGTCTTTTTTGCATAAAAGAAGTTGATGGGTCCCTATTGAAGGAGTTTGTCCATTCAGCTGTGAAGCTTACAGCCCAAGTAACCTTTTCTTACCATACAGTATTGCACCTGAATCCCTGCTGTTTTTCTTTGCAGGTGTTTTGTTTTACTGTCTTTTACCTACAAGGCGGCACTACCACTGCACACAGATTGCCTTGGATTATGGTGCAGATGTTAACAACTGTACTGCTGATGGGAAGCCTGTATTTCTACAAGCCTGTGAGCGAGCTCATGATATTAAAGAAATATGTCTGAATTTCTTGGAAAGAGGAGCAAATCCCAATGCAAGAAACCCAGTATGAGTATTTCTGTAACTAAGTACATATATACAGGAGTATAGAGTAGTTACCAGATGACTAGAGCATATGACCTTAAATCCTCACATTAAAATAATAGAGCAGTTACAAATGCTTAACTCTGTGGCCATGCCTGTTCCCTTCTTCTGTATCTCCCTTTTCTGCAGGAGCAGGGATTTAAGTCTTCTGCTTGAACCACGTATCCTGATTTAGATTTTTGTAGGTTAGAGTGCAAATATTTTACAAAAACAAAATGTAACTGGAGCCAGCTCTTAGGAGGTGCAGTTCTCTGTACTTCAGCGGAGCAATACTGATTTGTACTTTGCCTCAATGTGCCCTAGGGTTTTTAGGGTTGAAATAGTATTCACTAAAAGGTGAGCCCAGCATGAAAAGCGTGATGGGGAATCAAGGCACGGACAAGGCATAAGAAACTCCTTTCTGTCTTTTGTATGTCTTAGTAGTTTGAATTTTTACTTCTGTGATTTAACAAAGACCTGAAGGACTGAAGCTCTGTGCTGTTGAGCAAGTCAAGGAGCTCAAGGTTTTCCTAAAAGCTGCCCGTGGCTTTTGCTTTGGTCCTGGTTTTGCAGTATCCTCCCTAGCTTGTAGCTACGGCAAAACCTATGTTTGGACATCCTTATCCCATCCTCTCCATCAAGTGTCCACTTGATGCAGTCAGTGTACCTGCACTAGGAGAAACCTGCACTTTTTTGGTAACGTGAGGGGCACATACCTGGTCACATAATGGGAATAGTTTGCAAGGCCCAGAGAAAGACAGATATTGGGGAAGAACGTGTGGTTCAGTGGAAAGTATCCGCAGCTCACTGCTCTCTTTGCCCCTCTGTGGAATGGCAAGTCAGATATTCTAAGTGTTGCTGTGGGCCAGCATGTTAATAGCAGACGATCCCTGTGCTCTGGTCTTGGCAAAGTCACCAGATCTACCAAAGTCAGCCATTATAAAGAAAATAGGTACTGCTAATCACAAACATACACTATTATCTAAAAAAAATACATAGCACTAACGTATTAGAACGTGAACTTTTCCTCTCAGATAGAACAGTAGTGGAATTCCCTAGTTGCTTTGCCCTCCCTGTAGCACTCTTCCAGCCATAGCTCCTTATGCTCTTTCATGATAGAGGTGGTATTTTGTGTTAAATTTTGTAAACGTGCATGAGAGCGTGTGCACAGAATAAAGAACTCCTTAACTAAGGAATTGATTTTCATGGGGACTGTTCACGAGACTCAAGTTACTAATGTATTTGAGTTGCTGGGATTTGACTACACATATTTTAGCAGCATTATGGCTAGATTCTTAAAGTTTACCTACAAATGTCTTTGAAACTATTAATTAGGCTTGTCTCCTTTTTTAGACTTGTCTCCTTTTTTTGCTAATACCTAAAAAGGAGACCTTCAGTTTTATGCCACCTTGCAATAATCAGATCATATTGTTCCAACCTGAATTAGCATACGAAACAAATTCTGAATTGTTTTCGTTCTGCCTTGCAGGCTACGGGTCGCACAGCCTTAATGGAAGCCGCAAGAGAAGGCGTTCTTGAGCTGGTGCGTGGTCTACTTGAGAGAGGAGTCGATGTTAACCTATTTGACCTTGAAAGACACAGTGCTGCACATTTCGCGGCCAAAGGAGGCTTTTTTGAGGTATCATCGTTTGTGGTGTTAAAGCATGGCTGCAAAGCCAAAGCTGGGGTGGTCTTACGTTTGATTTTTTGGGAGTTGGGTGTGGTTTTTGTTAGTGGGTTGTTTTTTTTTTTTTTTTTGAGTCCAGTATCTCAGCTGATCAAAGCGTAATAATCGGCAATCAAAAGCAGCTTTCTTTTTAAGCATCAAAGGGAATCCAGCAGGGACAGACTCTCTGTCATAATTGCAGAGCCTTTTTTGTCAAGGTACCTCTGAGCGCGTGTCCTAGAGTGCCTGTCTGGTGTGACCAGCTCTGCTGGAGAGCTTGTTTCTCTCAACGTGTAGCATGTCACGGCTGTGTAACTTGGATGAAACATTACCATTATAAGAAGGGCAGATGCAGACAAGCTGCAGGGTAGGCACTTTCTGCTTATCCCCCATACCATCTTCAAAGTATATAAAAGGGATGCGGTTTTGATTGTGCACGCAACGTGAGCGTCACTTTAAGAGAGTGGCCTGCAGTAGGCTGGCAGGTGTGAAGATTGTTCTTGATGTCTTCAACTGAACAAGGTTCTATTTCCTCAGTTAAGTAAGCACAGCACTATAGAAAACTTGAATGTGACGTGCCTGTTGATCAGCAGGGCATGAGAGAGAAGTTCAGTATATAAACTGGCAATATACGATATTGCATTTATTTGGAAGTCATTCTCACACTTCCGCATCTTAAGAAACAGACAAGACTTTTTTGGTGGTACTGTCTTTGTTTTTGTAGATTTTGAGGATTATTTCAGCTTATAACGGAGATTTGGGCCTGATTGCTATGAATGGTAACACGCCGCTTCATTATGCTGCAGAGGGAGGATTTGCAAATTGCTGCAAGTTTATAGGACAAAGAGGTACATTAAAAATAAGTTACTCTGCAACTATCATGTATATTCTTTTTCTGTGATAAAGGAAAGATTTCACTTTGACATTTATGAAAGATTGGACTGTCTGAGGCATCATGTGGCATATGTAATTCTCATTAATAAGCGCCTAACATAGGCTATTATGACTTATTTGTACTAATGTGGCTGAGATAAAACATTCCTTAAAGAAAGCAGTAGAAACATCATGGGTTTGTACAATTTAGAACTGAACTGTTTTAAGTGGGTCTGGCTTTATTTGTTTTTAGAAGTATTGTATTGAAACTTCCACTAGAAAATTAGGGGTTTTTTAAATGATCAGCAAACCAAAAATTATCTCAGTGTAGTCATGGAGAAAACTTGGCGCCCATGGGCATTGAAACATACTCCAAAGAAGCTATGATCATTTTCTAACTTAAACAGGTAATTACATCACTTCAAGATTTGATTCAAGAGCACCATGCAAAATCCTATATTCTGTTCTTGTGATTCAAACGTTTAACTACTGGTCCGTTGCCAAATTGCAAGGTTGGGGTATAGGACAGTGAGTGACATTTTAATCTTAGTTTGTTTCTTCTTAATGTTGCTCACCATTTTAAGTAAAAATGTAAAGTTGTCACTGAACTTCTGCCTTTCTCGATGTAGTCATGAGGGGACAAGTAAGTAGAGCATGGTTTGCCCAATGAATCTTCTTTTGGGAAACAAATACGGACACGTGGTTAACCTTCCAGTCTGAGATCGTTGATGTGGTTCCATCTACCATGACTGTTCATAGTTAAGACAGTATAGAATTGTAGGGCTGTGGCAATTAGTTGCATGTATATTACAAGTCTCTTATATTGCATAATTAGGAATTCCACTGAATCAGCGAAATCTAATCAGTGAAACTGTGTCCATATTTTTAGGCTGTGATCCTACATGGACAAACTTGTTAACAAAGACCCCAAGAGCCGTTGCCAAGGAAGGCGGTTTTAAAGCAGCAGTAGCAGAATTGCGTAAAATTGAAAATACATTTAAAAAACAGTCCAAGCCTGATGCCGAGGAGGACAACCCCCGCTGGGCACTGAGGCTATACGACTGGTCCTTAGAGCACCAGCCTGCCCTCCGCAAGGCATTCGAGGCTGTCGACCAAGGAGATGGGACGGCAGCTAAAGATGATTTTATAGCAGTTATTCAGAAGCAGTGTGCCTTCGTGAACGCTGAACAAATACAAACTATTGCTGAAATACATGAAGGATCTCAGTCTGAGGGAATCAAGATAGAAGAATTTTTTAAAGGCTCTAAATACTTGCAGAAAAGCTGCCTTATAACGTCCTTTGGACCCAAAGGGAAGAAGATGAAGAAAGGGAAGAAACGAAGAGGCAAAAGAGGTATCGCCATCCCCGTGCCGATTTGTGTTATTCCGAAAAGCGCATGTCCCCTTAGGGAAGATGGCTTGCCTGTCTACATGATTGAGGCGGTTCAGAACATTGCTGATAGCTACCATTTTAACCGAGACCACCCGTCTGCCCATCCCGTGCACGATGACCGTGCCTGGTATATCGATGAGCCAAGGAAGGTGTACATGAATATTAACTACCTCGTCAGAGCAGGAGACATTCTGTCTCTACAGAAAGCATTTGAGGAGGGTGTGCCAGTAGACATACAAGATAAATATTACAAAACACCTTTGATGACTGCATGTGCAAGTGGGAACATAGGTGTTGTGCAGTATCTTCTGGAACAGGGGTAAGACCATTTCAGAGATTTTTTTTCTAAATTGCTATTTTGGAAGAGCTTTCAAAAGCATAGAATTCCAGTAAACATTTGAATACAACAGACTAGGGTTTATTTTCTATTTACCTAACATTTAATATTAAAGTTAGTGCCATACGGTCCTGAGTTAGAGAGGGTTAGATTACTATTTTTTTTTTACATTTCAGTAACAGGGAAATAGAAACACCCAAGAAGTAAGTTCCCAGGTCTGAAATTTTTGGTGTCTGGGCTGTTGACATTTTGGTCACATGCAGAGTACCTACAAATCCGGTCTACTGGAACTGCAGTTAGTTCACGCCTATGTCTCAAACAGCACATCCTCAAAACTGAACACTCAAAATCAGATCATCTGGGGGGGAATCTGGCTGAAGTGACTTGCCTGAAATTATCAAGGTACTCTTAGCTGAATCATCAAGGCAAACCTGGACTTCCCTGTTCCACATGCCAGGGCCTTTGCATGCAAATGTTTTAAGGGGAAAAGCCTTAAAATCACTTCCCTCTGCAGCCTCAGCAGGATTTACACCAGAAGTGTGGGCTACTATTTAGTCTGTTCCTCACTTTAGAAGCGCTTCAGTAATTTTGTGGCCTACAGACACACTTGCGAAAAACCTCAGCAACCGCTTAAAAATGAAAGAGATTTAAGAAAGATTCAGTCATACTTGTGTAATAGCATAATCTCTTCTTTTTTATTGTTGGACTGCTGTAGTCCTACAGTCATTCACATAAACACTTAAATTAACATATTTCAGAGATACTCACATTAGTTTTATTCTCTACCTATAGCTAGAATTCATTTTAAGATTAATTTCTCAGGAATAAGTGGCTGTAGTCATTGCTCCAATTCCTGCAAAGACTTAACAGCACATGGATCTTTACACACCTTGGTAATTACGCTGACATTCCTGGAGTGTATGGAAAGTTGTGTAAATGTGTATATTGAGGTCTTCCAAAGATAAGGATGCAAGAGTTAGCAAATTAATCTAGCAAATTAATCTCCACTGCTTTCGTCAAGCCTCACTAGACAGCACTGGAGTCACATCTCATCATATTTAACAGTTAGACCTAGAAATGCAATAGCTTAGTTTGAAAAAAAATAGTACCACTTTTGAGATTTTTAAATTGACAGAAATCAGAAAATGCAGAGGAAGTTTATCAGTGCAGTGTTTAGCTTTGCATCTTTCAACAGCATGGACTTTCAGATACCTTCCGTTTGGCATGGGAGTTCAAATACCTTTTACGACACAACCTTTTCAGTACGGTGTCACAAATCCATATCAGATAAAAACCAAAATATTTATGCAGAGCTATAGAAAATGCTGAGGTTTAAACATAAATTGGTTGGATCTACTTTCTGTCTTGTCACAGAAAGACTTAGAAGTAAATTAAATTTGGGCTAAAGGCAAATTCAATGCTTGATTGGGAGAAAATGCTGAAGAATGTTTAAGTCCATCCTCAGCAAGTTTGCTGATGACACAAATCTGGGGGGGGTGGATGACACACCGGAAGGCTGTGCCGCCATACAGAGAGACCTAGACAGACTAGAGAGTTGGGCAGAGAGAAACCTTCTGAAATTCAATAAGGGCAAGTGTAGGGTGCTGCACCTGGGGAGAAATAACCCCCTGCACCAGTACAGGTTGGGGGCCGACCTGCTGGAGAGCAGCTCGGTGGAAAGAGACCTGGGAGTCCTGGTGGACAACAGGATGCCCATGAGCCAGCAATGTGCCCTCGTGGCCAAGAAGGCCAATGGCATCCTGGGGTGCATCAAGAAGAGTGTGGCCAGCAGGTCGAGGGAGGTCATCCTCCCCCTCTACTCTGCCTTGGTGAGGCCACACCTCGAGTACTGTGTCCAGTTCTGGGCTCCCCAGCTCAAGAAGGACAGGGACCTGCTGGAGAGGGTGCAGCATAGGGCTACCAAGATGATTAGGGGACTGGAACACCTCTCTTATGAGGAAAGACTGAGGGAATTGGGTCTGTTTAGTCTGGAAAAGAGACGGCTGAGGGGTGACCTAATTAATGTGTACAAATACTTAAAGGGTGGGTGTCAGGAGGAGGGGGCCAGGCTCTTTTCAATGGTGCCCGGCAACAGGACAAGAGGTAATGGGTACAAACTTGAGCACAGGAAGTTTCACCACAACATGAGGAGGAACTTCTTTACTTTGAGGGTGGCGGAGCACTGGAACAAGCTGCCCAGAGAGGTGGTTGAGTCTCCATCTCTGGAGACATTCAAAACCCGCCTGGACGCGTTCCTGTGTAACCTGCTCTAGGGTGGCCCTGCTCTGGCAGGGGGGTTGGACTAGATGATCTCCAGAGGTCCCTTCCAACCCTATGATTCTATGATAAGTCAGTGCTGTGTTGTCCCTGGTCCCTTCGATCGGTTTGTTTCTGATAGAATGAAGTTAGCGAAAAGGATTCTGGGGCAGAGTATCAGTACAGGCACGAAGGCTGGGTTGAGAGAGAAAGCGGAATAACTGGAACGGCTTATTTTAATGAGAAATATAAAGGAAATGAAAACTGCATAGGAATTAACCATAACAGCTAAGCAACTGAAAGATAACAAAGGTAAAACCGGTAGGCTGGGGGAATTTACTGTGGTAAGATCTCACCAAAGGTAGAATTGTGAAAAAGATTAAAAATTTAAACAAGAAAAGATGAATAGATGAATCTGTTCTTTTGATCCAGAGTTAAATATTAACCACCTGACCTGAAAAGCAAAAAGCTATTCCTGGAAGCAGCTTCCTTCCTAATTTTTGCTTCCTTCTCCCTCCGTGTCTTTTGGGAAGGCATCAGCTCTAGAGTAAATGGAGCAGCAACCCTAATTCAGTTCAGGGCCTCTAGCCTGTCCTGAATACAGTGGAAAATAATTCACTCTGCTTGAGTACTGGGGAGTCCCCTCATGAGGTTCTGACCCCTTCTGAACCCGCGCATGGCACACGTGGGAGATCGCAGATCTGGACATGGATCATGGACTGTGCTTTCTTCAAAGATACAGGGGAACCGTATTTCTTCCCTTTTGTCACCATTGAGGGGCTCAAGTGGCTCTTGTTCCCCAAACCTTGCCTTTGGACGCCCCTAGCCCAAAAGCTCCCGAGGCAGCCAGTTGCTAAGGGGCTGATAATGCTTTTCCCCTCAGCTTCACCCAAAGGCAGCACATTGCAAATGTCTCCCTCTGAGTAGCCCTTGCATCCTCCAGAACACGCCAGTTTTAGCCTGGGAGCAGAGACAGATTTAGTCCAGCAGGACAGTGGCTGAAAAAGTTTTAAACCCTCATATTTTCCGAAATAGACCATTTTGCCACATGTTTTAGAGCACCTGTTCTTGGCTCAGAAGCATTCTTTTTTGAATTCCTTAATCTGCTTTTTGCTATTCTCAGTGAAGCTGGAACACAAACACATTTTAGAGGACTAAGCTGTTTGAATGCCCATTTTTCTCTGTATCTTTGAAAACCTCCATGTAGAGGACACTGTGTTGGCTTAGAGGGGGATATGGGCAACACCCAGGCACATTCTTACAATTAATATTCCATGACAAGCTATCTATCAAATACTAAAATGGTTTCAGAATAGCAATATGAAAATATCTATTTACATTGAATATGTCATTGCAGTGGGCAGTTAACATCAATTGTGCTTGGAGTTGTGGGTGTCACCGTACCTAGTAGCTCGCTTCATCTGCCACAACGCGTCGTTCTCTTCTGTAGGGCTGATGTAAACGCAACAGACAATTTCCTGTGGACTCCCCTCCACCACGCTTGCTATAACGGACACTTAGGTGTTGCTGAGCTGATAGTGAAGGCTGGAGCAGCAGTGGATGCACCTGCAATAGGCAATGCAACTCCGCTAATGAGAGCCATTGAGATCTGCAGATTGGACATAGTCTATTTTTTAATCAATGCGGGTGCTGACATCGAAATGACAAACAGCAATGGTAAATACCAATCTCTCCCCCAAAGGCCTGTTTCCTTATGTGTATACATGTTTTATTAAAAAATATTAAGTTCTTGGAACACTTTGAGAAGTGTTCTGAATTTGTGATTGCTATCAGGATTGGGATGAAGGTAAGAGTTAGGTTCAATTAGTTTTCTGCAGTATGGAGTCACTATTCTAAGTAGAGTTCCTGGGTTTTATGCATCTAGAGAATAAAATAACATGATTAATTACATTATTAAGGAGGCTATTGCTCCTCACAGGACACATACAGAGTTATAAGTGACTTTAATGTAAAAAATTCTGTCTAGTTATTAATATTATTTTATAGAAAATTAGATTTTAGTTGTGGCTAGTGTCTCTGGCCACTCTGCCACCCATTTAGATCACTTATTTTTATGCACAGGCAGCACTGGTTAAAAAAATTTCTTGCCGCTTAGCGTGTAAATATTACTCCCTGAGAAAAAAAAGACTTAACACAAAACCAGATCTGAACTGATACCGAAGTATTACCCCCTCACAGCAGATCCCTCATTCAGTATTATTTCCTCTGTTTTCAGAGTAATTTAAACAGTTAACATTTATGACTTTTCAAGCCTTTGTTCTAACATAGGAAGCAATGTTGCTGTATAATGAGACTTTCCTTTCCAAAATGCCTTATAGGTGAAACCCTGCTTGTAGGAGGGATGTGTATTCTCTGTTACCACGTGAAGTTCCAATTCACATGCAGTTTAGTCTCCCAACTACTTTACAGCCACAGTGTCTCATCTCTTAAGATCCAGGAGAGTTTTTCCTGTCTTAGGCACTGAAGGTGTTCAGCACTATTTAAACCACGGGGCTTTCCCTTGACTCCTTGCCAGCCACAGAGCAAGCACTGGAAGAGGTAAATACCCCCAGTAACTTGGTTTATATTCCTAACCTTGTACTGTACTAGCCGTCTCCTAGCGCTAAACGCCCTCAGCTCTCAAAGATCAAATTTACAACCTGCAGGACCATTATATTGAACTGCAAATATCAGGACATTAAGAGCAAAGCAACCACGCCAAGAATTCCTGCAAATTTTGGTTTCAAGGCTCATTTCTGCAAGCAGTGCTGAGGACTGCCAGTCCTCACACCGACGTCAGGCATGCTGCTGAAGCACTGAATGGTTAATGAAACAGAGGCCTAATTAAATTCATCTGACTGTAGTGTCATGTCATTATCCAGTTACAATAATAAGTGTCCAGGTTCATTTTCATGGCTTATACAGGTATTTGTTTCTTTAAATACAGGAAAGAATGCTCTTGATATTGCTAAAGTATTTGCAGATTCTAGGATAATTGATCTGCTCCAAAATAAACTGGAAAATTTGCCAGAAGTCCTAGAAAAAACAGAAGCGGGGAAAGAAAAAGTTGTGAAGCCAAAGTCACCTTCTACACTGATGCCTGTAGAGGTACAAGCTGTGAAAAAAGAGGTATGAGAAATGGTAACAAAGGATTGATTTACTAATAGTTAGTAGAGTGCTTGCTTCTTTCATGTATTTGCCATCCATCTCTCTCTAAAGCTGTAAATCAGGCAGTTTTGTTAAAGTGAGTATTTTCAGAAGCCAGTACTCCTTGCCAGTACTCATACTTGTTCATTGGTTGAAATTTTGCCTTGTTAATTATATGAACTTCATGTCTTCCCCAGTCCCACTTAAGAATTATGCCCTGTATCACTGACAGGACACAGAAAAATATTTCCTCTTCTTTTCCCTCTTCTCCTGAAGTTTACAATCATCCAGCTCTGTTGTGGTAAATACTGAACAACTAGTAACTGTAATTTCTTAAAGGGAGCACCTGTTTCTTCACAGGATAAAACCAAGGCCCTTCAACTTAGGAGAAGGGTCTTTTTATTCTGCCAGTTGGCTCAATGAGTTCAGTATCAAGCTTGCTGACTTCTCATTTCCCATCTTGTCTCAGATCCTTCCTCTTCTACTGTCGACCCAACTCCTGTTTCTCAAATCCCACACTGATGTTTGGCTGTTGTACTTCTGAATGCGTTTCCTGCACCCCCCAGGAGCCTTGAGCACCTTACCATCACCCTAGTTCCCAACCTGACATCAGCCTCCCTGACCACATCCTGGTCATCTTACTGTGGATCAGAGCTTCCTGATTTACCAGTGGTACTTGTTAGTCGTATTTGGGATGCTATTTAGAGAGAAAATGCAATTTTATCTGCATCGCTGGAAGTGTCCTTCAGCAATCCTGCCCTGAACAGTGTAGTAAATATGTCCCAGTAGCCAAATGTCGGTTTCCCCCTTTCAAAAATGTTTTGAATTTGTCAGGGATAGAATAGGACATTCGTAAGCAGGAGGATGAAAACCTCAGGTGGTCCTTTATTCATCAGCCGGCACAGGATGGGATCACCAGTGGTACTAGGCGATTGCCTTGGGAGTATTAAAGAGAGCAGTTCACGTTTTAGTGTCCAAGAAAGAGAGCCATCCTCTACCTTTTAAAAAGTTTCCCTCATGAATTTTGGTTTTAAAAAAAATTATCAGCTTGAAGAAAAACAGATTCTGAACAGATTAGGAAAAATACACACACAGTAAATAGAGAGCAAAAGAAGTGTCAGATGATGCAGGATGTGTGCCTTGCTTCTGAACACGATGTATTTGCGTAACTGCTAGCTTCTCTTTCAGCCCTCACAGGTATCTCTGCCAGTTTTAGAAAAACCCATTCTTGAAAAGACAACACGTTCCCTTAAGGACAGTGTTAATTATCTGAACTCTCTCATAACCAGTGGTGCTACCAAGAAAGGTGACATCGCATTCAAACCCAGAAAAGTAAGTACAGTAACAAAACATGAGCACAGTTTCGCATTAATTTAAAGGTAGACCTTGCTGTAGATCAAAAACCAGAACAGTCTGATGAAATGACTTCACAATTCAACTAGCTTGTAGCTCACGTGACACAGGCTAGAGAGACAGCCACAAAACAACAGTAAACTCAAGAGTTCATATATATATGCGTATATGTATTATATACATACACATATATTTATATAAAACAAATTATCATGGAAATCAAGCTCTTATCAGGTTTTAAAATAGGATTAAAGTGAACCCACAGTAAAATACAAATGCAACTACATTCACAGTATGGATTTTTATATTCTTACACTTAAAGGACAGGAGTCCTTGTGCATGGGACCGCCACTGACTTCTAACAGTCCTTCTCAGTTAGTTATCACGTGATTTATTATGCCTGTGACAGTTACCAAACCAAACGGATCACAGTGCACTAAATATTTACTTCCTAGAGTTAGAGTACTGGAAATACTAGAGTACTGGAGTACTAGAGTACTGGAGTACTAGAGTACTGGAAATACTGGAGTTTTTGTACCAGGGACTTGTTAATATTCATTCGCAAATAACTGAAAAACAGAAAGAGAGGATCAGAGAGAGAAGTAATTTCTTAATTTTAGTTTCTCCTTCCAAAGGAAAAGAATACCATTGTTGACTGAGGGGTTTTGTTTGGACTTTACCGTTTCCCTAACCCTGTTTTGTGCTAATTTCTGCAATGGTCTCAGGGGAATAAGGCTACAGTGCCAGTGACTCTACAGCTAATTACTGTTTTCCACTTGGAGGATCTTGGGCCTGAATCAGTCATTCTAAACAATGAGCTTTGGATCTTCTTTCCCACGTTATCCCTAATCTGAGCCCCTGGCACATTACAGATTGGAAGTGACAACAAGAGAATGCCCTGCTTATATATACACAAATTGTTGTGCTGTCTTCTGCTGGGAGGCCACACTAGTTTTTTTTCTATGTCTCAGGATGGAAAAGAGTGCTGGAACATGGCTCTCTCTGGATAACAGTATCTTCTCAATGCTTCAGTTGCAGAAGTAACGTCCAAATTAACTACAAATACCTTTTTTTTCTAGGTTTGGACCCCTGAAGCTGCAACAGAGGAGCTAGTAAGAAAGCAAGAATTGCTCCGTGAACGCTTTGCTCTTGATGGCCACTCAGAAAGCTTCACGACCCCCTTTAACAGAAAAGTTACGGAATAAGCACACCGGCTGGAAGAAGATAATTCAGCAAGTATTTTGAGGGAACAAAGACCTAAAAGGCTGCTTCTCTGTAAGGAAGGAATCGTGTAGTGCTCAGTAAATGTATCTCAGTTATGATTAAAAAAAAAAATTGCGGCAAGTTTTTCCTCTGTAGATTATGTTGCTAACACACAATCTTTTGTTACGGGCTTAGTCTGGAGAAAGGTTTATCCTCATGTGATTCTAAGTCTTGAAGCTGGCTCAGTGTAGTTTGTGGAATGACCACTGTTGTGACACACACGCGTTCTTTTTCTTTGTAAAGGTATGGCTTTACAAGGCTATTTTTCACCCCAACATAAAACTTCGTCCTAGAAGATATAATTGATACCCTTTCTACTAAAAGGTTATAAAATATGAAGACAGCACTCAGAAATTATTTAAGACACTAGTGTTCTTGGTTGTCTGCAGAGGCAACAGAAAGTACAGGATTTACAACCAGGACTACTACTGTCTGGCTTACTGCTTTCGTGCTCTCTCCCACGTGCTTGCGAGACTGCACAAACCTTCCTCCTCACTCATTGAGGATGCGTTCCCCAACTGCAGTGTCATAAAGCTGTTACCAAGACCTTTAAATATTTTTGGCAAACTTGAAAAAACGTTCAGAGGTTTTCTGACTGCAGAGTCTTGTGTTAAAAGCTACATCCACAGCTAGTCCAAATCAGCGCTTGCCCCTGCAACAGCAAAGTCAACAGATACTGTCCCTGCCATTAAAATGAGTTCTTGAGTGGGAAGGAACTGGTGTCCTAGAAGTGACATGACCAGGTTGTGGTAATTTAGGATGAAGAAAAGGTACCAAGAGTTCATTATAGGAAGTGTATAATGTCAAGATTCATGTGATAGGACCAGGCCAAAACAGCCTGCGTTCTGCTGAGAGACTCAGCGCCTCTTGAGTTCTGTTGCATGTGTCTGCAAAATAGCTGGCAGCACAAAAGTGAGCCCAATTTGGAGCTTCAAAAAAAGGCAGTAACAGGTGATGAGTCTTGGGTAAGCAGAGGCTGGAAATACTGGGAATGTTTAGCTTAGAGAGGAAATAAGTGGGAGGAAATGCCATAAAATATAACTAAAGACGCAAAAAGCGTGAACTGAAACCTTCTATCTATCCTTTCACAGGATAGAAGAACATTCAGACTACAGAAAAAAAGAGAAAGCAGTACACAGATATTAAATACTGTACAGCATGTAAATAGTCTGTGGAACCCTCTGGCCCAATTATCCTTGGAAAATTAAAAGAAAAAAAATATATATTTACATAGGTTGTGAGAAGAGTAGTTAGATAATGCATAAGGGATAAAAATCCCTTGTGTTTCAGGACCTCAGCTAATTACTGTTGGCAGATGATAGAGAAAGTTTCCTGGCAATGCCATTCGCTCCTCGATTGTCCAGCGTGGTGATGTGTGTGTCCCTTAGGAAAGAAGGTGACACAGGCCTAGACCGATACTGTAAATTAAATCAGCTTCTGGTTTGATAGTACCCATTCTTCAAGTTTATTTTAATGTTGTGAGACTTCAAGAGCTGTCTGGCTCAAAAGTACAACTACTTTTGAAAATTTGTTTTCAAACATACTCTTCTTTTTTTAGCTGCAAGTCTTGAACTGTGGAATCTGAGCTTCAAACTGGGTTCTTTCCTTCTAGTTCATCATATCTTATAATAAGAACCAAGTTCTGCCCTTGTTAATGTGCGAGACATGGGATTTCCATGCCTGGATTTGCGTAGGTATGAAGAGAGCAGAGTGGAAGATCACTGGGGAAATCCTGCACAGTCACATTCTTAAAGACACCACCGCTGCCTGCGTGACACTGCGTGCAGTGATCCCTTTTTAACTCTAGCTGCACATCCGAATGTAAATGTGATGTTTAGTAGATAACCAAGACAAATGCAAAGCAAGTAGATATATCTAGTGAGATCCTACTTTCAAATACCATCACTGAACATACTATTTGTATGAATGCGGTTGTGCGCAAGTAGTTTATGACAGGTTGCTTACATTGAGAAAATATCCTGATATGTTTAGCGTTTTAATAGTTAAGTATAAAGAAAGACTTTACAGGCAAGTGAGATACCATTTCAAATATCAGCTGTCTTGGTACGCTTAATATCAGCATATCATCTTTGCCTGTCAGCATAAAACTTCTGCTGGCTGCAGATGGTCGTAAATAACAAACCTAATAGTGTTAAAGTTAGTCATAGGAGACAGTACAGGCAAGGAGCAGGGGTGCCCATGAACAGTTGTAAGTAAAACCCCATCTCTAAAAGGAGCAGAGGCATGGGGTCGATTTGCTAAACAGTAGCCATTGAAATAAAATCAAGCAACACAGCCAGAAACTCCTAACTCATCCTGCAAGGTAAAACTGCATTTCTGGCAGAGTTATGCCATGGAGGTTAGCTGGGAGAGTTCTGCGCTGGGAGAGCCAGTTGCTCAGCTCTCCTCTCTGGAAGTACCATGGAAGTACTCCTCCCTTGGGTAACCATTGCCGCGTTAAGGAACGGAGCGTTTTCTGCTGGCTGTGTTCATCAGCAGATTGACAAGAACTTGAATGGAAAGGGAACAAGCTAACCTGGCCAGCAGAAAGGGCCATCTCCTGCATCAGTTCAGATCACCTTGCAGAATTAGGCTGGTTGGTGGGTAGCCCCTGAAAAGGTTGTTTGGAGAAGGGAGCTCTGAGAAGGAGACACTTTCTGTTCTCATGGGAAACCCTTACGAGCATCATCCTTGTGCTTTTTCATCCCAGCCAGAATGGGCTGCAGACTCTCACAGTCTTTATATGTCGTGCCACAAAAAGAAAGGCTGAAGAGCTGCACTTCAGCTCTTCATGATCAGCCCACAACACGACGGCCGAGTAGAAAGAAATATTTATGCTCTTTTGGCCTGCTGGCTTCTCCGTAGCTCCCTAGTCTTCTCTGTAGCAGGCTGCCCAAAGAGTTGGGAGACTTGTCTCACAGGCTACCACCCCATCTCTCATCCAGCCCTCAGCCCGGGACTGGCTCTATGCAGGAGCACAGTGCAAGAGGACAGAAAAGGCAAGACCCACTCGCTTGTATGCGGTGGTGAAAACAGCTCGTTTTGTGCAAGAGAAGAAACGTTTACCAAGCATACGTGAGGGACGTTACACAGGGCTCCCTGTCCCGGGGATCTCTGTCCCCACCCCGAGTTGTTCGCTCAGGCTGTCTCGGTCACTGCTTTTTGCTGCTATCGCAATAGAGAGCAAAGCACCGCTCTCCCAGGCGAGAGAGCCTTCTGGAAAGCTGAATCGGTTGTATGTCAGAAAATGAACCGAGAACAAGGAAACCTGCAGGTGGGAGTTCAAACAGATTATGCCCGTGACTCAGTCTCTTGAGATAGGTAGTACAAGTGAGAAATAAATCAAAGGGAGAAAACAATGCAGAAAAATTAAGCAGGCAGAGGGCAGCAACACTGAAAGGAAAAGGAAAGATGAACTCCGCACATCTACACGACCTAAGACTAGATGAGTTGTACCCTACTTTTGCTTCACAATCAGGCTGTAATCTAACCTTAGTCACCCTGCGTGATTTGCCTTTAAAGTTCAAGACACTTGTGAAGTCTTCAAGTATTGTTTCAAATGACAGTGAGTACCTCAGGCCAGCGGCTCTCGACACCCAGAAGTGCTTCACGTACCACTGCATTGCAGAACAGGGGCAATTAGATTTCTCATCCCCTGATTTCCAACATGGGCTATTTTTAGTTGACTTGCAAGACGCATGAAATCAGTTAGGGCTGGATATTGCTGTTGTAGATACCACTGGCACACATTTATGTGCTCAAAACTCTGTTCTTCAACTCCAGAGTGTTTTTCAAAGGCTGCTCATTATGTAGGAAGCCCCAGTGCTGAATAACGGACTCTAAATTCATCAGATACTACAGGACATGAGAGTCACTGGGCACCAGAAGGTATTTGATGGACAAGACCTCAGTGAATCATCAGCTGCCTCAGGCCTATCTGGAACCGATTTTAGTTTCATTTAAAAAAAAAAACAAAAACAACAACAACCACCAAACCACCACCAACAAAAGCCCCACATCACCACTGGGGTCCGTTCTTCTCACATATGGGCCAGCTGGACTCACACACCCCCGAATTCCCCATTTCATCCATGGCCCCACCCCAGCAGCCCATGCATTTCTAACCAAAACACAAACACGCACAACGTGTCCCTTTGTGCGGTTCCTCTGACCCTGAGACTTCTCTAAGCCACTCTATAGTGTCACCAGCTTGCCTCTACTGTCGCCCTGCATCTAGGATGAAAACGTGATCAGAGTTATCTTACACTGAGCAAACAGTACAGCAAATCATCACTTCGATATGACAACAGCTTCAGTAAAAGGCACAAGATGAGATACATTTGGCAAGAAGTCCTCTCACCTCTGTCCTTAGAGGCTGATCTTACAGGTTTACCCCTTATCTTACAAGCTTCCTACATCCAGTACATATAATTTTTCCCAATTTACCATATGTTTCCTGAAAAAAATATTTATGACTGAAATAGAAGAAGATGCATTTCCTCCCTATTTTTAATGCATTTACCATTCACAATTGGTTTTTTTGGAAGGCAAACTGCAACACAAATATTGTTCTAGTCACAGCAATCTATGCTCTTATGCCAACACAAAAGAGGCGCTACAAAGCAGAATTCTTGAGCTGCTGTAAGTGCAGTGGAGGTAATAAACATGGTTACAGTTTAGGACCTTTGAATGGCTCCTGAATAGCCCACCTTATCAATTGTTTGAGATTGAACCCCAGGAAATTTAATTTAGCCTTACTACTGCTACAAATGCCTTGCCATAACTCCAAGGAACATCTCCTTTGTAATAAGAAATCAGGGAAGAGTTCCAGCAATTGGCTTTAAAGGGCTGGAGGAAGGAAGATTTCCTCCCCCCCGCAAATGGACTTGGCTGGGACAAGGCTGTCATGGTGTGTTGTCATTATAAGCCTTGGAGAACCTCTGGAAGGAAAAGAAAAAAAAAAGAAATAGCAAAATAAAACAGAATCTTGCCAAGTGCGATTTACTGAAAGGGTGGGGTGAGTAAGTCCTCTCCTACCACCAGCAGCGCTTGTACAACCCAACAGCTCTTCTGTAGCACAGGGCTTGCAGGGAAATCAAACACTACGGAGCTGCTACCTCTGTCCAATTACTACGGCCTACGGCATTCCGCTTACAGGAGAAAAGGAGTCCAGGTACCCCAAAAGGAAAAGTTGGGAGAGCTGTAGAAAAACAAAGAGCAGAATATAAAAATGGGAAGTTGCTAATTTTGTGCAATCCAGCTCCTACCCGGTGAGTAACTAAGGCAAAAGAAGCCTAGCACATCGTGGGAAATTGCTGCTGAGCTGTACAAGCATTACAGTGGGACAACCAGAAACATTCACATGAGACAAAAGTAGCTTCAAATTGCCTATTAATTCGGAATGCCTGTCAGCGGTTATTATCTGATGGGACAGAGTGACCTGGCATCTACTAAAGAGAAAAAGAAGAAATCAAATACAATCATTACTTAAAAGAAATAGCTACAGAATCACTTCATCATGACTTTCATCCCCCCGGTGCCTTTTAGCTCCCCTTCACAATACCTTATTCCTCTGGGTAGCAACCCGCTCTCGGCTTGCTAGGGCTGCTTGCCCCCTCACTTCCCCCCCACCTTCTCCTGTCCCAGCTGTGGGGACCACATTTACAAATGCGCAGGGCCCTCCCTCTCCCAGCTGACTTGAGTTGGCTGTTACTTGCCAGCAGCTGGGGTTTCCCCTTACCAGCCGGAGGCTTCAGTGGTTTCCTGTAGTCACCCTGTGACTCAAAGCCTACCTGGGCGAGCAGATTTTAATTTCTCTGTAAACAAGGAATATCCACCTGCTGACAGCGAAACCTCTTCCTTTGTGCAGAAAGGCACCATCTGCATTTGAAACACTGATTTGCATCTTTTTAAAAACGAATTTGCTGAGGCCAGGCTCCTAACCCTGTGCAGCATGCGTTTGGTGAACAACTGTGGGAGGGAACTTTTCCTGAATATAAAAAATATTCAGCGAAAATGAATTTCAGAGACGCATGTTGCTTTGCTTACAGAAACCGATTTTAAAATGAGCCTTGAGCATTCACAGCAAGATCTGCTGAGGAACACTGAAAAATATTGAAATATTTTTCTCTTAAATAAAATTTTAATAAAGCTTGTAGTCAAAACTTCAAAACTGACTGTTTTCCTTCAAGCTCCAGATAGGGTTGCAAATAAAATAGAAAAAAGAAAAGAAACTCCATCATTAATGTCTCTGTTCTAACAGACTTTTCAGAATTGCCATTAATAGTTTTCAGTAAAATAAATAACAAAAAATCCGTGGGCTTTGGGGAGTTTACTTGACTCTGTTTGCATGCTTATGCAGTCGGGGAAGACAAGCAAGTGCTCATGACAAGTCTGATCCATCACCGTCAAACGCCTGGGTTGCAAAGGTGGATGATAAGTGCCGGCTGTTTGCAGGGAGCATTTGCAGCAGGCTGGGGTGCTGGGGAGAGGTGGGATCACTCCAAGCGATGGCCGAGCCCTGGGCAGAAGAGTGGGGTTGCGTGTAATGCCGCACCGATGGGCTCTGCTGGTTTTGGTCCTGGTGCTAGCATCCTTGCTAGACTCCTCGGTTTAAAAACCTGCCCCAAATCTTGAGAATTTTTTTCTAAGATGTCAGTAAGCACCATTCAATGCCATGTGCCTCCCTGTCCGGCAGGGCAGGTCGTTTATCTCGTGCTCTGCACTTTGGGGCCCAGTTTGGTACCACGTACAGAACATGCCTGAGAAACCCGCCAGCACCCCTGTCTTCAGTCCATCTTCAGCCACCAACATTTGCAGTCTGAAACTCCGTTGCAGCAAGAAACTGCGGTAAAGCTGGTGCTGAGCCAACTTCTGGAAGGAGGTCCATATCTAGGGACTGCTTGTGAATTTGCATTAAAGAGGCACTAGGGGAAAAAAAAAAAGAAAAAAGAGAAGTTTAATAATCATGCAGGTTTGGATTTTGACCATGCCAGCATGCTCAAGCACTGAATTGCCTTCATACTCCCTCCCCATGTAAAGTACGTTCTTGTCTCATCAGGACGGGTGCAAAGACCCCCTGGTGAGCGTGGGGCAAGGAGGAGGAAGGATGCTACCCTGGAATACACCATCCCAGCACAGCGTGGCAAGAAACACCCCGCTCCTTCCTTCTGTAGTGAAAAATGTCTTGTAATTTAAAAAGGCTTACGCTGCAGCAGCTGAGACATCGGTGCTTTTTCACTGGGTTTTCTGCCTGGGGTACTGACAACAGTCAGAAATTTGCCTGGAAGCAATAAACTAAGCCAAAAAAAAATAAAGCACAAGTGAAAGGCACAATTGAAAGTCACATCTGAAGAGGCAAGACACCGTGCCAAAGCAGTCATCAGCTCGGTGGATATTTTAGACTGTTTAATCCTTCAAATATATGCCAAATTTATACCTGCAAGTCCTCAGCAGACAGCTGTGCTTCAGTGAGGGGTTCACTCCAAAGAAAAGCAAATGTTGGTGGCTTCCTTCTGCAGTCTCTAATAATGACAAGTTATAATTAGTTAATAGTAATAATTGCAATACACCACAAATAATTGGATCCCTAATAATCCAGTTTTGGGGAGCCACAGTCCAGCAAGTAGCTTTCCCCATCCTAAAGCTGAATTACTTTATGAGGAACCCCCCGGTGTTTGAGATAGCAGGCAGCCGGCGGAGCAGAGCTGGGGGCAGTCCCTACCCAGCCCCTTCCTTTTGCTTTCTGGTAAAAATCGGACCGTTTTGCTGGGTGATCCCCCCAGAAAGCAACGCACAGAGTCCACTTCTCTGCAGCAGCCTGGGAAACGGGATGATGGTGATGCACTTTGGCTTTAATCATGGAAGGGAAGGCTTGAAGAGAGTGAGGGATGCGGAGAGAAAGGGGCTGGTAATGTCTGGGGCAGAAAGACAAGTCTGCTGGCGTAAGGGGAGCAAAGGTCTGCTCCTGGGGGCTGGGGGCACGGTGGCGGCTGCGGCAGGAGGAGGGAAAGGGGCAGCTCACCCACACGCCATGAATAAAAGTCTCTGTCAGGGAAACGGTCCCTCCGCAAGGCTTTTGCCTCATCTGGGCAAGGGGGACCGAGCATTTTGCATGTTTTAGTGATGGTTTTTGTCAGAGTGAGGTCCCTTCCAACCTAGGCGATTCTATGATTCTATGCTCTATTTTCTTCGCAGCCCAGAGCAAGACCTAGGGCTCAGATGTCAGCCTGAACGGCTTTCCGCCTTCCTTGCGAATATTTAACCACTACACTTTCCTTCTGCCAGCCTCCTGACAGGAGTGAGGTCCCGGTGGAAAGCACAGGCCAGAAGGACTGGAATACATTTGCATTCCTTCCAAGCGCCTCAGCGGTGCCGGGGCCAGCCCTTGGCGAGCCCTCGACGGCGCCTCTTGGCCAGCGAGGGAGCAGGGGGACGCGCACCCACCTCCGCCCCCACCCAGCACAGGCAGGCGCTCAGGTGAATATACAGGAGGAATATTTTTCTCCCCCTTTCTGGCCACCGCTGCAGGGTTTTCAGAGCAATGTTTTCCTCCAATCTCTGCTGCCCTCTGCTGATGCAAAGCCAAGGCAGAGAGGAAAGCGCTTGCGATGAGCCAAAGCCTCAGTTTTTTGCTGCAAAAGCTCACCCTCATCCTCATCAAAACACCAGCACAGCCACAGCCTGTGGTTTCCCCTTCTTCGTCTCCAACACAAACTCTGAAGCCATAAGGCATGTCGCTCGGGGAAGGATTTCTTGTTTAATCACACCACAATGATTTAGGAGGAGCTGATTTGCCCTCATTACCTCACATCAGGTTTAATCAACTTGCAGACTTTGATATTAAAAAAAAAAAAGAAGAAGAAAAAAAACCACGGTCAAAATGATGGTTAAAGGCTCTGGCCTGAAACTGGGTCCCTGCGCTTTGGATTTTCCACTTGAATATTTCCATGCACCAGAAATAATTCTGGGAAACTTAGCCCCGACCCATCCGCTGCTGCTTACAACCCCACGTTTAGATCAGGGGCTCGGGGGGGAGAGTGGAGGGGGGAATATTCTCTAATCCCTGCCTGATGTGCTTTTTAAATAAATTAAGACAAAATCTGCCTTTTTTATGGAGATTGACGCTGTGAGAAGTGAGCAGGGATGGAGTCAGGCTGCTGCACGTGTATAATGGGCACTGTTTTTTCCCAAGCTCTGCTGTTCCCATCACCTGCTGCAAAACAGATCTTTAATCCACGCAGAGACTGCTCTGGTTCTGCCTGTGCGGCGACCAGTTTAGAGGAGACAAAACCCATTAAGCAGGCTCCTGGCTGAAGAGGCAGACTGTGAGCCCTGTGTTGAACCTCCTCCTCCACTGCCGCCCGGCATCCTCCTGGCCAGCTTCCGCAGCCCAGCGCTGCTCAGCAGGGCCACGGAGGGAAATGCCTCCCTAAAGCACCCACCAGAGAGCTGGAAATCGCCAGCAGGCTATTCCCATGCCGATTCGCTTGGTCACGGGAGGGAGGCAATGTAGCCTTGTAGATAACACACCCACCCAGAAATCCAGGCCCTTTTTTCTCTCCTGCATCTCTAGGAATGATGGCTTCATTCCTCGATGCTCGAATTCCTGCCTCTGCGGAGCGAGGGCATCGTTTCCACCATAAAGCAGCTTGAGAGCTGTTGGTAACAAGATTTATGGTTATTGAGGAGTTATTTAGTACAGCTTTAAGATCCTGCTCCATTGATTTTGCCTCGCAGACTCTGTGGCTCCTGCCGCTATTACCGGTTAACTAACACCGGCCCTTCAGTAGCTTCTGGACGTGGTGTTTCTGGAGGAGGGGGACCCCGGCACTCCGAGCTGCACAGAGAGAGGAGCATCAGCCACGATCACCAGAGGATTTACAGTTTAAATTAAATCTTGAATATAAGCTTATTTCTTTCTTTTTGTGCTTTCCCCTTGGACCAGGGAACAACAAGGGAAAAACACCACCACCAATGCCATATTTAACTAATGTGTTACTTAAGAGGACGAAATATCCTTCTCTGATGAGCCCTGTGAAAAGTAACAGGTGATGATAGCCCCTAAAGCAGGTCATTCCTCATCAGTCCTGTTGCTTGTATGACTTGGGGCCAGTTCAACACCCCTTGCTGAGCTCTGCTGCCCTGTGCTTGTCCGCTCTGCTCTGTGGTCCTCATGGAAGGGCTTAGGGCTTGTGCAGTGGAGGGTTTCTCCAAGCTGATGCAAGTTTTGATCCTTAAGACGGAGTCGTTTTAATCATCTAGGCTGCAGGGCAGAGAGAGGTGTCTTGTTCAGGTTATGGTGTTCGGTTTTAGGTGAGGAGGTGGGTTAATAGCTGGTAAATACACCTTCTGACTCCGAGACTTTATTAGGTTGCCTTACTTGGATAGCAACAAGCGATTTTCCCCCCTTCAGTAAAATCTATACCATTTGGCTTAGTGGGATTAATAACAAATAACACACAAAAAAAGAAAGCAAATTTGCCACAAGCAGATTGCCTGAACATCCTTTGTGTGCGCGTGTTTCTGAGCGTGTGAAGGACAAGAGCCTGAGTCACCGAAGAGAAAGGTCTCAGGAAGCCCAGATAAAACATCAAACCCCTCAGCAGCATTTCTGCTTTCTTTATGCAGTTGCCATTTGCCCACAGCCACAAAACCAAGTCTCCCTTCAAGTAGCAGAGCTGCCAGCTCATGGTCTGGTATGAAACAGCACAAGTTCAGGGTCAGCAGTGCCTGTGCTTTGCCTCCCTGGTCCCCCAGGTTTGAATGAAACTGGTTAGGCTGGGAAGCAATGCTGCAGGATTCTCCATTTCCTAATCCCAGCAGAGGCGGCAAGCCGCCCCCAAGGACATCATCCTACCCTACAGTTGCCTTTAAACCCAAATCAAATACCAAAGAGGAGCTCAGCGCTCCACTTCCAGACCCAAAAGCCGGGTTTTCATTCAAGCACATTTGTTTTACTCTGGATCCCATTCACAAAGCGACACTGGACAGACGGTGTCTGCAGACAGGAGACGTGGCAGCAGGAAGCATGAGAACGCCCTCGCCGCGGTGGGAGTTTGTGTACTCTGGACCATCTCAGCAGCAGTGCTGGGCACTTCGCTCTTCAGGATGCAAGAAACCATCATCGAACTGCACTGACAGACTTTGACTTTCATGTACTGGGAGAGAATGGTCAATTCTTAATAAGGTAATTAAAGTTCCTCTTTAATAAACCAGCACAAAACATTTTACGGCTCCCGGCCAGTGTAACTGAAGTTCAGATAAACACATTGACACAGAAACATCTATTTCATCTAATGTTTATTGACCAGATTTTAAAAGCAGTAGGCTGATGCAGGAATTCTCCAGAGAACTCGCTGCTGCTGCTGCTCTGCTGGGGGTTGTCTCCAGGTTTTGGGCTCTCTGTGCTTTGCTGGCGTGTGGAGAGCACCATCACAGCCTCCCAGCTCTCCTCCCAGAGATCACGGCTTTGCTGCTTTTCCACCATCCACTTCCACCCCTTATTGCGACAGCGTCTGAAAGCTCAGTACACGGCAGTCTGCCTTGAAACAAACAGAATGACTTGGCTTATCGCCGCTGAAACACGATTCTCTGCGTTCCTTGTTAGGGTGCTGTGCTAATTAATATCTCAGAAGGGGCTGTCGGGCACGTGTGCCAATTTAGTGCGAGTCCAGCGGAGAGGGGCTGGGTGGAAGTGTGATGCTGGAGCTGGTTTCTCTATTTAACTCCAGATTTCTTTGTCTCCCTACAGCAGCAGCTTTCTGCCTGCACTTCTCTAGTGCTCTCTCCGTCACAGCCCCAGGCATCACAACAACTTTGATTTCTTAAAGACAGACACAACTATATTTGTACTGCATTATTTTCACCCGTAAATATCACAGAAGTGGAGACAGTACAAGAAGTAAGTCTTAACAAAACCAAGCCCCCACGGTCAGCCCCGGCATTACAAGATGCTTCTGAATAATCTGGAGATTTCAGGTCAACCAAAAGGCTGTTAAATTACATCCACGAGGATGTCTTTCTGAATTTCTGAGCGTAGCTGGATGGCAAAAGCACGGTGGCCTACTCCTGTGGCAATTTTTTTTCTGGAGAACAGACTTTCTCAGCTTCTGCCACCTGCTTTTACCCTTCCTTTGGCATTGCTTTATCCCTCGTGCCCTCCTGCCTCGTTGCAACTGCTGAAACCCCTCGGGCCTTCCTTGTTTCACCTCTCTGCTGCATCCATCTCTCCCCCTTCCAGGCAGCACCTCGTGTACCGTTCTGGTTTTCTGCTCCACCGTCAGTGGTGTTTCCGCTACATCACTTCCAGCGCCGTATGCTTCTCCCTCTTGCATCTGCCTCTTCCTCCCCACGGCTGTCGGCTTTTTTTTGGCCCTCCTTTCGGTAGAGCAGGCAGCCAGTTGGTATTCCCACACTGGAGGAAGACCGCTCGTCGCAGTTCTCAAATTCCCATTGCTAACAGCCAGTCTCCTTCGGTTACCCAAAAGGGAGCTCAGCAGACAAGTTTTCAGCTGCCAGCTAGCAAGCATCCTCAGGAGTATTCTCTATTTCTGTCGATATGCTACCACTGCATACTGAGATCATATATCCTAGTATTTTTCCATGGGAAAAGACAAATTACCCAGAATCTTGTGACTTTTTAAAATCCATCACTGATTATCTCACAGTTGCAACCAGGAATGTCTCGAGGAAACTTGTACTTTTGAATGCGGGCACACACAAAATTTGTCTTGTTGGCAGGATTGCAATTTGCATTTGTGCTGCGCCAAAACGCAAATGCCACTCTGGGCCAGCTGAAAACGTACCAGTAACTCCAACTCGCTACGTAATCCAGACGTGTGATTGACTGGTGTTGCCCACTTCGTACATTGTAACAGGAGTCTTTTGGGTTCGCATCTTCAGATGGGACCAGCAGGACGTGCCTGGAGGTTGTGTCAGCACCAACCAACCCAAAGCAACTGAATCCCCTGGGGCTGGTTGCAGGGAGTGCTGCCTTGGTTGACCAACACTCTGCCAGGGAGGCGAGGGCAGGTATTGGGGGGACAAGCAGCACAGGAGACCCTGCAGACACGTCCCTACCAGAGCTGTCACCCCCTTCCCACCCTCCTTCCCCTCCCTGTGTGCAGACACCCCCGTACCCCATCCACACACCCTGCCCCAAGGTTGCGGGACAGCCCTGGCCACTCGCCTCCAGCTTTGCAGAGACCTGCCCACGGCGCTCCGATTGCAGCATTCAGCCACTCTCCAGTGCTCGCTTTCTGCCTCACCATCTGCTTCTAAATATATTCAGTTAACACGTTATTTTGCAGGGGCTGTTGGTACATGAGAGGAAGCAGGTTTAACAATCACCACCACGCTGTATTTCTGAAAAGTCAAATACTACATACCGCATTTCCTTTGGTGAGTTTAAGTGCTCTGACCTTTACAACTCCACAAAGTGTCGGGAGGCGGGGAAGGGAAAGCATGGAGAACATCATTGCTTGTGCTGGTCCTACATCTGTTTCGCCCCAGGCAGCTCCTCTCTCCCGCTCTGTGTTTGACCATGCTCTGCAGACATGCTGGATGCACCACCATCCAAGGCTGTACCCCCAGGGGTAGCGAAGAAATCAGTACAGAAGGAGTGAAACGATCATGGTCTCCTACTTCCAAGGAAGGTCCATACTCCCTCCTTGGTGAGGGTGGTGGCTCCTTAAGGTCCAAGGTCCCCAGGACCAGGCTAGCTCCACTGTGGGGCTCAAAGCCAGCCAGATTTGGCCCCTCCTGCTCTCACAGGCTGGCGTTGCCAAGATCTGTCTCCACTCTGTCCCCACCACAAGAGGACACACAGCTCTGGGAGCCCAAATGACCCCCATGGCTGTCGCGGCACAGGTGAGGAGCTGGGGTGGACATACCCCTTTGCTGTGTGGCACTGAGAAAGCAGAGCATGGCAAACTGCACGCAAAGACTTGGCAAGTCACAAAAGCACAGTAACTTTAGCTGGAAATTGCAACACTCTCCTCCAACAGAAAACGCACGCCACGTGCATTTATCAGAGCCCTGGATCTCTGTGTTCTGCTGTACTAACGCCCTTTCCAGTATGCCTTATAAAGCAAATGTTATCATAGAGGAAGATGTATCTCTGCAATCACCACCCATATGCCCTGAGCCTCACCTCCCTTTAGCGGAGGTGTGATCCAAAGGATGACGGAGACAACAGACATCTCAAAACTGCTTGGGTTAGAGCAGACTCTGTTTGCCCAACTACACATCATAAAAAGGTAAAAAGAAAATCCCTTCTCAAGATTGGCTGTAAACTGCCATATACATAAACTACATTTACATATACGTATGTAAGTTTTGTATATATGTAAACTATATTTACATACGTAGACATCTTAAGGCCTTTGGTAGGGTTGAATGATCCCTACAGGCTGAGCTATTTGAATTTCCCAAGATAAAACTTAAGCACCTAATTTTATTTGCTGGACTGAGGACATTTATCTAAGATATTTATATGAAAAAACCTCATATTTTTCAATAGTTGAAATTCTTAAGGCCTTAATCAGGTTAGAGGGATTTAGAAGCTAGATTGAGATCTGCATCACATGGGAAAGAGAATTGCTTTTTCCTAACTGCCTCCAATAATGATTATAAAAGGAAAGAAAATCCTACCATTTCAGCAGACTTCTCTTCTCCAAGTCCACAGAAGACACGCTCCAGCAGCCAGGTGCCACCCTTCTGGTTTCCAAGAGCTCTGTAGCATTTCAATGCATCACTGCAGAAAACAGATGTATTTTTATGGTAATCATTTTAACACCTTTGACATTGTTTTGTAACTACCTTGGATCCTGTTACGCTTCACAAAGCTGCAGAGAGAGATGAGGGCTGACAAGTCTAAATTTAAGGAGCAGAGGAGACCTGACTCGCTTTCTGGCAGTGCCACTGGCTCCCTGTGTGAGCCAGTGTCTGCACAACATCTCAGCCTCACCCAGGAGCCCGTCTTGCTCCAGCCATGTGTTTCAGGAGAAATTATGGACCTGTTGGCACAAGTCCAGAGGAGGCCACGAAGATGATCAAGGGGTGGAGCACCTCTGCTATGACGACAGTCTGAGAGATTGGGGGGTGTTCAGCCTGGAGAAGAGAAGGCTCCGGGGAGACCTTAGAGCCCCTTCCAGTCCCTAAAGGGGGCCTACAGAAGAGATGGGGAGGGACTCTTGATCAGGGAGTGGGAGGGGAGTGATAGGACGAGGGGTAACAGTTTTAAACTGCAAGAGGGGAGATTTAGATGAGATATTAGGAAGAAATTCTTCCCTATGAGTGTGGTGAGCCCCTGGCCCAGGTTGCCCAGAGAAGCTGTGGCTGCCCCATCCCTGGAGGGGTTCAAGGCCAGGCTGGATGGGGCTTTGAGCCACCTGGTCTGGTGGTTGGTGTCCCTGCCCAGGGCAGGGGGGCTGGAACTAAATGATCTTTAAGGTCCCTTCTGACTCTAATCATTCTATGATATTATAAATTTTCAGGGTGCAGGTCAGAATGAGAACGTCGGTGGCATCCAGGCATGTTTCCATCACACGCTACAGCGCGGCACTGAGTCTGCACCCACCTTCTGTGGCCATGCAAGGGGCCATGGGTGGTCAGGGATAACAGATGATCAGCGTGGTAATGTGTTATGTGGGCAGGCCAAGCCTAAACTTTATGCCTTGCTTTGGGCAACTGTTGCTAAATAATAATGAAAATTAACCCTTCAAAACAAACAAATGGCCTTTTCAACCAGAATTAAAAATCTAGCGGTATTTTTAGTTTCTGTTCCAAGTATTCTGCATTTCCAGTGGAGAGATGATAAAGTTATCTGGGTTTTGATAAGAGAACGTATTTAATTTGCAGAGATCCATATATTGTTTGGTAAGCTCTGAAAACACGTTGCTATAGAAAATGAAAAAATGTTGATGATCATCTTTTGTAAAAAAAAAAAAAACAAAAAAAAATTTAAAATGCCATGAGAAATCTAGAGAGAGGCCCTTCCTCTGGCCCTGCCCTCAGCTGGGACTGTCCCCTGGCTGTCTTTAACCACCTCCAGCTCTATGCTGGCCCACGAGAGCTGTGGACAATCACTCTGCAAACAGCCACAAAAGCCTCTGGGTCAATGTGTGCCTCAACAGCAGTGTTTGTATTTGATAAATTCTCTGCTTATGAGATCCACGTGTTACGGTCTCTCTTTCTTATGCCACAGGCATTAATTGGAGAGGCCTTTCTGGGGGGAGGAAATTGATGGTGAGTTGAGGATAACATCCGCAATGTGATTTTGCTACTAATATTTCTGCACTGTGACTTCTGCCACATCCAATGTCAGCAGTGCTCCTTGGAGAGGATCTCCTCCAAAGCCATCTGCTTGTGCCAGTGATACCTCATGCACCTTGGAGAAAACAAGCAGAATTCTGCACCCACTCCCCTTCCCCCCCGTCCAACAATCCAGACCAATAAAGGCTAAGCCAAGCTAAGGAAATAAATATCATGCTGGAATACCAAAGCCCTCACTCCCCTGAAACAGACGGTAAATATCTCTAGTATTTACTGTACCAAACTTATATTGGAGAACGTTCCCACAGAGACACTGACTCAAAGGGAAGAGTTATCGGGGTTTCGGCTAGCACATGGATTTAAGTCCCAGCTGCAAAGCCTGCTGCCACCTCCTAAGGACAGGAGGGACTGGGGCGGCCAGGGTCACGCAGTCCCCAGCTGCCTGGGTGAGAAGCAACAGAGCATTACTGAGACCTGGGGAAAAGAACAAAAGATAAAGATAAAAATAAAAATACTCAACCTCCATTTTGTCCTTATTATAACTAAGTATTTGGTTAAAATTCAGGGGCACATGCCTGCTCCATTGACCCGTCTCTCTCCTGCTCATCACGCTGCCAAATCCCTCAATACGGCAACTGCCCTGAGGCGTAGGGTCTTGCTGCCCTGGCACAGGGATTTCCCCCGGAACATCAGCAGCTTTGCTCCAGACACAGGGTGAGGTCTGGTTTGGATTCACACTTCCCTTGCTGCTGGGAGGCCAGGTCTGTCCCACGGCTTGGCTGAACGTAGGACCTGGCAGCACAAGTGAGGCTGAACAACTGGTGCTTCTGGAAACAGAGGGGAAGGTGAGGATTTACCTCTCGCTAGCTACACCCTCAGCCCTCTGCTAACACGTCTTGCCACTGCTTCAGACCCTCCAATGGCTCAAATCCCCGTGGAGCTGCAGGCTCTCGCCGCAGCATCAGACCGGTATTTCCCAGTGTGCTCCTGGCTCGGTCTCGGGGTGCAGCACGTAGCAGACAAAAGCTGGCATACCCGGCTCTGCGAGCTGCTTTCCCTAGGAAGCTTTTCCTAAACTACATGATTCCTGATCAAATAATTACTTTTCAAGAAGAAGGTGAGAAAGAAAAAAACGCCTTATGGGATTCGCTTTGCTTCTGGGGAAATTGAAGATGGGGAGGCACCAACAAGGTAAATATTCTCAAAGTTAGCACAGAGCGGCTGCTTCGCATGTGGCACCCTTATCCTCAGTGAATTGCACTGAGCAACTAAGGATGTGCAATGCCGTCCCAAGAGCCTCATCCCTCTCTCATGGAGAAAGCATCCTGCCCTCCCCAA
Source organism: Dromas ardeola (assembly GCA_013398915.1). Taxonomy (NCBI): domain Eukaryota; kingdom Metazoa; phylum Chordata; class Aves; order Charadriiformes; family Dromadidae; genus Dromas; species Dromas ardeola. The sequence continues at coordinate 1,010,505 of VYZM01017893.1, forward strand.
CATCTCAGTCTCAGCCCTCTCTTTTCACCCTCCCACAATGTACCTGGATGTTTTTGGTTGCCTCTTTCACTACAGTCCTCCAAGATCCTTCTTCCTCACATCTTGACAGGTCCACCACCCTCTAGGTAGAAACTGCCCGCTGTTGCCAGCACCATATCCACACTTTCTAGATCTTGGCTTTGGAAGATGTGCAGAGTAGTCTGAGCAGTGACCCGAGGCAGTCCCCCACTAAAAACTGGAAACAGCAGCAAACTCCAAAACCTGTCTGTAGCCCCAGTTCTCACTTCCACAGCAGGGACCTTGGAGTGCCAGCCCTCCTCCATCCTGTTTTGCCCTGGGTGATACTGGCCAGGGGAGCAGGGCTGCAGGAGGTTGGTGAAGGACCATGGTGATGGGGGCTCCTCAGGGCGTTCCTCAGAGCAGCATTCCCACCAGGCACACCAGCACAGGCAAAGATAGGAAGGAAAAGTATCTATTTTCCTACCTTCCTAGATCTAGAGCTTGACTGTTTACAGGTATCTAAAGGGTGGGTTTAAGGAGGATGGAGCCAGGCTCTTTTCAGTGGTTCCCAGTAACAGGACGAGGGGTAACGGGCACAAGCTGGAACACAGGAAGTTCCGATCAAATATGAGGAGACACTTCTTTACGGTGAGGGTGCCAGAGCACTGGAACAGGCTGCCCAGGGAGGGTGTGGAGTCCCCTTCTCTGGAGACTTTCAAGCCCCGTCTGGATGCAGTCCTGAGTGCTGTGCTCTAGGTAATCCTGCTTTAGCAGGGGAGTTGGACTAGATGATCTCTAGAGGTCCCTTCCAACTCTGAAGATTCCGTGATTCCATGATTCCGTGACTCATTTCGCTCCTCAGACCCACTCCAGCACTTTCAGCCTGTCTTTGGAGATGGGTTGAGCTGGACTCCAGCTTTCAATATCCTTCATGTTTTACAGCTTCTAATCATGTTCCAGCTACCACTTCATCCCACACCGGGTGGAAATCAGGATCCCTTGACATACTGTCCCCCTGTCTGCCTTCCCCTTCTGCTACTCAACACACCTGGTCAGCGAAGGAGCCCTTTGAGTTTCCCTCCTTGGTGAGAAACCATTTCATTTGTGTCTCATTTTGTTGCAGAATGGAGTGTAGGTGTTTTCTCATTGCCAACCACCCCTCAGCTCTCCCGAGGGGACACACATGTCCCCTGAGCTTGCTCTGTGCAGTGAATCCTCAGATGCTACCAGCAGTCATTTATCACTAGTAACATGATTTCCCGGGGATTGGAAGGTAACCCAGTCCACCGTATGAATAAACACAGATCTGAAACGATACATCAGAAAAACCTGTGCTCATTAAATATGTCACTTCTCATGCTAACAACCTCCTTTAAAACAAAAAAAAACGCCACTCTTTGAGTCTATGCCTGGCAGCCCTCTCCATCCATGGAGAGCAGAAGAGCCTAGAAGTACTGACCAGGGCTGGATTCAGAGAAACTGTAGGATTTGTCCTAAAAGGGGCAACTTTTACAGCCTTCATCACAGTTTAGCCTACAGTATTTTGGCCCAGAGCTGGCTGCCCACCAGGATTGCTGCAGAGTCTGAACCCAAGCTCCCTTTCCCAGGCTGCACACGTGCGTGGTGCAGATGGAGACGCCGAGGGGAGAAGCAGCTGCAGGAACAGAAAAAGCTTGCACTGCTTGAAACTCATCTGACTTACAAAAACTAACTTACTAAAAGTAGCCAGACTGCGGTGAAAAAAGTTAATCACCCTTTCTCTTCTGTAAGTATAACAGTTAATAACCGTATTTGATTGTTTTTTTAACTGCTCCAAATCTGAGACTCCATTTTCCAGATTCCAGCCCAGACAGAACTTCTGCCGCTGAGTTACGAACCCTGAAATTGGACACAGAGACATATATGACTGCAATAGAAATGATGGCACTGCCTTGGCTGAAAAGGAACAGGATCACAGCTTATAAATATCTTCAAGGTGACAGTATATGAGAAGGCAGGGAATTATTCATAATTTTAACAGATAGCAGGAGAAAGAGCATTGACTTAAAGGCAGTAAGGGAGGAAAATATCTATAGGTGGGGGAAGTTCTTGGTAGGAAAGCTGGTAGAGCTGGGAAGAGCTCAGCAATGAGAGAAACTCATTGCCAGCAGTGCTCTGCCCAGCCCAGGTACGGCACGGCACCGCTGGGCCTGTTGCCCTCACTCAGCTAATACAAAGGATGCCTGTGGGCAACAAGGTCGGATGCCTCATAGTCACACCACAGCTCAGACTTATAACCCAACAGAGCTAAAATACAAAAGAGCAGGCCACAACCTGCCAAAGTGTTGGCACAAATATCATTAACTTTGTTCAGCTTCTGACAAAAGGTATCTAATACACGCAACCAGTAAAAGTTTGCTTTTTCTCCTCCATATAGAGTAGCAAAATGCATCTCCAGCCACTTCCAGCACATGAAGAAACTGGAGGTGCTGGACGCTGAAGGTGCATGTCTGCTGCTAATTTATTAAATCAGCCGAGTAAACAGCATTCCAAGTAGGCAGTCTGCCACCACATTTGCAGGCAGATGAAAGAATACAAGAATAAAGGGACTGACTTTGTGGTGAGGGTTATCACACCCTTCCTTGATAAGCTCTGCAACACCTCACAGCTGCTGTTGGACATTTCGACCTATGCAAATCTCCTGCCACATACTTGCCTTGGGTTCTTGCTCGCACACAAACGCGTGACCCACACTTACGCGTGTTGCATAAGTCGCAGAGTGCTGGCGCCCCCCAGCCTCTAGGAAAACATTATAAAAAGATCACATTTTCTTTTAGCGACTTAACAGGTTCCTTGTATTTCTTTACAGCTTTTCCAGCTTACAGCTGCAACACAACAGCCTTCGGCAGCAGCACAATAGCCTCCGAGTCCAGTCCAAATCTCTGATTTCCTTCAAAATTTTCCACGACAATGCTTCCCGCTGTCAGTTTCCGTCTGCATCCCCATCATGATGCAACGGGCAGGAGGGAATGGCCAGGGCAATATTTCTAGCCGCCCTCGGCTTTCTAAGCAGCTTCCATACCGCTTGTTTCACTACTGCTTCAATGTTTCTCTCCTGTTTGAGAGTCTCAGCACATGATGCTCTAGTTTGGCTAATTAATTTTTAAAGAAGCTGTGTATATTAATGCAAATTCTATTAGTGATGCCTCTTGGCAGCCCGTGTATTAAATACAATGCCAGTAGCATGATAACACTTGACAGTCTCCACAGTGGTAAATTACATATATTATTATTTTATTTCCCTTTTAATGCTCTTAAGACACAGCCTTAAAATAAGCCGGAATTGTTAGTATGCTTGTATTAAAGCACAAAAATATTCCTTCTCAATTTAGCGAAGCGTATGTTCCTATTAGAGCTATAGATGCCAGATAAAGACTGGCACACACCATGTGTGGTGTGAAACGGTGTAGCTGTGCTGCCTTCAGTGGGATTGCAGAGACGGGTATCAATGGAGGCTCTGAGTCGCTATTCCTCAGCAGCCATAACTTGATATTCCACATTGGATGATTATCATCATGGGACAATCGCAACATTTGATAGCGAGCCCATCTACTCTGCAAACTGTTTTGGTGATAGAAGTTCATAAATCTCTGCTCATGTTCTGGCCACTAGAGAGGGACAAAGGGAGATACTTTGGAAGTGCAAATCACTGCTTGGGAGAGTTCATAGCACAAAGTTTAGTGGAAGTACTGCCTGTGCTAGTTTCACACTATTCATGTTAAAGAAGAAAAACATGCTGACAAGTTACATTCCACCGCAAACAAATTGTGCTGACTGCTCATGATCCAGCAGGAGTTGGACACAAGGAAGTGCACTGTGCAAAATTCGAGCATAGATGCTGAGAAGCATGAGATATTATGGAGAGAAAAGAAAACTAAACAGGGCCAGAGCATAAGTGAAGGGAACCTTTTCAGTGCCACCTTCGTGGGACCAGCAGGACTGAAAGCCTGGGATGGGACAAGTGGCAAGAACGAAAAGGAAAGGAAGAGGGAAAAGAAACAGTCCTGTAACAGACAGGGACACAGCCAGTCCCAGCGGGATCACATATGAAAGACCCTTTAACCTGCAGGATCAGGTTAGGTCCTGGAATGGAAACAGAGGCAGGCAAAAATCACTCTGTAGCCACAAAACCCATTGGTAAAGACACTTTGCCCTCGCATGCCTGGCCCAGGTGTTCAATAGTTTACTGCTCTGCTAGTCCATAAAAGTAAGCAAAGCTAATGAAAATGTCTCAGCCCCTCTCTGAGTGTTAAATGCAATGCCACACAATGAGGCTTACTGATTTCTAGTTCCCTCCCATCCCTTTTTTTTTTCCTAAAGAAACACACAGAGAAGACATGGAAACCTAGTAGTTAAGCTCTCAGAAGCTGGGATGCACCAGAAAAAAGCCTGCACAGGTAACCTTAACTCAGCCTTCTTAACGTTATAAGAAAACCTTGAGTTGTACGGTCAGCACCCTTGTCTTAGTCACGGCTCCCTGCTTCACTTCACTGTGCAGGAGGAGCAACGTGGCAGGAGCTGATGTTTCGCTCCAGCAAGCGCCGTTTGCCATCTCCTACCTTTGACTTGGTAACCTTAGCATCCTTCAAATAAAGGGGGCAGATCCACTGATAAGGTCAAGCTGCTCTCTGCCCCCGAGGTATTTACTGCTGCTCCGATGAGTTCACCTGGGTAGACTGCCTAGTGGAAGGGAAGACGGGCTGGCTGACAAAACCCAGCCAAAAGACATTGAGTGCCCTTGCGAAAATAATTTGCAACTGGATAGCATTTTGCCTGTGTCAGAGGCCAGCAAGGTAAAATAGGTCAGCTCAGCTTTATGGCCGAGTCCTGCTACAGATGAAACCTTCTGAAGATGTTGCTGCCTGCAGACATCTTGGGTTTTGCGCATAACATTTTTGCTTCCCTCCACAGCGCATCAGCTGTGACGAACAGCATTTGCAAACACCACGACACACCCGCTAGTGCATGTATACTGTGCCACCAGGGAGGTAGCTGCTTCTGCAGTGGGCAAGCTGCCAGGAACAGACACTTCTGCCCATCTTCACCTGCACCTTCTCCATCCCCTTCTTCATTGAGAAAGTAAAACAAAACACATCCTTGGACATGTAATTACAGAGCAACATGGCATGTCCTTCTCTCATGTTGACTCACAGAAGATGAATACCATGAGGCCCAGTCACTGCTTGGTAGATCACATTCTTGAAAAGCTCTAATATTGCCCACAAGTCATGCCAGCGACTCCTCTCGTATGAGCTATGCAAGAGGTCCTGGGCACCTGTTGCAGTAAATCAAATACAGCACCATCAGCTACAGTGGTGCTGGAAGAGGCCCACGGCCTCAGGCAGCTGCCTGTGCTCCCCTTAAAAATAAGGGTTCTTTCAGACCATTATTTCTATCAGCTAAAGACTTAAAGCAGCTTGGGGGAAAGTAGCAGTTGTGAATGGCTCTCCCAATTTCTTTAAGTCTCGGTTCCCCATTTGATAAATGCAGATACTGTATTTCAGGTCAGATGCCCTGTTCAACCCCAAACAGTTTTCCTCGAGTCCTTCCTCAGCCATGCCTTTGTTCATCCAGAAAAAAGAAGGAATGGAGGGGAAAAAAAATGCATTGGCACATCTCTGCCTCAGACTACCATATGCTACTCAATCTCCTCTCTTGAACTCTGAATAACAAATTTCTGTTCTCTGTGCTCTCACATGCGTGGCGATCAAAGTACTGGAGGAAAACATCCATACTTTCCTAGCCATAACATCTGACATTTCAAACACCAGCACCCTGGCCTTCCCCCACCCTGCCAGTTTCGAAGCAGACCATGTTTCTTTCCCCACTCACTGAGATTTGATTGGCAGCAAGAGAGGCTTTGGCAAAACATCTATTCCAAAGCACACGGCATATATGAGATATCAATGGCAATCATCCCATCCATAATGTCAGAACCTAAAGAGAGATCTAATTGTATGATATTTGAAGACTTCACAAGAACAAGTTTCCTTTTTTTCAATTTGACTTTGGGATTTCCTGTAGCTGAAATAACCATCTTCAAATTATCCTTTCCTGTTAGAAGGAAAGTTTTGCTGTACAAAACATACAGCGATGCCTCAAAGTGGTTCTATACCTACCTCCTAGGAACAAAAGGTCGCCACAAGAAAAAGCGCAGGAAGCAGAACTTGCACGTTGGAAAGATCAAATGTAGGTCAAGCCTGGCCTGCTTTGGATTTTTTTTTCCTCTCCACTAAACAAAGCGGTTAATTCCACCCCAGGCCAGACCGTGCTGGGAGGGAGAGTGGCTCTCCTCCACCTCCAGGTTCCTTCCTCAGCTGCAGTTCAAACCAGTTCCAAGAACTTGGAGTCAGTAGTGTAACAAAAGTATTAAAAAGACCTCAGCCTAAACTGGCTTTTCCTCATATAAGGGAGCATTGCTGGGTTTTTTAGGATGCAGGGTATGTCTATCCTAGATAATAGAACTGCCATTCTCATACGTTAACTGGAGCTAACTTGGAGGCCAGACCTCTGACTGCAGCTCACACATTATGCTGCAAGATGCTGGAGGCATCAATTCCCCGTGGGTCCCAGCGAAGCCAGCTTTAACATCAGTACCGTGAACTTGCCTTTTGCAGACTGCTCCCTTCCCGTGATGAACCAAGCTTCTGACACGGCAACAATGGACTTCAGGGACTCACTAAAGGGCACTCCTGCACCTCCATACAGAGAGAGATTGAGGCTTCAGCAGCTGCAGTCGGGAACACTTGCCAACAGCTCATTCACAAGGACCAAGCTGTAGGGGGAAAGCGTTCATCAGTGCTGAAGTAAGCTGGTGTCAACTCCGACTTGCTAAAAAGCAAGTGAGCCTTGAAGCCTTGAAAGTGGCGTATGGTGGAGAGTCTTCAAAAGGTCCAATCCTCCAGTCTCTGAAAGTCTCATACAAAGAGAGCACAGCAAACTGCAGCTCCAATGGTGCAGGGGAAAGTGATTTGTTCTTTAGCAGAAGGCAGAAAAAGAGAAGAAGGTTCCTGTGAAATACTAAAGGGGGAGGGAAAGAACATGAGACTTCAACAAACCCAGCTTTAAATCCCAAGAGAGTAACAGGAAACTGCTTAGAAACGAAAGCAAAGGAAAAAACAACTTTCCTGGGTGCCATCTGTGACTTCAGGGCAGGAGGACTCATGATTTTCCAGGAAGGAGAGGATTTTGCCCAGGAGGGACAGATCTATGGACAAACCAGATCAGCTTAATGTGAAAACTCACCCTGCCCTCGGTTACATCTTGCAGGCATCTAACATCCTCTGTGCCATTAACCCTGGTGCCAAGTCACTCCAGGGGGATGAGCCTGTTGCTGCCAGCCCTCATCTGACTGCATTGTCACTAGCAAGTCAGTGAAGGTCTCCACACACCACGTTCATTACCAGAGATGATACAAGAGGCAGAGAGGAAGCAACTTATTCTTCAGGTCAAAGCCTGACTACATTAAGGCAAAATTATCTCCTAACTTGTAAAATGAGCAAATTTGGAATAGGACTCACTGAAAACCAAGTAAAGTTTGGGTAGTCTGTATCACCAAGTTATTTTTCAAGATGCCACTCCCGACACTCCATTTCATGCACTTCAGCAGGTTGTGTTGGCACGTTTCTACCACGGGCACCAGCCACCCTGCAAGGCCACCACCTTTCCCTGCTCCTCCTGGCACTCACTTCTTTGTGGCTCACACACTGAGTACGAACCATGGACAACAGTGGCTCAATTCAACAGCAGAACCATTGCCTCCAAGTGCTGATGGCCAGACAGGGAAAACCCATTGCCATTAGACCCTTCCTCTGGTTGCTTTGAATTTAATGCATGAAGGAAAATCAGGCAAGTTCCCTCATTCTGCCAGTGCCCTCTTTGCTCAGTCCTCACTGAGCCTTCCTGAGCGCCTGTCAGCAGATGAGGAAATGTTTCTTGAAGTGCAGCTTACAGATTGCTGCACAAAAATAGTTTATTTGCTTACAGTGCCAGGGATGCAGCATTACAAATGCTTTCAAGTCACTGGAAGTATAGTACGGCTACAATACGAGCTACTGAAGCAGAAAGCCTGGAAGGAGGAAGGGAGACAAAAGAAAAAAATATTTTTCAGGCTGCCTTTAATACTATAAGCTTTGGGTTTTTGTTTCCTAAAGTGACATAGTAAGCTGCTTAGGAGCGCAGAGTAACAAATGGTTCCTGCATGGATCACTTGATTAACAAAGTATTGATAAAGCCAAAATTAAAACTGCATTCATAATGCCCAAATAATAAATGCTACTTTGCATTTATAGAGCCAGCCTTAAGCCCAAAGATCTTTCATGACTGTCTTAGTCACTTACAAAATGGCTTTTGAGGAAGGTTCTGGATACTCTGTGAAACCCCAGAAGATCACGAATTAGGGCTGCCTACATCACAAAATTATGCTCATCAACTGAGTCAGCACTGGAACAAGATTAGCATTAACAAGACTTGATAGACAATAACAAGACAAATTTAAGGTACCACAGAAAGTTTATTACGCTGCAGACGTACTATGCAACAGTTGCCACTAGAAAAATTACTACAGTGTATCGTTAATAGATAATTTTCAAAAATATGTTTCACAGAAACTTTGAAGGCTCAAATGAAAAGTGGGTGTTGCAGAAGTGAAAGGGTTCTGAGCCAAATTTTGCTCTTAGTTAGATGTGCTGTTATTGCAGCTCCTAATGAGATTTGGTCTTACAGCTGAGAAACAGAGCAGTGGCATGCAATTATTATTTTTTAACTGAAATAATGTTGATTCAGAGCTTGGTGGAAGAGTTTAGTTATATTAAAGGGCTCTAAAATTTTTTTTTTCCCCCACCTGTATCTTCACAGCTGTCAGGCTTTCATAAAATAAAACTCAGAGGTCAAATTCAGCAGTACCTCCTTCCCTAAGCAACACTCTGCATCAGTCCCTCCCGCACCTGCTATTCAGCCTCCTTTCTCTAAAGCTGTTCTGTGCATTGCTAGTCTCTTACTCCAATTTTAGCCATATCCTACATGGCCACTGAGAAGCAGTTCCCCAGACTTCCCCTGGCAGAGCTAAATATGTTGGTGCTATAGGAAAAACAGCACCATATGGCAGTTGTTTGATCTCTAAGCAGAAGCTACAGTTTTTTGAAAACTGATGAGCTCCACCTGTCTAGAAAGTTTCCTTTCCCTCCCAGATACTGCAAATTTGTTTGTGCATTGCGCATGTCCCCAAGGTCCAGGATAAGGAAATTTTGGAGATTTGTTCTAGACCATCACTGATTCCTGACACATTACCTAAAATCTGCAGTGCCACTATCATCTTGAAAGATGACTGTAGATAGAATTTTCCCCAGCAGGAACATTACCAGTCTTTGATACTCAGACATCAGTAGCTGATGGGATTTTCCTGTCCATTTCCTGGGGCATTGACCCCAACTGCAGATAACATGGTTCAACATCCAACTACATGAACCTGACATATCCTACTAACAATCTGCTTTTAAGAGCCTCTGACATTATCTTGAAATAATTCTTCAGGCCAATAAGTCTTGTTCAGGGTATTTATGACATTTATATCTACATTAAAATCACTTAAGGACGTAAGAATGGTTCAGCCTTTCATGGGACACACGAAAGTGTTAACTCTGATCTGCAGTATGGCGCCAACAAGAGACCAATGGATACCTAGTTTGGTACACTCACTGCATAGCACCATTATGTGGACTGGATGCATCTATAGCAAAAAAAGGACTAGAAGAGGCATGAGGAAAGGGAGAGTAAGCATGACTTCTCTGTACAAGATGCTGGCTCTGCTTGCTTTCTTCATGCTGTGCAACTATTTGCTAAAGGAAATAATTTCACTAAGATGCTCCACTTCCTTTGTGAAATTACTCTTTAAATGCTGATTCTCCATCTGGTGCACAGCTCCAGATTTTGAAAGATATTTAGGGACCAAGCTCCCAATTTCAAATAGATGTCTGACATGTTTTAAAAATTAAATTCTTCTGTCTTTGCGTGTTACAATACACAAACGCAACCCTTGATTTTTAGGCTTGGGGAAAAACATTAAAAGTAATCAGAGTGATTTAAGAAAAACAGATAGGCTTGAGCTTGAAACAAATGCAGGCCTTGATGTGAAAGGAAGGTTATTTACCACACGTATGACAATAACAGCCATGTGTTACACCAAAGAGTTTACTGGTTTGTGATAGGCTCTCAAGTGTCAAAGTAAGCAAAAGTTAAAGTTTCTTCACATCACATGCGCTTCAGCAAAGGGCTTACTTTAGATAAACTCACTTGCTGCTAATATCTGTATCCCAGGAAGCTTGGCAGGGAGCCCTACAAGAGGTGCCTACTTCCACGCCATCTAACCAATGCCTGCTTTATTGCGTGGAAATGGAAGACAGCCTCAGTAAGGAATTTTTTCCTATAGGAAACTGCCTGTCAAAGCCCCAGTCTCACAGCTGTCACATCACGGGGATGAGGCATAGCACCATGAGAGTAGGACTGAAAGGGCTATACAGACTAAAACAGGCAGCACACTGATCCTTAGCACAGCTCCTAGGCCTCCACCACTCATCATCACCTTAACTTCAGTCCTCTGACAAGTCTGCAAGTCACAGATTAGAAAGATGCCTTGACAATAAACAGTCCCCTTGATAAGGCTGAGCTGCCGGCTGCTTGCACATTTCCTCCTTGTTGGTAACTTGAAAATTTGCACCTTTTCTATAGGAACTCTGAATTTAATTTTCCTGGACTTAATTTTTAAATTGGTCTTTTTATCCACACATTTTCCACAGTCACCATATTTATACACATTCACATTTTTATAGAATCCTCCAGATTCTATAATTTGAAGGAAGTTATTTTAAAGACACTTCAAAAAGGAAACATTTCTTGAGTCATCTATCCATAAAGTCAAGTGCTTTCACTATCATGAGTCTATCCACTGAGGACTCCGAGGGACACCAAACCCAAAATGAATAGTTATCCTAAAAGCTTTGAGATAAGCAATAATTGAAGACCAACGTGTAAGAATCTTTCAGGGCTAGGAAGAAATGCTGTATGACTTATTTGAAATGTGAGCCAGTCTCCCAATAGGCGAAGGTTCCAAACAGTTTTCTTGGTTTTTAAATAAAGCCTAGACTCAGACATCATGGCAAAAGACACTTAATGCATTTAACACAAAACATGTAACAAATCATTTTAAGTCAGTCATATATTCTACTTTTCTGTCACTGTGGGATCTTCCAGAAAATTGGAATCTTGCTGCAAAACCTTGCTTCACCTTTCATTTCTCATTGCAGTTCCAACAAATTGCCATGGAGCTGATATGTAGCTGTTGTAAATTCTCTGTAGAAGTCAATGGCATCACACCAACTCAAAGCAACTGTAATTCAAGCCCATCTTTCTTCCTCTGTTTAAAAATTAAGGTTCAGCACACTGCCAAGCTTTCTTCTTGGATACGCAAAGGCCTAAAAAGTTTGCTTTAAGAAACAATTAGTTCTTCCATTCATCCTGTAATCTGTTCATTCAGAAACCAAATGACTGTCCTCCTTCATATTACCGAAGTATTCATGCTCTCATCTCAGGATTGCACCCTGTAGCAGACTGAAGAACCACTTAAAATGATGTATCAATTATTCATTTCCAGAGGTCATTAAATAAGAATATTTCATATGTGTTTACTTCATAGCTTTGTGTTTTTGCCACAATTTGGTGCAAATAAGCTAACTGCTGGGTCTCAATGGAGAAGATCAAGGATGCCAATTACTTCAACATACAGTCTATGTTCTGCTAGAGTTTACGGAACTGTGTTTCTGCTCCTGAAAGCCCCACAAACCACCCAGCGTAAGCAGCAGTCACTGCCTGCAGTCCACATCAGCAGACAGTTTGGGAACTGGCAAGAGTGGAGCATAACCCAGCTTTTCCCCTTGGAAACAGGTATTCAGGGAAGAAAACAAGCAGCAGGCAAAGACCATCCTTAGGGAAGCCAATACTCCACCCCAGGGGAAACCATCCCAGAGCGCAAAGAGTACAACTTCTGTCACAAGCACCACAAGCAGGAGAAATCCTGCTGAGGAAGAACCACTGCCATGGGGAATAGCCAACAGAAACCTAGGTTAAAACTGTATCCCTATTTCAGTTGATTTCTCAGTCAGAAGAGACCCATGGCCTTTTCCTCATGCCTTCTTCCTTCACAAGACAGATGCGTTTCTCTTGGCCTTTCCTGGTTTGCAAAATTCATCTCCCCTACACTGGCATTTGATGCAGGACCAGGCAGTTTCCAGCTAGACTGAAGCCTGTTGACCACTGCATGAGCTGCTTTTACATTGCTGCCCTCAGAGTCCTTTATATTACCATCGCATCTGCTCCCTTGGACCCTGCGGGAGAAATAAGCAGCATTGGTGACCTGAGGGACTACCACAGTTGTTTTGCAGAAGCTCAGACTGTTATTAAACTACTACATCCTCAGACGATAGACTTAGGTTACATCAAGCAGTAGAGATTCACAGTTGCCAGCAGGGCAGTGCCGCAGGAAAAGCAGCCTTAACTTTGACAGGGTGGAAGGGGAGGGAGAGAGGGCTGGGGCTCTGGTGAACCGTGCTGTGCTGCTGGCCTCAAGACACTCACACACATCAGTGCCTCGGTGGCCCTTGATGTCTGCCAGGATTAGCTCTTCCCTGAGAAAGTGCTGCACTTTGGAGAGAACAAGAAAAACCTTAAGGACAGGTAGCAATCCTTCGGGGCCTCTCGCAGAAATGCCACACCTCTCCCCATATCTGGTGTCTAAGAGAAACTCTTCCTCCCCCTCTGGCTGTCTTCCTCCAACTGCACTTATTTTCCTCCACACTCAGGGAAAAAAAACCCCAAATCAGTCAGGTACTTGCGGCTGAACACTGCACTGGAGCAAAGAAAAGACAGGGCAAAGGAGCACTGGCACATGTGCCCAGCAATGGCAACAACGTGTTGATCCCAGCGCTGTGTGGGTTTCCCATCCATGGCAGCACCAGCTCTGCTGATATATACCTTGTTTTTCCATGGGGTTCTGGTTAGTACAGCTTTAAATATTTTTCTTCCTTCTTAACATGGTTGCTCAGAATGAGGCAGTTGAAAGGAAACACAGAGGTCCTGGATGTATTGATTCAGACAAGTTATTTTGTTAGCAGGGTACATCATTCCTCTCATCAGCTGCCTCCCACCTCTTCTCCTTCCCCCACATGACATCCCCTGTTGTTCAGGCCCTAATGAAGACAGCAAAATGGTTATAGGACTCTGGGGATCACTTATCAGGAATTCTATATTTATTTTAAAGGTCTGTTTCATTCACAAATGTAAGGATTTCTCTCCTAAGGATGCTCCTCAGTAGCTAATTCGCTTGAGAGAAGGGCTGCAATTCAGGTGAAAAGTAGAGAAACGTCTCTTTGCTGAATTACTACAAAGAGAGAGATGATTGATGTTTACCTGCATACTTTCTCACCACCCTGCAGGACAGCTACTCCAACACATGGGAAGAGATGAGTAAGGGTGCAAAAAAAAGAAAAAAGTACTATATTCATTCCTACCCCCTTTACAGGGCAAATACAGCTATTAAAAAGGCAGAAGAGAAAGACTGTTAAATAAATGCACTTGTAGTCACGGGCTTTCTCCTGCCACTCATGATTTACCTGTGCCCAGCTGAGCAGCACGAGGGGCACTGCTGAGCTTCACCCTCAAACCTCACCTTGAAGCAGCACGATGCTGCTTTTGGCAAGGCATCCCGTAGCCCACTTAAGGAATTGGATATCAGAGTAGTCTTTGGTACTCTGCTTTCTACAGGAGAGTTACAGCCTCCCATAATCCGGATAACTTCAGAAGAGGAGGCAGCAGTTACCTTCACCAACACTTCGGGATCCTCTGGCAAACTAGGCACAAGAACAGATTCAGCCAACTTGAAGGTTTAAGCCTCCAGGCTGGTTGGAAAGCTCAGCCTCACTGGCCTGCCATGCCCAGGCACTTGGGTTGCCTCAGGTCCAGGCTAGCTCCAACTTTATCAACCTTGTCCTCTGAAAGGGACAAATGTCAAACCTTGATACTATCACTCTGCTGGTAGCCAAGACTGGTTTTGGTCTGCCAGATGTTCTGGCTTATAAGTTAAGATCTGACTTAGCAAAAGAAGACTGGGCCAGTTCTTCTAACTTGTATGTGAGTAAATACCCAGCCCTGGTACCTTACACAGCACAGCGGCTTTCAGCATTTCTTCTGACCCAGTCAAGGAGCCAATACACCAAGTCCCTTCTCCCAGAAGGCACAACATAGCCCGCCTCCAACGTCACCTGCACAGCTTCTTTTAAGCCAGCAACTACCCTAGCATCTTCATTCTTGTTCAGTAGGACACTAGTATTGTATGTAGTTGTAACATGGGTTGCTCTGTAAAGGAAACAGCTGTTAAAGGAAGTTGATACAGGACTGGAATCTTTCACCTGTGATAACACTTCAGTCTGTGCATTCAGTAAATGATTAAATTATCTGTAGATAATAGAGAAGCTATTCACACCACAGAAACATTCATTACCAGGCTTGGCCACCTCCTTGGCTGTCTATGGGAGAGGCCAAATACTAAATGGATGCAAGAAGTGAACTCTCCTCCCTTTATGGATTGAGAGGAAGAAGGATAAGACACAGACACGTTCGCACAGAATGATGACAAAGGAACCAATATCACATCCCTCCCTCCAGATATAGATTATTCCCTTCCTGGGCATCTTTTTCCCCAGTCTGTCTATATACCATCTCTCATCAATACTGTGCATGCTTTAAAACATCTGAAAGATTAAAGGACTTCCCTTGCTATAAAAGGGAACAACGCAATGGGCTTGTTCAAACCATGCTGCTTTTGAAGGCTCTACAAGTGAAGTAATTGTGCAATCTGCTCCACTGAACCACAGGAAACACAAAGACACCTCTTACCTAGCATAAGAACACTTCAGAGGTAAACATAACCAAATAAGAAACTGCCAAAAATAGGGGTCACAGAAATAGGTGCTGTCATGATGGATTTTTCCCAGAAAGTAAGCTGAACAGTAATCCTGCCCCAACAACAGTTAGTAACTGCCAGTGGGTTTTCCTGAAAGCTCATTTAAACTCTGTTTCCAGCAAATCTTTACACAAACCTGTTGTGGGTACAAGGAGAGCATGAAACACTTTTTTCCCCTTTGCATCACCCTCCTACAACTGGTGTGGGATTACAGCTAAGAGCTGCAGAGGCTTAAAAAAGGGACAGAAGACAAATGTGTATATATATATGTATACACACACAGCATCCCATGTAGTCTACTATAGCCAGCCCAGCCAATGCAGTTTGGGTTTGCACACAGCAAGCAGCCACCTGCCCCTCATTAAACACCTTGCTGTCGCCCACTCTTCCTGGGAAAGCTAGCTGTCACCATTGCAAAGAAATGACATTGCAAGCTGGTGCCAGTACTGGTGCTTTTCTCTTCCTGGCTAAATAAATAACAGCAGTCCCCTCCGTACTAGATTGGAATCTGCAGTTAAGAATTCATTCAGGGTCAGATCTCTAATTGGCTTCTCCCAGGGGACAGGGAGAGTCAGCAACATTGCGTACACTGAAAACCAAACAGGATTCCAGAAAGTAATGCTGTAGGAAGAGTCATTTGGGTCCTTTCCTGTTGGGGCAGGAAGTGAGAAGCAAGGGGAAAAGAAAGTGTTCCACCATCAGAAGAAGATATCTTAAAGGGTTGTCACCTAATATCGACGGTTTAGCTTTTTGAAATTGTTTTCTTCCTCTGAATACTTGCAAGACTTAATAAAAATAGGCTTTCTGAAGCAGCCAGCTGCCGCCTGCCATCTCCCCCACACGTATACAAAAGCAATACAGAGAGTGGGCTAAGTTACTGCAGCATCTTCCCTTGCTTTGTTTTTTTTTCATTTTATTTTTATCCGTGTCTTCCTCCAGTTCTCAGAACAACTCCTGCACACCCCTGTCATTTCAAGACTCATTTTCCCCAGTGGATTTCAGATTCTTGTGATATTTCGAGTATCCCTAGATGAAAATGTCAGGACAGATTATTTTATTTTTCTCGATCTCAGTACCCCTTTTTATGATTTATTTTCAACGAGCATCTGAAAAATACTTTCTTCTGAACAAAATGACAAGGAAAGCAGGGCATCATTGTACACACAGTCCTGTTTCTTCTGACCAGAGTTTTGATGCTGGTTAGGCCATGCTGCTACAGCACAGGTTACACTAAACTCAATTCCTTCCCTCAGCACAAGTCAACAAACCAGTCTTGGACCATGTGCTCCAAGAATAGCAAACTTAAGACACTGGGACTTCTTCCATCAGATAAATGATGTTATTTCAAGTCTTATTCTTATGTGCAGTTGCATTTTGCATTGAACATACAGCTTGAGACGTGCGAGATGCTAGAAGCCTACAAAATACTGAGCGAGCATCTTTACCCAATGGGTTGCCCTGTTTCTGGTTTGCTTTTGCATGGCCATTTAGCAATGCAATGACTACACTGTTCTACCAAGTGTTCCTACCATGGAACACTCCCTATGTAGTCTGTATACAACAGCATACATGCACAGGAAAGCTATGCTGTACCCTACTGGTGGCAGTCTAGCCTTATATGCCAAGTGGGAACTGTAATGAGGAGACACGGTGAACTGGTTTATCCTCCCACCATCTCCCCATTGAGGCAGTTACGAGACCACGTCTAGAAAAAAAAAAAATCATCATCAGGAAACAATTTCTTCCTCAGAGAGTGGTTGAATTATGACCTGAAGCACATCAGTTTAAATACCTCCCAGATCTCTTGGGTTAAAAATAATAACCATTACCTGGTACAGCCTTGGAGTTATCAGCACAAGAAGTCTACTGAAAGTAGACAAGCACTGACCAGAAATGGCTATTTCCTACTGCCATTTGCCAGTCTCACCTATTTTAGACTGCAAATTCACTGGAGCATGGAGTGTGTCAGTCATTGTATTTACATATGGCACAGGAGAAGCTGTGCTTAGTCTTGCTTTAGGCACTACTGTCATAATTATTTATAATGGTAGTGCTGGACTCAAATTGTGATACACCCACCACTCCCAAAATCCCCAGTGCTACCCCTCTTGGAAAGTGGTACGTACCAAGAAAGAAAAATACAGTATTTCTATAGAGTGTTTAAAAATCTGCTTATAAAACTCAATACCTGAACTGTAACTCTAAGATTCAGATTATGGCCTGCCAAATGCTCCTGCATTGAACAAGAGGGACAACAGCTTCACGCACTGTTTTTCTGTCACTCTTCAGATGCTGCCCCGTAAGCACTTACTGTGGCAAAACTACAGTTTAACTCTATAGGATGGTTTGCAACAAAAAGCCTCTGCTGGAAGCCTCCCGGTTTTCCCCTGCATTCTGATTTTTAGTGCAGGCAGGTGGAGCTGAGGGGTCCAGCGCGCACGCAGTGTTTTGCTGGCTAGGGATGCAGCAGTCTGCACAGTGATTGCTCAGAGTGCGCAGAGAGGGCTGCTAGCAGATTGGTTTTGAAAGATCTTTAATACAACCAAAAGGATAGAATTCATTTACCCAGAAAAGACAGAAAAGACCTTTTGCAATAATATCAATAAAATCACTTTTAGTCTCTACCCCCCAAATCCCCACTGCAAATTTAGCCGTGATTTATTATTAGCTGGCTGAGATGAGCAATTAAAATAGAACATTAGTAGATACTTAGATGAATTCAGCACCTTGTGTGGATATGTGGCAATAAATCTGTTCTCTGGCAGTGTGTGGGAGAATTCCTCCCTGCTGTGGATTCATACCCAGTATCAGGCAAGGCTTCTCTAGCTGATTGCCAAATAAGCAGTGGGACTGGTGCATAGGATGGCAGCAGTCCCAATCTCTATGCAGGAAGAAAACAGTGCCAGTGCTAATTCTTCATACAGGTAAACTAGAGGCATCTCCTTTTCGACAAGGAAAGGTCATGCCAGATATTAATACAGACAGGCTGCTTCTCCCTTCAGCCTATGCTATGTTGTTTTCTGCTTGTTGTGGGGGAAGGTAAGACCAGCAAATTGTACAGACCTTCCACCTGCCCACCCTCCACAACAAAACCAATCAATATCACCAAACAGATCAATTTAAAGAGTCAAATTCCAGTACTTTTGCTCACACCCAGGAGTTTCTCCAGCTTTTAATATGAATAAGGCTGTGCAAGGAACAATGATCTATGCAATAAAGTAGTAACAGCTGGATTTTTCTAATAGCCCCTGTACCAACACAAGAGGGCACAGCAATGCACAGTTATGTGGGGAGTAGGGAAAGAAATGGAGAAGCCAAGAAAAAATCCTGGGAGGAGCCCACAAAGATAATCAGGCAGAAAGCCTAGCACGTGATCCAGCTCCCCCGACACTGGTAAAGCAGCTCCTACTCTGGTAAACTCTGTATTGTTGCAATCTTTGGTCCATTTTCTACCCCCTGTGGCTGGAGGTGTAAGTGCTGGAAGCACAGCTTTTAAATAGCTGAAAGCTAGAAAGCAAATAGAGTGTGCTCCAAAGGGATCATTTTTAATTTGAGTACTGTGTGTTTGGGGCTGGACTCCCAATGAATTCAAATAGCTGAGATGACTAACAAACCCAGTGTTGCTAAAATCTCCCAAATGAATGATTCCTGCCTTGAAAGGACCTTGGCTCCAGTGCAAAGCTATTTCTACCTCAGCATGATCAATTCTGCAAGCCTGATGGGTTTTTTATGCAGAAGATCTTGGATCAGCTGAAGGGTATGTTCTGCAGAGAGACTCCAGTGCTGAGACAGAAAGCAGTGCACATAGCAAGGCACCAGGGCCACATGCCAGGTGACTCACAGGAACAAGGGGACACTGAGAAACCAAATAAAAGAGCTTAACTACTCCGCCTGGGCCTTCCCTGCAGACCTTTCATATTCAACTGCCTTCCAAGGGTCCTGCCCACTGGGAAGAAGAACAGCTCAGCTCCCTGCTGCATCACAACGGCCACAGTCCTGCTGGCCCCCAGGGGCTCTGCACCACACTGGGGCATGGCTGGAGAGGCAGGAGGAGCATCCTGGCATAGGAGGGGAGAAAGACAAGCTGCAACAAGGGTATTTTCATGTCCAGACTCTTGTTGTAGGAAAGCAGAGATATGACTTTGGGCACTGCTCAGCTGTATGTCTCACCTGGTTTGGGGACAGGCAGAAGCTTCTCCTGTTCTCCTCCTTCAACTATTGCAAACTAGTCAGATATAAGCCTCATCACATCTTAATTGTGTTTGCATGGGTGCTATGCGATGGAAAACCCCACAGGTATAAATCCACAAACAACTCAGATGCCTACTTTGGATACCCTAATGTTTAAGTGCTCATGAAGTTTGGGGTAGGGACAAGAGAAAAGCCAACACTGAAGCATGTCAGGTACTGAGTGATGGTCCCACAGTGGCTTGTATGCAGGGAGAAATGGAGGTAGCATTAATACCCCAAGGGTTAAGTCCNNNNGCATTAATACCCCAAGGGTTAAGCCCCTGAGCAGACGACACTCCCTTCCCGCCCGCCCCCCCAGCCATTGCGCTATTGCAAAGACCAAAACAATTTGTCTCTCCTTAGCTCTTCTTCTACAATCAGGCAGACCTCAGAGCTTTAACTCAGTTACTTGTTCAGTGCTCTCTTCCATCCTCTATTCTTCATCTCTTCCTGCGTTTTCTTGAGGGTCCCCCTGCACACCAAATCTCACCCTTAACCTGTTATGCTGAGCAGGCAAGTCACATCCCTCACCCAGCAGCTGAGTCTGTCTATATATTAAACCCTTCATTTTTGGCCTCCCTTTAGGAGGAAAAGTAACTGGTCAACAGACATTCCACAAAAGCTTAACCTCCATCCACTAGGTGAAGGAAAAGACAGATAGCAAACCATAAATCCAGATTATTACTGGGTCAGGTGTGGGAAAGAAGCTGCTCTGCATCTCACTGTGCCTTGAAGGTACTTCAAGGCCCACATCACCCCTCTCACCTTCCAGGTAACCAGCAGCAAAGGGCCATGGTCTACCTGCCAAGCAAGCTACTACAGAGGGGATATCAGCCCATTTTCCTTGCATTTTTTCTGCCACCAAGACTCATATTGCCTGCAGAGAGGCAACATGAGGAGTCCCCATCTCCTCTACCCAGCTGCAGAGCCAAAGTAACAGCCCGGCTCCTAGCAGAGTAGTCCCCAGCCTGCAGCATCCCTTGAGCCCATAACAGCAAGAAAAGTGCCAGAGGCAACAGCCTACTTTGATCTCCCTGTTATCTGGATCATCCTGGTCACAAGGAACACCTTACTCGTGAGCCATGGTTTAGGAACCATTGTGTCAGCTGTAGTAGCAACACTACAGTAACAAGGAAAATACATAATTAAAATACATTATTATTTCTCTACTCACCTTTTAACTTCGTTCCTTTGCTTTGGAAAGCTGCTGGGAGATGAATGAGGAAGGCTAAGTCTATGGACATCTTTCACAAGCATTTTTGACTCAGGTCAGAGACAGAAATGCCACAAGCCTGCTCCAAGACCAGCAGCACTGCTGTAGGCACTGGTGGGAGCTGGGGACGCACCTGAGCCTGATAATAAGGGCTGAAATGGGCTTAATAGTGGTCACACAGTAGGCATCATGTTCACTTGGGGGTGTTCATTTGTGGTCTGCACAAGCTCTAAGAGAGTCCTCTTAATAAATGTTCTCTTTTTGGCAAGCAAGAGCTGCAGTCTGACTTGTGAGTGGTGCTCAGACAGTCTTCAAGTAATGAGGCTTTTTTCTGCACAGGAAACAATCTCTAAGGAACTATTTATAAGTAATCCAACAGCAATCCATATCATCCCTCAGTCCAAAGCTGTCCACAGACCTGCGTTGAAGTCCACAGGACAACTCTGTTGGATTTTGGATCAGGCCTCCACTTTCTCCAGTCTTTTCTTCTTGTTTTCTTACACAGCAAGAGCACACCTCAATCAGGCAACATGAAAGCTTTCTCAGCATGGCAACACACCCAAGCCTGACCTTTAACAGCCTTTGCCAAGCCACAACTGGGCTTCACAGTAGTGCAGGTTATCAAGTGCTATCACGCTCAAGTGTTTGGTACTTGCATAAAAAGTGTAGATGAAGCAGTAAGCTGACATCCTCAGATCCAGCTTCATATTATTCACATAGCTCCTGTGAGAGCAAGGCTTACTAATTACTCAAGAGGAGTCCATATTGTGCATATTTTAGAAACAGGCAGGTCAAGTAACACTCCTTAAAACACCTTAAGAACACCAGGAGCAAGAAATAGGTTGAGAAGTAGAGTTTTCCTCAGCTGAGCTCTTGTCCCTCAAAATATTTTGAATGTTTATTAGTTTTTCAGGAGAGGAAAACGTATTCCACATTCAGAATTTGGGGAGTTCTTGACAGATTAGCTTCCCTCACTGGCAATTTTCAGCAAGTTTCCCCACCCTAAAAAAAATAAAATCAATTATTTGCAGAACACTATGAGGGAGGAAGGGAAATTGAAATTTCTCACGAAATTTCCAGTACAGTTTTCACTCACATTTAAGAGATATATCAAGATGTTGACCCATAAATCCACAGAGATAGCGTTTCTGTTAGGCTGATGATGTGTAAGAGTCCTTTGCCGCAAACCAGGCTGAGGAATACTGCCAGGAGTAATTTTAAACCTACTGCTATGTATACGGAAGCTGAACACAAGGGTTGACACCTTAGACTAAGTATCTGGCTGGTCTACCTTAAACTCAGTCCATCTATTGTATACAGTAAGCCGGTCCTCCTTTGAGTCCCCTGAATTATTCCAGATGCACAACCACGTGATGGAAAGTTGACATCACAGCCCAGAGGAGCACTTGCCACTTCCCCTTGAGTACATTCCCTGTCTGATGTAGTCCACTTTTGGGCAGAGATTAAACAGACACATCAGGCTCTCCCAAGAGCCCTTAGTGACAGAAACAAGTCTCCAAGAGGATCAGCAAGCTTATGACTTCCCCTCACCTAACAAACAGAAACCCCCTCACTAGGCAGTTGCTCTGTTGGCTTCTGGGCTCTCCTTGGAGAGGTAAATTACAGAGGCAGCACCAAGTCCCACTGGGCTGAGCACTGGGCAGATATATAGTAAACAATAGGTGAGGATGAAAATATTTACAACCTTAATAGGAGAGGGAAATGCAACAGGAACAGAAGCTGAGACACATTCAGTCCCAATTTAAATAGGGGGAGAGAAACATGCAGCTGCATCAGTGCAATGTATTCTGTAAAACACCATCAAGGACTGTGGCAGACAGTGCTCACAGGGAGGCTGGCACTGTTGTACCTCAGTCCAGAGCACTAATTTTTAGGGCTGAAGTAACTTTCCAGAATCATATGGCTGTTGAAGAGCAATGCTAGGAGGAAAACCCAGGTCCCTGCCCTTCTCCTGGAGTTTGGTCTTTTCCACCACTCTGCACAGCAAGTGGCAAGAGAATTTGCCAAGAAGAAAGAACCATTTATTGAACAGGACAGTGAAAATTGGAGCAAGAGAAGTTACCTAAAGTTACAACTGACTACATACAATAAATGTGTTCTGATATGCAGTGATCACTTGTGAGCTCCATAAGGAATAGTAACCCAGTCTGCCTGTGACATATACAACAGAGCTAATTAATCTAATCTGGAGTAACACCTAATGGGGAGCAGCATGGTCCTTGAGTCTGTAAACACTGTATCTCAAAAAACAGATTATGCCTATCTGTCAAAGCTATCACCCTCAGCTTTTGAACCTCCTAACCCTGGAAGTCCTCTAACACTACACCTGGAGCCAGACACCAGCTCTCTCCTCAGAGAGGGACTCAGCTCAGCATCAAGTTTTTCACTGAAAGCAGCAGGTAATGGCTGAGATGGACCTGACAGTGAGGCCTCAGGGGCAAAAGAGTCCCTGGGACTGTGCCTACATTAAAAAAATATGTGCTTGGCTGGACTGCACATTTCTCTTGCCATTTAGGCTACCTGAGGATGATCTAAAGTCCTGTTGTGTGGCAAACAACAGCTTCTAGATAAAGATTGTTAATAAGTGAGGAAGTCATTCCTTCTTTTTCTGAATCATTTCTACAGGTGCCTGAAATCATTGCAAACTATTGCATCAGCACTGTATCATTCCCTCCTTTGCATATCTAAGTACAACCTGTCCCCTTTGTAGTATTTTGTCATTCTGTTGAACCAAAAACCATAAAGAAAATAGGAAAGAAAAACCATCCAACAACTGCACTGAGTCACTTAGCCTCAACTTGAATTTTAGCTACACAATCAGTCAACAGCACTAGCTGTTACATCAGGGGTTTGGAAGCAAAGGGAAAGGAGAAGGTGAAGCAAGCCCAGGAGACAACCAAGAGGAAAACATCTTTAAAGCTCCCCTGAATTGGTGACACTTACCTGTTTGTTCTGTTTTATGCCTCTGGGTTTCTCTGAAATAGAGAAGAGCAATTATGAAGTGACCCACTTTCCTCCTGTTTAGCGTAAGAAGGAAACAGGGGGAAGGGGAAGAAGGGGAGGAGAGGGAGAGTTGCAGAAGGATAATATCAAAGGGGAGAAAAAAGGGGGGAAAAAAACTTACAAAAGGTAGGAGGGTAAATTGTGATGACCTAGTTTAAAGGAGGAGCAGGAACTAGACCTACTAGCAGTCAACACCTTCCCACGCACTCTGAGGAAAGGAAACAGCCATGGAGAGGAACAAACTCAGTGCTCACAGCACTTCTTTGTGCTACAAACACATTCCTCCAGGACAAAGGTTGTACAGAAAAAACTCCACAGCAAAAGAGAGCCTTGCTCCCATCAGCCCTTTTACTGGTGTAAGGGAGGGGTGGAGCAGCAGAAGGCATCCTGGTTGGGATGGAGCAAATCAGGACCAGGTGCTAAAAATTACAGTCAAAAGGGCTCAGCCAGTTTGCACCAGCTGAGGCTCCCTCACCTGTGAAAGAGCCAATCTTTCTCCTTGTAAAAGACTCAACAAATGGCATCATATGTGCTAATGTCAGAGGAAATCACTTGACCTGATGGCATAATCTGACATGGCAGCTCTAGCCTTCATACTGGCCTGGGACGGCATTTTCAGGAGATCTTCATCTGCTGTGGCTTTCACCATTTGCTGTGACAACTGATGGCCCTGAGCTGATACCTCTGTAGGGGAGCCCAAGAGCTGTCTAACTTCTAGACAAAAAACAGTATTTGGGAGGAGAAGGGGTGTTCTGGTTTGCTTTATGTTTTTGGCTTTTGCTTCAGGATTCATGAGGTTTCTATTTCCTCCCTCAAATCATATTTACCTCACTCGGTATAATCAGGCACAACTCAAATGAAGTTAGTACCCCCGCCCCACTTCACACGATTCAAAAATGATGAAATAATCAATGTAATAAATGCATGTATTTTGTGGGTGGCAATTGTAGCCATAAAGGATGGACCATCCATATGCTCATCTTCAGGTGGATTATTTAAAATAACAAGCCACCTTGTTGAACTCATCACAGCTCCATCAGTTTTGAAGCCTGCAAACAGAGAGAATTGCACTTCCCAGTTCTGAAAGTCTGCACGCAGTTTTAAGTAGCCCGTGCTTCCTTTGAACAAGCAGTATCCCCCAAAAGCATAACCTCATTTTAAGCGTGGATTAAACCAGCACGTTAATTTGCACTCACTTGAAGCTTAATGATCAAACAGAGTGTATGGACAGAATTACATGAGGAACTGAAAATACATTACATTGTGTGCGGATATATTGGTGGGCACTACTGTGTTTTCATGCAAACAAAAAAGTTAGGCAAAAGAAACTGAAGTGGAGACTGCAGCACCAAACAACCCAGTGATGTTGTTATTGTCATCATCCATTGTGGAAGAAGCCTTAAAAGGACAAAACTGAAGATGCATTTTTCAAACTATTATCTTGCATCTTTGTTTTTGCTGTTTCTACAGGTAGAAAATGCTCGCGATGCTCTTTACCGGAGCACTGTGTGTGCGGGAGAGACCGACTTGCTGTGGCTGGCAGGAGCTCGGTGGTTCCTGCTGCAGCCGCCTGCTTGGTTGCAGTAGAGCTACCTGAATTCTGAGTGTCTGCTCTGCAGCCCATGGCCTGAGGCAGCCGTAACTGAGCTCCAAGGGCCTGGCATCTCCCTCCTTTTCCCAGGCTTGAACGCAACTCCTCTTTGTCAACAGCTTTACCCAAACAGGCCTTACCCAGCCAGTGCCAGCAATGCCCAGAAATGCAGCTTGAAGGAGCATTGGGTATTCTGAGATCAAAGAGAAGTGCCTGGTGTCTTTAGGTTCCTTTAGGTTTGCACAGTAGCCAGGAAGGGTTTTACCCACAGTTTGATGTTCCCACATCTCAGTTCAGCCTGCGTCCTGTTTCATGGGACTTCTGTCCTTTCTTCAATTCAGCTTTTAGACAAGTTTTTGAAATGGTTCCCAAGTTAAGGTCACATACGCAGGAAGAGAATTCAAATCTGGTGATGGTTTATTTTATTAGAGCAGAGATTTTTTTCAACGAAAAATGGGGTTTAACCCTTACCTGCTTCCTCTGTCACAGGCACACAGACATATCTGTGTGTATATCCCCTTTCCTCCATAAAATATAGACCAAATGGTCCTATTCCTCCTTGCTGTGTGTCCAACACCTTTGTGACTCTCTCTGTGGGACTTGTGCAGAGACCTCTTCTCATGGCAGTTGAGCTTGGCCTAAAACTCCCATTGTCAAGGGTCCTGGAGACCTCAGACCAGTCACACCTCCATGCCAGATTATAATCCTTAGAGATTTAATTATGTTGTGGCTACCTCTCCTTTACACATTGGATAATAGGTATTAAGGTCTGGCATTGTTGGAAATGATGCGGTCAAAGCAGACTGCGTAGCTGGGGAAGGAACCCAGCCAAGGCAGGGGAAGGTGGGTTAGCAGTGGAGACCCAGATTCACAGAGTATTTAAGTCCTAGTTGCTCTTTAAGCAGCTAACCAGGAGGCAGGTACCAGAACACCTTTGGGGATCTGGCTCTGCACATCTAAGAGAATAATCAGGAAATCGATGGGGACTCATCTCTGAGGGTTTGTGTTAAAATCGTATTTTAAATCTCTCTATTTTTGAACATAAGCCTCAGAGGAATCTTGGCTTGGCTTGAATTGGAGCACCCTATCATAGACAGGTCCTTAAAAAAGCCACAGCTTAACTGTATGTCTAGAGATCCTGAAAATGCAGGGGAAAAAAAAGAAACTTGGGCCTAGCTATTCTCTCAAATTTAATCAGAAGCAGCCTGGGGCGCAGAGATGCAAGTGCTGCTGATGGTCAAAATTCAGTAGTTACATAAACAGCGGTGAATAACACAAAATAATTAGGAGTTTGGCAAAAAGGGCTCAATCCTCAAATTGCTCCGACTGCACAGCCCTTAACAGACTGGGGCATGCCTTGCCATCTAAACCTGGGAAAATGTAGAAATCAGAGAGGCTGTGAAATGCTCACTGATGAAGCAGGTACATTTTTCCCCTCTTTTTTTTTTTGCTGACTCTTCCCTAGTTCAATTTATTTCCCATCCGCATACTTGAAGCATAGAAGAACAGCGCTTGGATAAACAAGGTATTTCCCTCTCTGCTGAAAAAAAAAAATGATACGGAAATATCTGGGGAAGGTGGAGGAATTGAGGCGGTCTTTGTGTTACAGCCGACTCCAGGAGAGCCCAGGAATTAACATCTAGGACCTGGCGGCACTGCTAAGCATTTTGGTGTTTCCTTCGCTTAGCTGCCTCACAGCCCAGCTTTGCAGCATGCAGGCGTGCGTGTTGGAGGCTGAAGGTGATTCTGTGAGCAGCCAGAAAGCTTCCACTGCCCGTGATCAGACCTGGAATTGGGGACAAAACAAGGGCTGTTGTTTCCTCCCTCCTCTGCCTGCTCTGCCCTTCCCCGGCTCCTGGCCAGTAATGTGGGAACCCACATCATGCCACTCACATACAGGAAAGCCTGTTCCCTGTCTCATTATTCATGGGCTGTGCCCACAGGTACTGGTTGTTCAGCTTGCTGAATATTTGCCTGAATAATTAGGAGGGAGCTGAATCATTCTGAGACCAAATTCCAGTTTTCTCTCTCCTCCTACTTCATTTTTAGGCTTTACTTCTCACAGCTCTCCTGTACACGGTGGGAAATGACTCTATACTATCAGATAGAGTCAATAAACTCCCCATCTGCTTTTTTTTTTTTTTTAAAAAAAAAAGCATCCTCAAATGATGCTAGAGAATCAGCTAAAATTGTGTAGTAGCACTTATTGCAACAGAAATCCTAGTGCTGCGGTGCAAAAGGCTGCCCCCCTCTGCATCTCCCGGGATAGAGGCATCTGCCTTCCTGAACAACACAAAATATATCCCTTCCCTTGCTCATTTTCAGAATAACTGTAGAAAAGGCAGTTGTTCCTACTAAGCTTAATGGGTAATGTTCGTGATCTATTTAATGATTCTGCACTATGTTGTTTTATTAAAATACGTGACTTCTGCTGCAGCAGAGCTTGAAAAGAAATCTTAAATTGAACCCAGTTTTCTCACTGGATACCTACCTCTCATCCTCCTCCCACCACCTCCCTCCTCTGTCTTCCTTTTACCATCTCTTATCCCTCTTTTTCTAAGTTATGCTGCATTTTACTTTGCCCTCACTGCATTTTCCTCCTTGGCTTTTGATACAAGGAGCCAAATTCATCCCTGCTGGTATCCAATGGACTGAAATTCTTCTCAAAGGAGTTATTGGGCTGAATCCAAAGCCAGGCAGGATTTTGCAGTGCTGGTGGCTTAGTCAAAACAAGAGTTTATGATTTCTCTTTTGCTTCCCTTATCTACCGTTACTATGAATTATTAATAAGCACTAGTATTGCTCTCTTGAAAATCATACTTCATTTCAAAACGACCTATCAGACAAGCTGTCTGAAAATTTCTTTTTAACTTTCCGTGTGTACTAGGAACTTGCAAAACACAATGCGTGCACAGGGGCAGCCTGGATTTCAGACCAAGGTTCGCTCTGGGATATTCCTCTTGCCATCTGCAGTGCATGCCTAACTGAAGTGCTGGGTACTATTAACCCATGCATGAGCTGCCCAGAAAAGGTTTTCTTTCCCAAACTGCCATTTATGACGCTAAATCTGTTTCCTAATCAGGCTGCTGTTCCAGATCCCTCACCTGGGGGCGGAGGGAGAGGCGGGGTGTCTGCACAGTGTTAATCTTATACTGTTAGTCTGTATTCACAGCCCTTAAACCTGACAGGTTCTCTCCTTCCCTGCAGTTTTCATGTGCACAGCTCATTAGATACTCTAATGCTGCAGGGAGCCCCTCTTGCCTGAGAATTCCTTTGTCGTATATTTAGCAAACTTTTGACTGCTTCCTTCCAAATGAGAGTGAAGGACATATTTTTGTAGGAGAGGGTGAGAATCACAAAGCACGATCTACAGTCACGTTTTTCTGTGGGGAACTACAGAGCAGGGGAGGAGGAATCACCCGCAGTTCTCTCTCCTTCTCCCCCGCGCTTTCCCTCCCCTCCCCTTCCCTCCCCCACCCCCATACAACCATAACACGGGATGAATGCACTCCAAAATACAGCTGCATAGCCTTCCCTCTCTTCCGGTTTTCCTTGCCATGGCAAAAGGGGGGGAAAAAAAATGATGAGGATAGAATTATCGCTAATGTGGGACTGATGTTTTGACTCTGTGTCATCCGCAGACTATTTAGAAGAGCCTGTACACGTGGTGTCAGAGTTAAACATAGCCAGTGCTCGGTTATTGCTCACAAGAGAAGCTCAGACAGGGAAGAGGGAGGCATCACAGCTCGTCTGTAGGTCTGGATGGTTCCATAAATGAACGCATGAAGGCTTGTGGAATGAAGAGGAAGGGATGACTGAGGTTACGAAAGAGAGCGTCGCACTTCAGATGCGATCCCCATCCTTCATTAAAATCCCCATCCTTCATTAAAATCCCCATTAAGAGGTAACTTTTACAAAAATACAACATATTGTATGGAATGAAAGGCTTTCCTCACCATTACGAATCATGCTAGAGACAGCTCCATTTTCTCCAAATTAGGTATGCTCTGAATGAATATTTTAATTAATCTGTGATAAATAAGCCAGGCTCTTTCCTGGAACAGAGTTACCGTTTTCCTCCTCGACAGCAGTGGGATGTGCTCACTCTGCTGTGTTATGTATGTACATGCCCGGGCTTTTGTTTGTTTTTAATTTCTCTCTCTCCTTTTTGAACTTGGCCCTGAAATGTTTAGTTACAACACATGTCCTTAACCATGGATTTCCTTGTGTTTGGCTGCTCTTACTTAGGGGGGAGAAGAGAGGGGGAATAATCAGATTATCACACCCAGACCCCTGGCAGGATGTTCTGAGAAATAAAAAGAAGGAGAGAAGGAAGAATTCACACATAAAAATAGAAGCCCACGTAGATTGGCCATATATGGAGTACCGGGGACTTCAGAGGGATACCCTCTTCGGACCACCCCTTTGGCGGAGGAAATCGCTTCTGCAGGAGGCCCCCTTCCCCCCCTCCCCAGGCGGCTCACCCGCAGCCGCGCTCAGCCCCCCGCACCGGCCCCGCACCGCACCGCTCCGCGCCGGGGAAGGCCGCCGAGGGGCGGTTGCGGAGAGGCGGCGGGGACGCCTCGCCGGCGGTGCGCGATGCGCGGAGCGGTGCAGCAGC
>VYZM01017893.1:1041137-1082309 GCA_013398915.1 Dromas ardeola
CCCCCGGGAACTAAGAAAGGGAAAAAGGAAAAAAAAAAAAAAAAAAAAAAAAAGGCAAATAGCTTCAGTTCCTGAAATTAGTCGGCGTTTAGCACTTTGGCCTCTCTCCCTGCCTTTTCGCGTGGCAGTGTGAGGGAAACGGGGGGGTCCGTAACGCTGAGCGCGTGGGGACGCTCTGGGGCCAGGCATTGCCCGCGGGGATCAGCGGCAGCCCTCCGCCCCGGGGATTCCCCGCGCCCGCGGAGGCTCCGCGCTCCGTGCCCTCGGCGCCCACACCTTCGCCCCTCCGGCGTCTCGGGCACACCCTCGGGCTGCGGTGCCGGGNGGTGCGGGGGGCGGGGGGCTTCCCAAGCCGTGAGTTGGGGGGAGGGCTGAGCTCTGCTCCGTGTCCGTCCGTCCGTCCGTCCCCCGCCCTCCGCGGCCGCGCTGCGGAGCGGTGCGGATCCCACCGCCTTATGTAACGCGCCGCCCGAGCTGCCCTGTCACCATCCTCCCCCCGGCCGTCCTTTCCGCTCCCCGGCACCCCAATCTCCCCAAACCCCTCGGTGTGGCTCATTGCTGGTGAAGTTGGTAACTTCGCGGCTTTCTGCGGGGCAAATAAACAAGGAGAGAAGGGGGGATCGGGCTCTGCGTCCAGACACTGCGCTGCGTAGCTGCGTCAAACGAGGGCCGTGGGATCTGCCAGATTTACGTGCTTGGCTTGAATAATTGCTGCTGGTTTAGTTCCCAGCTGAAAAGGGGGGGGGAAGGGGGGGGCTGGTCTGTGGCGCAGCCCGGGGGTGGCGGAGCAGCCCTACAACCCATACCTGGCTGCTGCCAGCCCCGTCCACAGCACCTGCAGGGACATGCCTGTCCTGCACCCCCCACCCCATCCTAGCTCTGGGCATGGAAGAACTCTCCCATCGACCGTGGCAACAGGAGGAGGGTGTGGGGCAGCTATCCCTATGGGTGGCAAGAGAAGGGATGGGGCCATTTGGGAGATGAGTGCTCCGGGGGGTACAGCTGGGGAAGCGACTCTCTCCTGGGCTCCCCATCTCCCCGCATGTCCCTGCATCATGGGCAAAGACGCCAGTCTAGGAAAAAGCAGCAGTGGCTTTCCATTGCTTCTGCGTGGTGCAGATGGAGTCAGCCAGGAGGTGACCATTGAAGAGTTTGATACCTAGGATGAGTGCCAAAAAGACAACAGAGGTGACCAAACCAAAGGTGCAAGCGGGCCTGATCTGCAAAAGCAAGAGCTTGAGCCTGCCTCTGAAGTCAAGAGGAGTTGCAGAAACTCAGCATGTTATGAAAAAAACCGCAGCTAAATAGCAACCCCCAAATGAATGCAGCTTAACTAACTTTCTACAACTAACTAGTAAATTAGAGTGGCATTTCCAAGAGCACTCAGGACCAGGCTCTGTGTCCATTGAACTGATGGGGGCAGTGAAAGAAAGAACAGCAGAATCCAGTCAGTTCTGAACCCTCAAAATACATCGAATGAGATGCAGCTCCAATTTGCAGATTTATTGCACTGGAGGTGGGAGCTGCTTTTCAGGTCAATGGAAAGCTTTTCGTTTGTGTCTGTATGCTTTAGGTATGGCATCAAATAGCACGATTAAAGTGCTAAGGCAAATAAAGCATGGTCTCTACCTAATGTTTGCACTGCTTTAACTGAGCAAGGTAAGGAAACAAAATACTTTCCTGTCAGTATGAACAACTTCAGCAATTTTTATGCCTACACGTCACGAGGCTACAGCTTCTGCATATGTAGCAACACTCAGGGGAAAATGGAAAGAGTATGGCATGGTATAGGGCTCACTTTGTTAATGATTTCTTCTCTCAGGAATGTAGGGAAGCCTGGGAAGAGAAGAATTTGGTTTACCTTTGCCTTGGCTTGTCACACAACTATTCTTTTTCTGCTGTTTTTTTCCCAAATCTCTGTCATATCCTATGCATATAAGCACAGGACTTTCATCTGTACATATTTATACACACACACACATATACTCATTTCAGAGATTTCTAGGGTTACAAGCTAGGTAAAACCACAACAAATGTAGACAGACTTTACAGCCTTCATTAGGAAGAAGGCATTTTTCTATCTGTGAAGTTTCATCCACCGATAACAATGCAGTCACCTTTGGGCTGGGAGAGTGCCAGGCAATCTGTAACAGTAGACTTATTCAAGCGTTTTAGAGCGTCTAACAGAGAAAAGGATAATGCGTTGCTTGAGAGCTGCAGCAGGATGCAGATCTCAGGCAGATCACGATTACCTCTAGGAAGCTGGACTTTGAAGTGGGCACCAGGGCTCACATATCTGCTCCTGGGAGTGCTGAATATTGTTTGTCAAGGCCATCAGTTGTCAAAGAATAGTTTATTTCTTTTTAGCTCAAAATTTTTGAGCCTTAAATTATATCTTTGCCCTTAGCTTCAATAAACTCTGGCTTTCTTCCCTACTGACCTTGCAGATTTAGCTTGCTGTATTGTATCGCAATGAGCACTTCTCCAAAACACACGTTATATTCCTCATTCTTGTCTATCATCCCTTTGTTACTCCCTCCACAAATACTTAGATAGACACTCCCACCAGCAAAAATATGCCTCTCATCATATCCATCTCATCATGCCATCATAGTTTTCAATATGCTGTCCTGCAACCCACCAAATTTTCTAGGACTTTCCTTTCCACCAAGCACAAAGACAAGTCAACTTCATAGGGTCAAAACTGTTTTTCCTGCTTTATGATGGCCCTATGGCTGATGTTGTGAGACTGAAAAGTGGATTTGAATGGCCTAGAGGAAGTGTTTGAACCACTTGCCCTGTTATTTTAGAAGGAAATTGAGCTTTGCCTTTACAGCTTTCATTGCGCTCACTTGCTATTTCCTCATCACTTACTTAATGTTCATGCTCACCTACAATCCTCTTCTGACTACTGCTAAAGAGCACTGTGATGAAAGAAACACAAACTTGAGCAAAGCATTAGGGCCCTGACGTGAAGAGAGATGAGTGTGGCCTTCTGATTTTGATTATCCCAAGGAGTCTAATCCAAAGTCAGTTGAAATCAAGGAAAATACTTCCACTCGTGAGGCAGACTGCATGAGACTCAGAATAAGCTCACCAGCTGGGCTGTGTGCTGCTAGAGGTGAATGCAGGGTATGGAAAGCTTTCCGTTCCCAGCAATGGGTGCATATTGATCAGCCCTGCAGTCCAAGAGGAAACCCCGCACATAATTTTGTGGGACTTGTAACAAAGACAACATTTAGTAGTTTAGGTTTTTCAAAGGGAGACACGTCCTCTCTGAAATATGCGGGCACACTGTAGTTCTAAAGAGAATTCAATCATTGCATTATAACCTTTTTCTTTTCTTTTCTTTTTAATAACGAGAGATACGGTATCTTATCTTTTGCACTGAAGAAAGCCGAATTCTAATACAAGCACAAGGAGTAGAAGAAGGAAATACTCAGTAATTAATCATGGCTGTTCCTGGACTTTGAAAGATGAAAGTTAATGCTGACCCATCTGTGTTCTGTCTGGCTATTTAAAAGAAAAAAAAAAATTTTTTTAAGAGCTAACAATGTTCCATTTAACTTTTTAAATGGGATTTAACTTATTGTTGGGCCACATTGTCAATTGGTGCTATTGGAATTAGCATAGCTGAGTGCTGTGCTGCACTACAGGCTGATGAGCTCCCGAGCTGTGGCTCATCATTCATGTTTTAAAACACAAATGGGTATACTTGCTGAAGGAGCAGGTTTTTCTATTAACAGAAGTAACTTGAAATGCCATCCCCGCCCCAGACCCTATTTTTACCAGCCTGGTTTCACTGTCGCAGGTTCTCCCAGACAAGGTTCACACGGATAGTCTGCCTCAGAAATGGTGACAGTAAGCAACGCTGAAGCAGCGGAGGAGGAATACTGCACGTTATGGCTGTATTTCAGGTTGGGTTCTGCTGCACTCTGCTGGTACATAACAGCAGCAGAACTTTTCATATGGTGTAAAACCCAGGGCGCAGCTGAGTTTTTCCTAGAGGCACATTTGCACGCAGAAAAAATGAGAACTGCGTAAATGGTTGTGGAACAAAATGAAACCTGTGCTTCCAGGTGCTGTTTGATTTCACAGATTGTGCTTCCTAGCAGTAGTCATTCACTTTTCTTCCAAATCAGGAAGTAGCGTGAAGTATTCCTGCATTTCAATAAATACGCAGGAGAATCATGCTTCTTCCACCAAAATTTTTAAGCCAGAATTTTTAATATTTGACTACTTGGACATACTACTGGGAGAGTAGAAGTATAAAAGAACAAAGGCAAAGTCAAGTCTCACTGTACACAGTTCTAAAACAGAAAGAGGGGAACTGTTCTTATACATTTTTACTGTAATTATATTTTTCCTTGTGCTTTTAATATGACAAAGTTATTGTGCCAGAGTTTACTGGTAGAATCCATGAGAAAAATGTTAGTTATCATAGCCTGTGTCAGTGCTAACAACAAAAATTTATATCCTAGGCATGACAAAAAGATGCTTCATGTAGGTGATTTTTGAAATTAATGCAAGATTTGCTATTTCTTACTCAAACCCTACCAATTAACAGGGAGGTGCACATACAAAGGTACTGCAGAGTGCTTGGTAGTGCATGTTTGTAACTTTATACTGATCGCTTCCATCGCCTACATTTTCTCAGTAGCCTACCCTTACTAAAAATCCTAGGCAGCAAGTCTCCAAAGGCTTTCACAGTCACTATCCTGTCGAAGAGACTAGAAGACTAGTGTGGAGCCAGTTGAAAACTAAAGGCACTGATCACATCACAGCTATGGTGTTTTTCATGGTGTATTTATTCGTTATAATTACTCTCCAGCCGAAGGAGAGGAATTCTGTTTCTGGGCTGCAATACAGTTGTACCAGAAGAAGTAATTTAGTATTTTTTTTTTCATATAAACCAGTTATTTGGAAGATGTGCCAACTGCTCCTTTGATTCCTTCCCCTCTCCTGGAAATTATAGCTCACAGTGGAACTGTGCAGATGCCAGTTCATTGATCTGCCCTACAGAGGTAAATATATTTCCTCCAGCTACTCTAAAAAGTGTCACGATACACAAGTATACTTCTTCAGAAGAGCTGATCTGTCAAAATAGTGTTACCATTCAGTCATTTTTTTTTAAACAGGAACAGAAGTCTTCCGTGCATATTTAAGCATCTTTTAAAAGAAAGGGTACTAAAATTATCTTCCCCATGCTTTAGATGCAAATTAAAGTTTTCTTTCTCCCCTCTGCACTAGTATTTTTTGGTTCAGTCTAGTCCTCGTTCACATCCTTAGACACCTCACTGTTTACCTCAAAGGGATGTAGACAGGCTTGCATTTCTGTAGGCATCAGGGAATTGCTGTGTGATTCAGCCCAGCGCTGCTCCTGCCTCTGCACCATGTACGCACACATGGACACACACCTCTCTGAGCTCAGGGCTGCCTGTGCTGAACAGCGCTGACCCCGGAGGTGACTGACATTGTTAGCGGACAAATTCCTGTTCTCTATTTATTAGGCACAGACAGCTCTTGGGAATAATTTGGTCTTGCAGAAAGCAGTAAGAAAGCTATTGCAATTTATTGGACTAGAGATGTTCAGTAACAGTCAGTTTAGCTTCGGATATTGTGGTTTAGGGATTCAAGCACAGGGGCTGCACCCAGAATGTCTGGATTCAGGTGCAACTATCACACACTAAATAAATGTAACTTTTGTCAAGTGCCTCAATTACCTCCCTCCACAGAAGAAAGAACTGAGATTAAACCAACTTTTAGTTTGCATTCCTTATCTTCAGATGTAGGACAAGTACCCCCTACTTTTGGAAACATGTTTTAATGTATATTAGGGCATAGCAGTCTCCACCGCCTAGGGTTGGTGGCTTAAAAATTGATACCCCTAAAATGCAACTTCCTCCCAACATAGGTGTTTAGCATTTACTTAGCATTGAAGGGGGTGTTACACATGATTGTGACCTTCTGATTTGTAAAACGGTTGGATGGAAGGTGCCATATAAACCCAGATTATTAGTATTACATTCATGATAGCAAGAGAAGAAAGCAATCTCAGACCAGAAAGGTAGATGAAACATTCACGCATTTGATTGTGCTCTCGTGGCCGGGCATAACACAAGACGATGAGTTTGCCAGAGCCACGGGTTCTGTTAGAGCCGCATTAAACTGCAGGGGGAGAGCGGGACTGACCCCTCTCTCTTCAACAGCATCGGTTCCAAACCGATAACATGCCAGCTGTGTATATGTTTTGTGAATATTAGAATATTTCAGCCAAACATTTGCTTTTCCGGAAAGTATTCACCTAAGTGACACTCAAGCATGTGAAAAGCCCTCAAGAAAGAAACTAAGGTATGCGAACCCAATTAAACTGGAATTCACTGCTGACTTTTAACAGCCGTTCTCCCCAGAGAAGCGTTTGCTTTATTTGCTTAGCTCTATGGAGACACGTATTGGTTTCCTAGCCTTTTGAAGGATTTCCTACAGGTTTTTTGTTCTTGGGATGAGGTACCTGTTTTTGCAATTCCTGAAAATGCATGTCTTCTGTTATACCAACAAGAGTAGCAGAGGCAGGAAGGCCAACAGCAGCAAAGGGTTTTAAGATGGCGCTTGATTAATTCATGAAGGGAATTATATGACGTAGCTGTTGGTGGTCACAAGAGACTAGACTTGATAAGGCAGCAAGTCCCTTCAAGTCTGATTTTCCTAAGAGGTTTTTCTTATTCAAAAAAAAGAAAACAGAAGAGAAGAGGAAAAAAAAAGGCCTGGATGGCTCTCCGCTGTGTTGGAGGCCTGTCAGTTCAGTTCATTTTAGAGATGAGCACATCAAGAAAGAGACAGTGGAAAAAATCCTCGAGGCGCCAGGAATGCACTAAGTATAATTGAAAATGCTCTAGACCACTTTTGTAACGCAACAGTAGGGCCATCTGCATGCCTCCAATTTTCAATACTAGTAAGGCATTTTTAATCATTGCATTGACTAGTTCCGTTTTTCTTACTTAACTGTTCTAAATAGCACAAAATAGCTGCTCCTGACCAACTTTTAGGCTCTGAAGATCATCTTCTAAGCCTGATAAACAAGAACTGGTGTGCGTTTCTAACAGGTTGACAAATAAGAATGCAAGAGAGCTGCGGACATCACAAAAAAGGTGTTAGCTACTGTAGTACCCCAATTCCCAGATTAGAACGCAGGGCACTTAACGTTACAGCGATAAGCAGGCTGATAGATGGTAGCATGTGACAGAAAAGCCTAGCAGCACCTCAGTAACTATGCTGCCTTTTTATTTCTTGTAGTTTGGGTTATCCTCCCAGTCCCACCTCACCTTACCCAGCCTCAGCTTTCTGCTCTCCTCATGTTCCCCAAATGCTCCGAGGGAAAACACCCTCCCAAGAGAGGGAGGTGCAAGGAAAGACTCCTTTCAGCCCCATTCAGGACAGTGGTCTTGGTGGGCTGGTGTGGACAGAGAAGACATTACATGCAACAGGTCACCAAGAACACAAAGGGACAAATGGGAAAGAGCAGGAAGACAGAAACACAGGGCAGGTGGAGATGAAGAGCTAACTCTTAGCTCCTCGCTACATAAGCACCCTCAGCTACAAGGACCCTAGTGCTTCCCCTCCTTTGACTGGTTCATTGAGTTAGAGGCCAGAAGAGGTTACCCATCAGTGAGCTGAAGCCCCTGTAAAACAGAACATCCCACAGACTCTCGGGCTTCTCTGTATTAACTGCTTCTCTGGCAGTACAATCTTGATTATCCAGTCTTGATTTCAAAAATTGCCCATGGTGGAGAATGTGACAATATGTGGTTTTTGACAGAACAGTGAAATCCAATAAATTTTTATTGTGGATGCAACCATTTATCTGCAAAGTTATTAAACTGCTACTTAGATTGATGAGCAACTCTGCTGTGATTTTCCCACGGTTACTCCCATTCCTTTATGGAGTAACACTTGCTTTCCTCTTTAATGTTCATATTCTTGAGAGCTCCGTTCTTCCCCAATCAGGATCCCATTACATTTCTGCTCTTTCCTTGCCCCCAAAAAGCCTTTTCTTGCACTTAGGAGATTACGCACAAAGCTTTTAAAAGATTCTCTAGCCTGGCAGGTAAAGAGATAAGACACTGATCCAATGGTCAGGACATACTTCGTGATGCTGGAGATTAGACCTTCAAGCACAGAATGTGGGACTCCAGAGCTGTTTACAGATTTCAGTTTCTTTACCTTCTTTTTGTGGTCTAGCCTCTTTTTGTGGTGACATTTCCAAGAATTGTGTTGTACTCTCAGCTGTTCTCCAAACAAAGAGCTCTTTCATTCATGCCTGCAGCCAGAATCTGTTTCTCAGAACAATCTACTTCCCGGATAAAGTCAGAGACCCTTCAAAATTTAACCAAGCTTTCCACTATTGTCAAACATGGTAGGCCAAATCCTGGGCTTAGAAGAGTCACTTGTATCTTAACCAAACAATGATCCACTGTATGAATAAGGCTGAAGACGGGGACAAGAGAATAAGAGAATAATGTAAGAAGCAGCCAGGCAGACTAAAATAAGAGAAAGGACATGATGGACTTTTTGATTAATTCTCTTTCTTGACAGTCTTTCCCTATCAGCATGTCAATGACAATTAACTAGACTTAAAAATAAA
The DNA here is from genome assembly GCA_013398915.1 of Dromas ardeola. Lineage (NCBI taxonomy): Eukaryota > Metazoa > Chordata > Aves > Charadriiformes > Dromadidae > Dromas > Dromas ardeola. The sequence continues at coordinate 1,049,779 of VYZM01017893.1, forward strand.
CTTCAATAATCAAGTTTTTGTCAGTAGCATCTTATAAGTTCCCTGAAGTGTTAGGTTATAAAACATTCTCACTCCTGGTGTTTAGCCTGTGTCCCTTTACACATGCAGAGGTGCATCCTTACTCCTGATCTCGTGAAGGATTTGGACTAGTTTAACTTCTATTTCTTTCACTAAGAGAAGGAAACCTCTAGTGCTTGGTGGGCTCGGACCCTAGAGGACAGCTTTGCAAACCATGCTGCAGACTGAGAAAGAGAAGCTCTGACCAGCAGGCAGCACGCCCCACGCTCACACTCCAGTGTTTGCCCTTACCTTAAACTTTTCTGCTGGCTACTTTCTGCAAGTGCCAATCTTTCTAGCACCAGATCTCTTAGCAAGGAAGAAAGGCCAACGAGAAATCAAAGCCACCTTAGCTGCTTAATAACCTTAAGTCTGACTGATTCTTGAGTCAAGCTCTCTGTGCTGCCAGCTCTGGGCAAAGATGGGCAGGGAAAGACCTGGTTGCAGAGTGTCCTCCTCTTCCTCCTCTGTCCTGCTGCCACACAGAGGAAGAGCAGACCCTGGGGAGGGAAGCAGAGGGGTGGCATTCACATGAAGGCCTATAACTTGCCATGACATGTAAGAGTAGCAGAGAGACACGACAACACTGTTTTTTGCAGGCAATACATATTCTTCATGCATTCAGCTATGCTATTCTTTAGGGTTGCAACACGCTAATACCCTGCTAGAAAAGGGGGAAATCAAGAACCAGCCAGGGTTTTACCACACTAAAGTCTACAGATGCATATACAGACACCAAGACACCAGGATGGCAGTCTTTGTGAGAACTGCAGGGACTGTTCCCCTGTAGTTAGTGTTTCAGAGACAAATAACTGAGCAAAACATTAACGACTGCTATCTACTCACTGCGGTATTTGAGACACACACTCAGTCTGCAGCACTTACATTGAAAATAAAAGCAAACCAGTGTTTGTAATATCACAAGGTAGAGCCCAGACTTTTTTCTTTCAGCTAGAAAGCCTAAAAATGGCACCCTTTTCAAGTGTGTTAGAAATAGAAGCCTATTTTAGAAGAGACATGAAGTTATCAGTGCAAATTAATAGCGCCAGATGGGGGGTTAAATTACTGCCTCACAGCTGAAGACATGAGACAGAACGAAAGCGGTAGACTATAAAAAGGGCATCACCAGAAGTGATGAGATCCCACTGCGAGGTGGGATTTGTGAACACCGCGCTCGTGCTTGTAAGCAGTTGCTCAGATGAATGGTTTTATGGGCCAGAGTGAGGGAGTGAAAAGAAAAAAAAGTCACAGCCATTTTGAAGATCATGTCTCATAATTTACTGCCTTGCTCAGGACAAGCTGTCCAGCAGCACAACCTACAATTAAATATCACAGAGCTCTGTCTCCTGGGCTGGCTCACAGCCGCCAGGACAGGGGAGCTCACCAGAGCAGTCAAATAAATGTGGCTGTTGAGCTGGGACGGCACTAACTGAGTTGGCTTCCAGAGCAACAGGGAGCTTTCTCAGAAAAATTCCAGGTTTAAGGATGTTGTTACTGAAAAGCGACAATTCTTACATTAAGAGAGCAATTTTTTAATATAGGTATTTCTCAAAACACTTCAGTTATGTTTCACTTGGGTAGGAAAAATGTTTCTTCCTATCTCATCCCCACTTTCAGAGGGTAAAGAGAAAGAAAAAAAAATATTTTCGCTAATTATGAAGAGAGCAATGAAAGAAATGAGGAAGGATTATAGAAAACTGTTCATATACCAAGTCCTCAGCAAAAATGGGACATCCCAAAACCCAAGTAAGAACATTTTTGCAAAGTCTTTTAGACTGGCACTTGGATATGGGATATCCTGGTGCATTAAGGCCTATATGTATATGCCAGAAATACTTGTGCAGACTACCAGCAACAGGGTGGCTAAGGACCTGCCATGGGCAGGTCCTACCAGCCAGATATAGACCTTCTTCAGCTGATATACCGTGCCGGCAATAAGACATCCTACAGAACTGAAATAACCAGACCAATAGATACAAGAAAATTAAATTGTTTCAGTGGCAGGATGCTTCACGTTCCAACTGAGTATTGAGTCCCAGGTGCTTAGCTGGAGTCAATCAGTACAGCACCACTGCAATCAGAAGAGCAAACCTGATCAGCGCCATGTGGAGATCCTAAAAACAACTGACTTAAAAATACACTTTAAGAGGAAGGTCTTTTTGGCAGTAATTAAGCACTTTTTAACTCTCTGGACACAATAACAAAGGAACCTACTCAAAAAGCAAACGGCTTAAGTGCAAACACTTTAATAATGCATAGCTGCATTACGCAGAAGACAAGCTGTGGAGCTGCTCCTCCTTTCCAACTGGAGCGCACAGCGCAGGACGGCAACTCAGGAGGCATTGAACGCCATTCCTCACGTACCCTACGAAAACAGGGGTCTGTGCTTGTGGTCTTCTGCACATCACAAAGAACCAACAGCACAACCCCTGCCTAAATCTCAGAGTTATTAATAATTTAATTCACTGACTGACAAGCTGAGAAGAAGGTTGCGTATATACAAACATATAGCAGTTGATACGAGGCAGGAACATAACCTATTCTATAAAAGCCTTAATCATTTGAGTGTAATAGGAATTTTTCTATGAATCATCATATGTCTAAAGGAGAATTTGGTCAAGTCCTCTCTCCACCACAGCAGAGCAGAACTGACTCACCTCTGAGAACTGAATCTGTTCTTTAAGTCCAAAGCAGGAGCAAGGTTGAGAAAGTAGCTCATCAGCACCTCAGTAATCCCATGGCTGAGATACTCTCAAGGTATGACTCAGTTGAAGAAGCAAGAGAACAATCTGCAGCAAATCAATTATACATTATTATATAGAAATTACCACCATTTTTCTGTGTTTTGAGGAATGCTCACCACAAATTCTGATTTTTCTTGACTTCCTCTTCATCTGAAATGATTTGATGAATCTTTTCTGAGAAAAATAATTTCTAGATCTTAGGACTGCTCATCGCCCACATTTAAAGCTCCACCTGTGCTGCATTCCTTCCATTTTGTACAGAGGGCTTTCTGCTCCCTTACTGAGTGTGCAAGGGCTACAGACGTGGGTAGAGTGAAAAGCTTGTGTTTCAAATCCAGAATTTGCTCTCTATGAATATTCTTAATTAAACATTTCAAAAATTGATGCTTTGGCAAGCATTAGTTCCAGTATTTTTTTCCACAAGATTTTGGATATGAATCTTAACAGAGGCATGTGAAATAATATTAATTTAAGGCACCGGGAGGATGTTATTAAAAATGCAGACTTGCAGCTGGATGTGTGTTGTTCACATTTCCTCAGCTGAGCTATCATGTTCACCTCTGCAGAAATAGCAACTGTCACTAGCAACAGTCACAAGAGATGCAGCCCCCAGAGAATCACATTGAGCAAAGAAGAATATCTAGGACAGTGATTTAGCTTGTCTGGATTATAACTTTCCTCATAGATGCTTTAACGTTGTTAAAAGGCCTCCTAAAGGAAGATGACAGGCTGTTCAGGTCTGCCATGAGTAAAACAGAGGAGCAAATAGCAATTGCGGGAAGGCTAATAAAGTATGATACAGTTCCATGAAAAATTCTAAGCAACTTGCTGGGAATGCTGGAACAAGAACATTCAATCTGAATTTTAGAAAATCCCTTTCTCTGCTGCCATATGTTGTAATATGGGGGAAAGCCACGAAACTGGCTTTGAACCAGTGAGGTGTAAAAAGTTTTTGCTGCCTGGGTGACAGTCTCATTTTCACAAACTCATGGCCCAGTGGTCACTCTGAGGTGGGACATAGCAAACAAGATGCATGAGATAAAAAAGTGTCCATCTCAAACCAGGGGTGGATTACTTTGACCTGAGACAGGGACGTGACCCACTATTTAAAATTTCTTAACAGAACTGCTAGGACCTGTCTCTCTTCATAGGAAGAGAAGACGTGTGCATGTGGACTTGTGAGGATCAGCAGCAATCTGGCATTCTTGGAGCAAATTATATACACTGCAGGACTGCCAAATACAGATGGACCAAAGGGAAACATCCAGATGTAACTGCAGATGTCATAGGAAATTAAGCCATTCACTTGTGCTTGTGATTCAAGAAGTTCCATTTCTGGGTCAGACGACAGCTTAGTTGGCCATTACTGCAAACATCTCTGACTTTCCTTGAAGTTTTCTGCCTAGAACTCATAAAAAAGCAAAGGACAGATACCATTTCTATCGGAAGTACATTGTAAAACCATGAGAAGAATTAATATAGAGGTTAACAATGAACTAAGGAAGTAATGTTAAAGGATGAGGTTCTCCAGTACTCAATAAAAAAAGATACACTGAAGAAAAGAGTTGCAACTATTTGTTTTCACTGTGAAAACCAATATTGCCAGTTTCGCGTATGTAAAAACATAAACATTTGTTCTAGTAGATACAACTATTATTGTTTGTGATTAATTGGATTTTTGAGTAAACTACCAGTACAGTTTATTCATCTATACTGTTGCTCTGTCCTGTTGAATTATATCTTAGTATAGGTGCTAACTATGGGTCACTGAGAAACAAATTGTTTGCTTAATAAATTAGACCAGCAAAGAATATAGAACCTTTGTCTAATCAGTGCTGCTGAAATTAATTTATTTCAGAATTTAGCTACCTGACTCTGTATAAATATCTCCATTACTGCTTAAACTACTTAATATTTCTCACATGAGGACATTTCAATTATATAGTAAAATCTGAAAGCTCAGAATGTGAAACATTGGGGGAAATTCAGTATTTTAAATAAGAAACGTTATCCATTTTCTACCCATTCCAACACCAAAAAGAACAGTACTTCCCTCCAGAAGTAATATAACCTATTGCATTTATTTTAGCAGCTGGTACAAGCATGGGTACATAATGTGTGATAAGGTAGTCAAGTCCCTAGGCAGTGAAAACGGACCTTTGATTTGCTAGCGGAAAGAAAAGGAATCATTTTTGTCAAAGCTTTGAAAAGCTTAAGAGTAATTTTTAGAAATAAATATTTGCACTTTTTAAATTTTCTGCAAAACTTCCATTGATGTAAGAAATGAAGAATTTTAATCTTCTTAGTAAGCTTTTTGATCATTATTTGATTAGTTGTTAAAATCAGTATATTGCACATTTCTAATGAAATGGCAACTTTTTTCTGTTTCTTTGCTTACTTCTGTCTATCATGTGTCTGACATGAGTCTGGTTTAACTCCTGCCAAAGAGTCTCTACTGATGAACGACATTTGTACCGTTGTTTAGTCCAAAACCCCCTAAAGCATTTAGACTGATTATAGACTTCAGAGCCAAGAAATACTGATATACAATCAGAATGGGAGAGAGAAGGGGACAAAGTTTTGTGGTTGTGCTTTGGAGATGTTAAAAAAAAGCTTTTCTAGCCTCATAACTTTGAGGATCGAAATGTAGTGAAAGTAGGAAATGTTTATATCTCATTTTTGGATGAGATGAAGCAGATGAAGACTGATTGGGCTTCCCATGGCGGAGCCATTTCTGGAGACGATACATCAGGTGTCTGGGACAATACGGAAGCTGTGGTTGGCAGCCTCTAATGCAGGTTCCTGTCCCTTCTGGAAAGAGCATTAAACATAAAATGCGTGGCCTTGACACTTATATTATCTAGAATAGCAAATTCCGATGCCATGTTTCAGAAAGAAGCATATTTTAAAAGAAACAAATAGCTGGAGAAATCATATTGTAATACTGATGTCCTACAGAATTCTGTACTTTACTTGTATCACAGCACACACTTGTAATTGATCCCTTATGGTGCCTTCTGGGCACCTGCACAAGTCAGGCTCTCATAGGACAAAAGCACCCACCCCAACAGCTGGAAAAGCTTAACAGAGTTCTCCTTTCCCTGGCTTTCCACGTGCTCTGTGCCTCTTCTGCCTGTGGGCCTTGGGGTGCCTTAAAAGAAAACAGTCTAATAGGCACTGCTATTCCTGGATGGGGCCACCAAGGGTCTGAGGCTACGTATCAGTCAGGGAAGATTGCCAAGGCACTTGCTGGGAGGTGGTTTTGGGCATGCCTGAAAGGCTCATATTTTGTGAACTCCTCCTATCCAGCTTTTGAATTGATCATGGTTAGAGATTGCCCTTACCCTGGGAGTGGATAACTACTGAGGAACAGAGGACAGGTACCCACTTCCACTCCCGGGTCTCTGTGAGCAGCTGTTCACACCATGAACTTCTGGGGATTTGCCCATAGACCTTTGTGGGTGGCTGATACCTCAGTCGTTACGGTCTCTATGTCTGGAAGAGCTACGGCAGTAAATCCTAATGATCAGACCTCTACTCCAAGGTAGGAGGAAGGGGTGAGTATACTTAACGATTCATTGCTTTTCCTCTTCAATGGGTATAAGTGGCACGACACTGGGTTTGGATTTCGTTCTGGCTTTAGTAACTTCTTGGACAGGGACCTTTAAAAGCTCTGCTAATAATTTCGTGTGCTGACTTGGGAGGCAGACTGTTTTGACAGGCCATTTTCAGTTCTTACTACATCTGCTAACCAAGGGCAAGTGTTAATCAGCAGTGGAACGAAGGAGCCTTCTCAGCAGCCCAAACGTGGCACATGCCTTACCTAGTTAAGCTTCGCTGTCTCAATGACATTAATTTGCTCCTGACCTAATGCTCCCAGTGCTGCAGTTCAATATGTTTATTAATTCTAGGAACGAGCCTTCACATGAATTTTGTTGTTGCACTGAGACACAATGAGGTGAAGATATGTGGCTTCTATTCTGTTCTCCATATCTGTGCCATAAAACATAGTGTTTTCTGTGTCTGTATTATTTGTGAGCTTGTGTTAGTGCTTAGCTTAAAGCCTATTGAAATGTCCTGGAAACAAAATAGTCTCATTAAACTTTGGGGTAAATTTTTAATTCTTGTTCCTGTTTTAAGACAAAGGCAATTTGAAGCAGCAAGGCTTGCCAAAGAACTAGGATTCCTGCGTCACGAGAAGTTTCAGTTAGCTGGATCAGATGCATAAAATAACTAGGAGAAATTTCCTAGTGGGTGACCACTCCTGACATGAATCACCTTCTAACTGAGGACTGATGGGTTGGTCTACTGTTTTCCATCTCAGGGAACTGAATACATTCCTCAGAAGAAGATGGCACAGGTTATTATGGAGGGAAGTGACAGGACTGAGGGGACTCATACTGTGATGCACCATAGGAAGTGCCACATTTCAGTAGCAGAGAACTTCCTTTTACCAAAAGGGGATATTACTTGATATTGATAAACAGGGGAAACATCTGCTTTCAAAGAATGATTATTAAATATGAATGAGTATTGATTTTTTTTCATTATGAAGAAACATCTACAGTTAGACAAGGTACTCAATATGAGCTACTATGACATAAGTCTTATGAGCTAAAATTTGCTAACACTGGGTTCATAAGGAAGATTTTCTTGCTTCAGTAGAAGCGAGATGAACTCCTCTGAGAAAAATTATGCCGAGGTTTCTCACCTTAGCCTGACAGGGAGAAGGGTCTTTATAATATTGTTTCATTAAAAAGAGTGTGACCTGTTCCAGGCTTTTAGGCCAAGTCCTCAGAAGATGTATACTGATGTTAAGTCCTCCCCTCAATGAACCCAGCGATGGTTTAGGTCACCCAGCCCAAGGCACCTCACTGGTTTCCAGCAGCGAAGACAGAGAGGCATGCAGAGCCCTTCCTCACAAGCTGGCTTTGCTCCCTTAAATACAGAATTAATCTAAAATTAATTTTCCACATTTGCTAGTTTCAGCCACAGTTATTTCCATATGCCAGGACAAACTTTTAAATCATGGCCTGTATTTCTGGGTTGCCTGAAATTCAGATTGAAGCTAAGTTTGCTTCACAGACTGCTGCCAACTGTCTACTGGGCATTGATGATGGTTCATGTTCATCCAGGGCCTGTCTGAAGTTTCAGACAGCGATTACCCTCAATGTCTAATGGAACCTGAGAAAGGCAATTAGCCTTTTTTGTAACTCTGCTATCCTGCGTTACTTAACCTGGATTCTAGGCAGCCTCACGGCAAGGAACGGGGAATGTAGGGAAAAGGGAAGAAAATAAATAATTTGTCAGCTGGTCGTTGCGCCTCCCTTCACCTGGGGTTTGAACAAAAGCAGGACAGAGCACAACAACTCGCTAACGGCTGCACGCCTCTGTGCGCCTGAGGGGAAGGGGGCTGCTGAGCCTGAGCCCTATCCTTGCCCCAGGGACACATGGGGCTTCGGGGCTTAGGGGTCTCCCTGCCCAGCGAGGCCGTCTGGTTCCCACAGGGCGCCAGCATTGGATCCTGCAGCAGACTGCGCACGCTGCAGCAGCTGAGAGCAAATCCCCGAGGCAGAGGGCTTCACTGCATCAAATGTTAAAATGGATACTGCATTATGCCCTCCCTGCTTTACTCCTGGCTCGAATTTAACACCCAGGATGCCTACTTCTCAGCCTCTTCTCTGCAACCTTGGAAGCAGCACTTGCACTGCAGAGACTGCAGTGCCCTCTGGTTTGAAGGAACCGGGGGATGTTGCTGAGGGCAGGGAGGTGGCTCCTTGGGAAAGAAGGATTTGTGGGTCTGGCTGGGAGTGGTGGGAGAGGGGAAAAGGCATCCCACTGCTGATGGGGCTGCTCCAGAGCAGAAAAGCCCAGTGAGGACAGGCAGGTGCTGCAGAAAACATGAAGGCTCATGACAGGTTTGCAGTACATCCCTCTGAGGAGGAGGGCGCTCCTTTTTCCCTGGCAGCCACCCAGGTCCAAAGTGTAATAAATTCCTCAAATGGATTCTTTTTCTTTAAAAATAGAGCACTCCCCTCCCACAAGCTCCTTAAATAAATTCTCTTGCCCCTGTTGTCTTCAGCTCAAGGTCACCTGGAAGTGCAGCTTTTTCACTGGTGTGTTGGTATTTCACCCCATGAGGAAGGAGACGGGAGAGCCCGAGGGCTGTGACCACAGACGCGCTTGCTGTCTTTGCCCATCCCACGTCATATCTGGGCTAAGCCTGAGGCATTTCAGACAATAGTTTGGCTGCCAGTCACAGGGCTCCCTGCTTACAGGGGCTGAAATACATTTACAAAGCTCTCTTAAGCCATTAACTGATTTAAGTAACATAAATATTCCTTTTTTTCCTCAACAATGGCTTTTTTTTTTTTTTCACTTGCTTGAACAAGGGGCTTTTAATCTGCCAGATGGGTCTAGGCTATATGTCCTCGAGATGTGCTCTTTAGATGCATTTTCAAAGCTTAAGAGGGTAACTTTATTTAAATCTGTGGTCTTCAATTTACCCTTGGGTTAAGTGTGAAGGCAGCAGCTGCACCACAAGATCTCTTACACTGCATGGATTTTCTGGTTTTTGTGTCATTGGGGTTTCATGAAAGGAGGAGTCATCTCCTGCTTTTTATACGCTTATTAAGTCAGCACCGTGAAAGCAGTTCAGTCTTAAATATCTGAACTGAGCAATGTTGCTTACTGAAAACAAATTCTGTATCAGACACAGAATGGTTCCCATATTACTTTTAGGTCAAGAATGAAGACTCACTGATTCTTCATCCAGGAATTTAGATGACATAAAATACACAAGAAAACAATGATTGCTTTAGATTTAAACTGGATTACATTCAAGTGACGTTCATGCCACATCCTGCTGACTTTACTTACAGGAACAGTATCTATAAATATATAGTAAAGCATGTCAATATTTTTGATTGGAACTTAATTTTACTGATGAATTACTTCATTAGCAAGTATTGTTCTTGTCTTCTAAATATTCTCATTTCTAAAAATCCTCAAACATACATTTGCAGAAGGGACAGAAGCTAAGGGAGAGCTCTCCAAAAATAAAACCTGCTGAAAAAATAAAGGGTTTTGGCTGATATTGGAGCATTTCTACCCAAACCTGAAAAGATGGCTCTCCACTGGTGAATCTCAGAGGAGAGACACATTTACTGTTTCCTAAACAGCTCCAGCAAAACCCTTGGGTGCACCATCTGCCTGAGACACCCAGCCTTGAACACTGACTGCCTGGCCACTTAAAAGTGTAAAAGAACCTTGTGGAGTAGAGTTTCCCTATTTTACAATGCCTGATGTCACAGGCTTCACAGCGTACCAACTCCTAACTCCCTGTTTGAGGACGTGGCCAGAAACCACCTACCACCGCTGAATGTGCCTTTTGGGTGGATGTCTGCTGCCGTCCCTCTGATCCGGGCGTTTCCTCTGTGACATAGACTGTGCTGGGCCAGATGTGCTCAGCGTTACGAGTTCTACACCCCCACCTCCGTCTCATCACGGGCTTTGCCCCGTGGTCCTTGTCATGCTGCAGCTTCATAAGCAACAGTGCCGCTTGCTCCCGGCCTGCTGGGGGCTGAGTCTGAGTGAGTCATCTCTGCCATGCTCTGGAGGCAGCACTGCTGATCGTCGCCTGTCCTTGGGACAAGCTCCGCTCTCGTTTAGAGAGATGGAAAAGCAGAGTGTCTCAGCTGAAACCCAGAATTTATCTGGATTTATGCTCAGGTGAATGAATGCAGACGTGCCTAAATAAATGAGAGTCCTATGAAGGTAGAAGTTGGAAGGAAAATGGTGTTTTTCTGATGTAAAACAAGGACCATTTTAATGTTTAGAAGAATCAGATTGGCTGTCACTATTCATCCACTGCAAGGAATATCTTATTCCTTCATTTTGGCATGGCTCTTTATAAAGCCTCTGGTCTTAAAGGCCCAAAGTCACCCCATGTAGCTCCCAGTGATGGCAGAAAAAGGTTTAGGGATTTAAATGAAAAAAGAATTGGAGCTTTCATTGCCAGGCAGTGAGGCAAAATCCTCTTCTGCCTTCAGCTGTGTAGCACACACTCTGCTCCCCAGCTTGAAATCTGGAGCTATAGGATACTGACAGTAATACTGTGGGAATATCCAAGCACAGTTCTGGGGAAATCCGCTATTTGTTGAATTCTGCAACTTGTTCGTGACCAGACTGTGATTACTCTCAATGTCAGCTATTAATTTTTTTTTGCTGAGTTTATTCTTGCCATCTCTTCCGGCAGCATGTGAATTGCTCTTGTCCCAGCTCACTGCTGTGTTTCATTGTCCAGCAGCTGAACGAGTGGGTTAATTTTTTTTTCAACACATGCTGTAGCTAAAGAAACCTCTTGGCTATGCTATGTGTACACCTTCACATGCGATCCTCAATCTACGTAGCTCCAGGTGTGCTTTTGTGCCTTAGGTGAATATAAGGCAGTCTGTTTTTCTGCTTTTGTTTGGGTTTTTTTGAATCCTGCTTTCTCCAGTAAAAACATTCCCATGCTACTACAGTGAATGTCCCCTCTGCCATCAGCAGTAGTTGTACCTGCATACCTCAGAGATCTGTGCATTAAATATAAATGGTTTTAATGGGAATCCCCATATACCTCTATGCTGCAAGGTAGTTAGCACATCAGCTTCCCAGTAGCCAGGCTGCTGGGGCCAAGAATCAGTCAATTGTTTATCTTCTTTACGTGATCACATTTAATCTCATGTTGTACTGTTCAGCAGAGCTCTGTAAATCTCATGTAACCCCACAGGACCCACACAGCTCATGTCTTTCCCACGTCTTTCCCACAAAGATTGTATCACAGCCTATTTCAATACATTCATCTCCCTCAACGAGAACATGAACTTCAGCAGGGAAAAGGGGGAGCTTTTGCAAAATCTTTTAGGTTCTGACCTTTCAGGGCCATCATCTGCGGGTTGACGAGATTCAACCAATAATGATGCAACCATATGACCCCAGGCAAGGGGCAACATTCCCACAAGGAACTGGAAAACTTTCTACTCCCAAACACAAATTGAAAGGAAAATGTTAGAAACCAAACTAGACCACCTTACGTGCCATTGCAGGCCTTAATTCCTTCAGAAACACGTGCAAAATGAATAAAAAGAACTAGCTAAATAAAAATCCCCACACAGAAAGAAAGATTTTGATCCTCTGATAGAACAGTTTGAGCGGAAAGGATTTTGCAGCCTCTCTGTTAATCTGCCTATCACGTGGTTGAAACCGATGCCCTTGAGGCACTATCTAGCCTGTTGTTGAATTGATCGGTCAACAAAAAAAAGAAAGGAGAAAAAAAAGGAATAGAAGTTGTGCTCTTGTATTAGTCCAGCTAAATCCTCGCCTGCAAGTGTGGGTAATCTGCAGTGGAGGAGCGTGCTGGAGTTTTATTCATTGGTCTGTGAAGGCTGAAATGGACTTCAGAGGAAAGATAGGTTTCTAAATCAGCCTCATGAGCCTGTAATAAATAATGAGGAGTTCTCATACCCAATACCAGGGAAAGCCAGTGTGCGTCTGTGCCCTTGGCCTCTTCGAATTTATTTTACTGATTACTGGGAAATGAGTAGCAGCCAGGAATTAGTTGTAGGTGTGAATCAGAAAGCAGCAGTGGCCTTTGAAAATGAGTGAATAAGTTTTGTATATCCGTGGGGTACTATTACGCATTCCTGTGGCTAATATAATTTGTTACTTAGCCTAGAAATGTCAGGTGCTTTCAATATTTGACTTGTACAACTGTAAGTGCATTGTAAGTATACATTTTAAACAGTCATTCCCAATTTATCAGTGTTGGTATAAATATTCACCACCAATGAACAGTGGATATGACACTAGGATCTTCCCGTTTAATCTCCCAGTTGTGCCCAGTGAGGGGAGCAGCCAGATCCTCTCCCTTTTCTGAACGGCATCTGCAAAACTGCAGGGTTTTGGGAGTGGGTCTGGGCTGGTCACGGGTCCAGTTTCACTTCAGGGACAGAAGCTGTTTAATGGCAGCAAAATTTCTTGTCCTTGTGACTTTATAAAGGAGCCTTAAAATAATCAAATGTAGGTCTGTAAAAGACTTATTGGTATAAAATTGGGTTCCCAGGCCTTTTTGCCATATAAAGTGCATTTTAAAAAGATATTCTCCTGTGCCAGCTGCATTTTACATACTCATGTCATGAGTATCACCTATATATAAATAGAGAATGAGGGCAGTTAAAAACCAAGTAGGGTTCTTTCTTTTTATAATAGGGCTGTAGCTTTTTCTTTTTCTTTCTTGAAGTGAAGTAAGCTTTTCAAAGCTCATGGACTTTCTTCAGCTTTAACTCCTACTTCCACAGTTTAAGTTCCCAGTGGAGACTATGGCACTTTGTGCCATAGCAGAGGAGAGGAGCAGGGGATAGGGAGAGGCTGCCTTGGGTGTGCAGAAAGTGAGCCCTGAGCCACGAGCATGGCTGTTGGTCTGCAAACCAGAAAACATCCTTGGGGGTAACTCAGAGCACCCTTGGAAAGGTCAATCTCCTTTATTATTTTCTTTATTTGTCCGTTATTAAAACTCTATTGCCCTAGAGAAAATCCATCAACAGTATTGGAGAGGTGCACATGGTCTCCTGAACTCCTTTCAGACATATTTTGGATAGCAGTTCCTTGAGGCTTTGACTCAGGCCTATAAACTCTCGTGCCTTTTCTAGTTCACGTACGGTGTTGCATTTCCACCTAACAGTGCCCTCACCACAAATGCCTGCATGCACAGGGGAAAAACCTCAAGTTGGCAAGCTCCCTCCCATCTTGCTACCTGCTTCAAACACTGTATGATATAATGAACAGAAGGATGGACAGACAGAGAGATTGATATATGGATAATGAAAATGTGTCTTTAAAGATAAGGCCCCGTCTCTTTAATGTGAAAAAGAAAAGCATGTGAATAATCAGTGATAACCAAGACTCTCAAAGACAATGAGATCTTTAACATCTTTGCTATACCTCATAGCTGAAAAAAATCGCCCTTCTTTGGTTAAAAATCCCATTCTACAAATAACATCATCAGCCCGGTTTCATAATGCTTATATTTTCTCAGCTGCTGATTTGACTCTGGCGACTTAGTCAAGGAAGATTTCTGCTAAAAATATATCGGTCCATTGGTTGAAACATGGCCACACTTTTACCACCAGGTAGAATGAAAGTAAAAGATGAATATTATAAACATAATGAATTGCTTTGTTTACCATAAGTACAAGTCAGTAGAGGAAAGTTGTCTATTTAGATCCTTAATACCCTCATGATCTCAGTGTATAGAATTTTACTCCCCTATTAAAATGTTTATATGTAGCAATAATTGCATTAATTGTCTTTCATTCATTTTTGTTAAACTTAAGGTCACAGCTGCATAAGCCAGAATCTACACTACCAACTCTTGCTAGAAAGAAGATGGTGTCCTTTGGCATCACACATTTGCCTCAGTGCCCACACAAATGCACCGAAAACCACTGAAACTTACCCACAAAAGCCCCAGTGAAGCCACAGCCCTTTGGCCCAGCAGCCAAGCGCGTGCGTGCTCCTCTGGCAAAGTATTATTGCATTTACAATGGTGCTGAGAGAGTAAAAAGAGAATAAAACTAAGACCGAACATTGAGGAGTGAAGGAGTGGGGCTTGTGTAGCACTCAATTCAACAAATACACAGTAATCAAGTCCTGTTCAGTGCAGGAAAAGTAAGTCCTTACTGGTGTAATACAGCTCAGGGGCAAGGGTCAGTGTGAGTCCTGGACTGCAAAGAAATCTCACAAATATAAACCACGCAGAAAGAAATGAAATGTTGTCTGCCTGAATCTGCTGATAGCCATAACAAAGACCATCAGGGGAACACCTTATTCCTCTCTATGGCTTTGAAATCAAAACTATGGCAACATTGATGCTGGTGGTATTAGCTATGTCACTGCCAATCTTTTAAACTAAAATATTTGGTTATTGTTCTTTCACCACAAAATCTTTTGCCATATTTCCCCTCTACCAAAATCATCAGCCATTCCATACTAAGCTTGTAAAAGCACTAGTTACACTGACAGCTCATCCAGTCCTGAAAGCATTAGGATTAGTAAAGAGATAGAGTCAAATTAACCATTTTTTAACGTACAAATGAAGAATTCCATGGCTGTTTTAATGACTGAGTTATTCACTGTTCCATTCAATTACTTAAAAGAAAATCACTTTTAACTTAAATAAAATTACCACAAAATTTCCCCCTAACTTGCAGGCTTCCGCAAAGTACAGTAGAAATTAGCTCTACTTTGTGACAGAGGCCAATGCAAATGTGCCCTCTTTTCTTCCCGTAGTACTTGTGGGTTTCCTTTCTATCATCAGCCTTCTTCAGGGGTCTGTCTGCTTTCTTGGATCATTTTGAATTTTCTGCCATTGATTTGGTCTGCATACAATATAAGTGTGTGTAACTTTTCTGAGATGGTGGAGTTTTGCACTGACTTTGCAAAGGCAGAGAAGACTTAGACAGCGTTGAGGCAATGAGGAGCGAGACCGTTTGAACAACCGCTCATGTTGAATGCTCTCTTGCAGAAACTCAATTCACTTTCTCTGTTGCCAAAGGGTCTGCTCCTCTTGATTTATGAAGGTATAGAGAGGCATCCTTCACCCACGAACACAAACCCACAGCAGCCAGTTGGTTGCCACCATGCTGATGTGTAAGACATCCCCACTGGCAGGACTAAGAGCAAAAGAATGAGCAGACAGGGCTGTTACTGTAATTTTCTCATGCCGCATTACCTGTTGTGTAGCGGAAGCGCTCCTGACTCACAGACACTAACTGCAGCAGCAGGGGGTAGCTAATAGGCACAGACACAGTTCATCTTCTGTATTACAGGTTGAATCCAATTGATCCAGCCTCTGTGGGAGAGATGTGAGTGAACAGGCTGCTGCTTGCTACCCACTGACTTCCCAGGCAGTGACTGACACCTTTCCTGAAGCCCACTGAAAGCAGGTGTCTCATACCACCTGCAAAACCTCTGGACTTCACAATCATTGTCTGTAAGCAACTCTTAAACAGTGAGGAAAAGGAGCAATAATGCTTTGGTGCAGACAGGCGCTGAACACCTTTGGTGCTGCAAGCCAAGGGTGGATGCAGGTCCCGCTTGGCACCCGGGAAATCTGTGCCCACCTTTGCTCCGCACTGGTTTCCCCATCACCGCTCTCACCCCAAAAGATTATTTGGGTTTGGGACGCTTAGCAGAGGTGACATTTAACTTAGACCAGGAGGTGTGAAAGAGGCTTGGATGTGTATATGAAGGCAGAGGGCTGGAGCAGGAGCTCTGGGCACTCTTGAGAAGACTGTGCAGCGGGAACAGTTTCTTTCTACAAACCTAGGGACAGCAAAGACTTGCAGGAGCTTTCCAGTACCTGCAGGGGGCCTACAACAAAGCTGAAGAGGGACTTTTTACAAGGGCATGTAGTGACAGGAAGAGGAGTAATGGTTTCAAACTGGAAGAAAGTAGAGTTAGATTGGATATCAGGAAGAAATTCTTTACTGTGAGGGTGGTGAGACACTGGCCCAGGTTGCCCAGGGAAGCTCTGGCTGCCCCATCCCTGGAGGTGTTCAAGGCCAGGCTGGACGGGGCTTGGAGCAGCCTCATCTAGTGGTTGGTGTCCCTGCCCAGGGCAGGGGGGTTGGAACTAGATGATCTTTGAGGTCCCTGCCAACCCAAACCATTCTATGATTCTATGAAATGCAACAGGCCTCATGCAGCCTAGTGGGAACTCCTTTTATGCTCACCAGAAAAATCTGCCATGCAGTTTGCTTATTCCTTGCCATCTTCTGAATCCCTCAATAAATGTCTTGCAATAATTCCATTTTATTTTTATATTCCATCTATCTCTCTATCAATCCATCTATTTACCTAAGAGAAACAGAAGGGGGCAGGTAGAGCCCCATGAACATCTGGCACAAAAGCATTTGAGACGCCAAGCACTCCTGTTCTATGTTTGCACACAGACCCACACGCCCACGCTCTGCTGTTCCCCCTCCACACACTGCCAGTGTCTACAAGCACGTTGTTGGCTGGTAGCTCCACCTGCAAGCCTGACCCCACTAATGGCAGCGGTGAAACTTCCTCCAACTTGAAATGGGGCGTGACTTTCACCCCTCGCTTCTAAAATCGGCCTTTAATCAGATTTAGTAGCTTAAAGAAACCCAGGTTGGAATACAATCAAAGAGAAGAGAGGCTGACTGCTTCCCAGTGCTGCAGTGGTGGTGAGTGAGTATTTTGAGGAAGATCTGAACAAATTCAGGGTGTGAGTTTCACTGAAAATCGTGACACAGTCAGAAATCTCATCCTCCAGCTGAGCAGATGCCTTTTGTTTTTCTCCCAGGTTCTGGCCACAGAATGTAGCTTTATCATAAGTCAAGACATTTTCTTTAATCCTCTCTACTAATACCTGGATTTCTTGTCCTGAGCCACCAAGATCCCGCTATGCAAATGGCAAGTGAGGTTGTAGGATATTTTCGAGTAGGTGTCTCCTGGAGGGATGGGAAAGCACTGAGCCCTTCGAGCAAAGCCGATATCCTCATTTAAAATACCCTGTGAAATCCCAGCTACCCTTTTCCAGAGGAGACTAATTCAGACTCGAACCAACATAACCAACAGCTGCTAGGATGATCAGGGCAACAGTCCATCTACCAAGAAAGGACGAACAGAATCTGATCTTTCATGTCAAAAGAAATGCCGAAAAAGGTTATGACTGCTGTTTATAAACCTCATAAAGAGAGACAAGGAGAGAGCAGGGAAGGAGAGAAACTATTTAAGCCATGGGACAAGACCGGCACAGGAACAAGCTGCTATTTTCTCGCTGTGAATTCATTTGTGTTAGAAATGAAATGTTCTCTGGATACTGGAGAAGTAAGGGTCTGGTCTCAGAACTAGTGAGAACACAATAAACTTCATGAATCATAGGACATTGCTTGCTAAATTTTAAATGAAGCTGTACGAGGCAGCCACCTGTGATAACAGGGAATTAGACTCACAGCAGCTTGTTCAGTCCAGGTGTCTGTTCCATGTCCTCTGTGCTGCCAGCAGCTCCTTCCGGACAAGGTGCCCACTCCTGGTATGAGGGTTTCGTTCTTCAGCCTGCACCGCTCTGGCTGGTTGCTCTCCCAGTCAGAAAAATATCAAACATTTTTGCCTGCAGTGTTTTTCTGCTGCTGTCGGAAAGAAAAAAAAAAAAAAAAAAGAAAAAAGGAAAAATGTGTGGGTACACAGCTGTAGAAATGACTGCAAAAAGATAACACACTGAAAGGTTTATTTTCCAAAGCAGTTTTTTTAGCAGTAAAATGGATAGAAAGTCAAGTTGTTATTACTCTGAAGTGAAATTGTTACAAAATGGCTGCTCTGTGCTTTTCTTTTTTTTCAGTGCAGGAGCCTGCTAAAGCAACACGCACGTGTTGGAGCCTCATAAAACAGCAGTGTTGTCTGACAACTGACAGGACAACAACAACTTGCTTTGTATTGGGATGGGGTGGCTCCAGGCATTTTCTTTTATGGCTGCCTGTTCTCCGAGATCTCAACGGCAACTTTTCCCACCTGCCGTTGCCCCTGGCTGCAGCGCCTGGGGGAAGCGTGGGATGTATCGCTCATAACCTCCTGATTTGCAGAAACCGGAGGCACGGAGCGGTTGTGTCAACACAACTCGTCTGCTGCACTGCAACTGTGTGTACACACAATCACGCTCATTTACCCACTAATGACCGTGGGGGTTGCCAGAGGTAGAGGTGCCCACCTTCACAAGAAGTAGTAATTCCCCTGGTAGCACATTTACGTTGTGGAATTGCATTCACACTAAGAAATCATTTTATTCAGCTTTTTTTTGGTCATTATAGCAACACAAACCCATAGGAAAACTACTTTCCAATGCATTCAGCAAATAGTCAGGAGTCATAATTTTGTTTAATTATACTTCAACAGCTTCATTTTGGCTTCTGACTGGAGAGTTCTCGTTCCAGCTAGATATGGGTTCTGGCACAGAGATGCAGCGTGAGAATACATCATGCTCACTAGTATTTATCCAAAAGCCCCCATTGTCCTGCAGCACATACATCCCCAAACCGAGTACCAGTCCATGCCCTGAAACACCTGCAACTTAAGCAGGAAAAAAAACTGGACAAGATAGGAAGGAAAATAAGAATTTTATCCGTATTGTGTAGATGGGAGACAGATTCAGTTGTTAAACATGGACAAACAGTCCCATCAGAGGGTATCCAAGACATCTGCACAACGCCGACAGATACAGCCAGCAGCAGGAAACCAAATACCTACAGCATCTCACGTAGCTCTAGAGACCTATCTTCAGGCAACACAAGCAAGCCTGGAGAGTAAAATAAGTTGTCTAAGGCGATGCAGGAAGACAGTGACAAACTAGGAATTGCCTGCTTCTCCTGAATTCAGATTTGCAAGATCTCAGCGCCTGTCTTTTCCAAAGTCACTCCCTGACAAGCCCTCACCAGTAGGCATTATTCTTTACTGAATATCAAGTGAAAGCCAGAGTGAAATCGGTTATCTCTACTCCGTCAGCCTGGGCTGTGGAGCTGGGCCCAAAGGCTTGCAAGCAACACACTGTGGGACAGCAACAGAAGAGAAATGAGGTGTCTGAGCCACAGGTTAGCGTTAACATACCCTACGGAAAAGCAGAGGCAGCTTTTTGGCTTGATCAGTAACACCAACATAACAAAGGTGCTTCTTCGGAAATGAGAACTTTGCTGAAAATCTTGTGAATAAATTACATCCAGGCAATAGGCTGTGCTGAGTTGATATAAAAAGCAGATGTTCCTCAAGATTTATTTCAGAGATATTTAAAATTTAAATCTAAATAGCAAATTAGAGTAATTTTTCATTGTTACATTTTATGCAATAGCGTAAAATCTTTAAATAGGATTTTTCATTACAAAATTAGCTGATTTGTTCTCCAAGTGCTTTCAGATCAATTACAATACAATAAGAGCAAAAGCAGGAAATGCTTCTGTTATAGACGGATTTAATTGTGGCGAGCTCTGGGTGAAACGGAGACGACAGAAGTCAAAACCCAGAAGAGTTAGAGCTTGTGAGGGCCATTGCTGAGAGCCCACGATCTGTAAAAGCTATGCTCCCAACTCCCTTAAATAATTTCTCAGCAGCTGTTGTTTGTCACACTGACTGGGGGCAGCACACACACGCCTTTCTTGGCTTTCTGTTGGGATTTGTCTTTGAACGCTCCATCCTCAGTTTCAGGGGGAGCCTGCTGGTGTCAGCAACACACACAGGTATTGGTATCTAAGCATCCTTTTGCAGCAGGTTCTCACTTTTGATATCATTTCATTCCCTGCCAGTGTTCATTGGCAGTTCCCGGTCTAGACTGTGCTTTGGGGTTAATACCAATGCATTTCTTATAAGCCAGCCGCAAAAAGCCCATCTAGGGAAGGCTGGTGAAGGTGGTGAAGGACATGGCCAACGTACTGGGCAGCTGAGCTCTAGATAGCTTCCCGCTGGGCAGTGATAGGTGTCAGGGAGATCCAGCAGAGAAAAGGATATGCACCTTGAGAGGAGGAACCTATACAGCCCCAGAACTGCCTTGTGCCTGGCTCCGTCATGGCTGAACCTGCCTTGCACAGCACCCAGGGAACCGACTGAACGGCTGCAAGGCAACACTGGGAAGCAAGGCATCACTCCTTTCATCTGTAGCAGAACTTCATCTCCCCCTTTGACAGCATGTGTTTCTCCTACCAACGACCAGGTTAAAAATGAAAGGAGAATAGCTGCAAACCAACATCCAGCTTTAAATGGCTCAACGTCCATCCTGAGAAGCTTGATCCAAAGTGTCTCTTTGGGTTTTCCGTGGCTCTACTAATGCCACACTGCTGCGGTAATGCTCTTTCAATCCTACAAGAAAGAAGCATAAAGTGCGGTATTGACCGACTCGGACTTTCTTAGTAGAATACGCCAATGCAGTCATCCTCTGGCTACAAATATCCACGGGAAGAATAGATGTGTCCTTTAATAACAGGGAGAGTGCTTAAAAAAGAACACTTTATTGCAGTGTTGCCTTCACCACAGTAAATTGCAGCATTTTCATTTTCCTGTATTTATTGCATTGAAGTGTTTATATCACTGTGAAGCAAATATTTGCTTCCAAAGGTCACTCATTGTATCTCTCTTCCTCTGGGGATATATGTAGGTCTCTCTTAGACTTCAGTATAACTCCATAAGGATATATAATGTTCTCACTATGAGATTCTTTATTGCATCTGAATGCTACTAAAATAGCAGATGCAGAATTCAAAGTATAATAGGCAATGTGTTTCCATTAGCCAGTCTCTCTTTGTATTTTTCTTTAACCCTTACTCTGGTTTTGTGCTACTGTATGAGCATCGGCGTAATGTGGAAGACTGGCTCACAGGGAATTTGATGGAAGCCACCCAAGTCCCTGAAGTGACTTGCATTCTCTCGAAGACACAGAGCACAGCTTGGTACATGAGCTACACAGTTTTTTGTTACAACTCTTGGACTTTTATCTTCTTTTAAGAGAGCATTGTGCATGGTCGTGTGTGAACCCAGAGGATTTTCATTTCCTTTACTGAAATGAAAAAACCAAGGTGCTTGTGAAATGTTGATCTTGCATTTGTTTATACAATTATTGCAAGTATAAACACAAATTGACTGAGTGCGTGCAAGTGGCTGTAACTTCTGCAGCAACTATTTTTTTTTTTTAATCAAGGTTTTAGATCTAAAGAGATTAACATATTACATCACAACTATGGTTTTCTGATCTGTCATCTCCACAGTGACTGTAGACAAAATAAAATGTAGTTTATGTTGAAAGTACAAGAGTACATTTTGGAGAGGTTATTTCCAGTCATACTGGTGGTTCCTATGGCAATTACAGGGTTTTGATACTTGGTTCAAATCAGCTTGAATGAGAACAGAATGCAAAATACCAGCCATTTTCAAAAATAAAAATTCCACAAGGAATTTATTCCCCAAAGTCCTCAATAGTATCTGTGGTCTGTTTCTGTTTTACTCAAACAGCTGCAGGTTTCAAAGGGGCCAAAGACAGACTTTATGCTTTTGAAAGTCCATCTGGTAATTAGTGTGAGCAAATCCATTATGGTTTACCTTTTCTTGGCCATTCCTGTATCCATTCAGTTTCAATGTTTTAATACATCAAGAGGACTACATATAGGTGTTCCTAAGAGACACCATGGAGGGAAAACTGTTCATTTGTACTCTAGAGAAAGAATTCCCTTTAAAACAGATAAATCTGCTTTCTACAGGATATTAGTGGTAACAGGGTCTGTTGTTGGAAACTCGTGACTCTGGAATGGAATTTCAGCCTAAATGGGGCTTTTCAAGGGAAATACCATCTCTAAGCTGTCCTATTCCACATTTTGAACTGCAAAGCCTGCAAAAAATTTAAATCCATTCCCAGTCACCTGCAAAACATAGACAGTTTATCATACTGTGTGCAAATGAGTAACCTTTATTGATTCTTGAGCATGGTTTTCTATTAAATAAAGTTGAATCAGCACTGCTGCGGGGCACTTTTGTTTATGACTAAAACTTGATGTAAAATGACTTGTCTGGAAGAATGCTTTTTGCTATTCCTCAATCCATTCTAAGTGCTTTACAAATACCAAACAATCTCAATAAACCTGTCAAGTTCGATCACTTGCTACAAAACATCTCTCTGGTTACAACCTCTGACATTTTTTTTAGCTTGATGCAAAAAGGATGCATCTGTCACTAAGATGCCAACTGATGGTTCTAACTAACCGAGAAGGATAACTCCAAAGAGAAATCACAAAGTTTCTCCACTTTGTTTCTTTTTTTGCGCCACCCAACACCACTGCTGGCTCAGGATTAAAAATTAATAAGTAAAAGATCAAAAGTCAGCCTGCAATATACTTGAGGGCTGAATTTTCTGTGCGATTTTTATTATCTGCAGTGACTGACAAACAGATTGTTATTGTTTGTTATTGTCAGTAGAAGTATTCATCTCACCTTCACTCGCTTACAGGTCTGTAATCATTCAGCTCGCATTGGATATGCTTGGAGACTGAACCAAATCTCCTGTTAGCATCCCACCCTCTCACTGATGCACCACCTCCCACTTTACAGCTAGTAAATAGCTACCAGATAGACATAGTGCAGAACCAGTTTCCTGCCCCTCACAGCTAGATGTATATACCAATTAGACCAGTCCCAAAGTCATGTTTAAATTGTCCTGATTTTTGCTAATGCTCAGTGCTGTTATTTTGCCAGCACAAGTGTAGCGAGGGATCCAGGCAGAGGAGACTATTTTAACCAAATATTCTAAACTAGGTCCTGGTATTCTGTTGCAGAGGCTGTGCCAGAAATATTTAAATGCTGAGTTTTGCCTCAATCTGGGAAAAAACACAGTTTGTGAAGCAGTGGCCAGTGCTAGAGCCAGCCTGTGCCAAGTGGGACAGGAGTTCGGAGAGTGGTTCTTTACTGAAATAACTTATTTTTATCCCAGCTGAGCACGCTCCATTTGCTGATCAGGAGCAGTGTCTTCCCAGAGCTGCGTGATGTGCCCCGGAAGGCAATGCGAGTGCATCAGCAGGGTGGGAAGGTTGGGGTGGCCTTGTGAGTGTCCCCACACTTTCCCATGCCCTTCAGGAAGAGACTGATTCCTGGTTCACCTTTTCCTCCTAATCCTCAGAGCGTGCCATTTTTTGTAAAGCCTGTTTACTGCTGTTTGTCAGCATCCTTGAAGTGCCTGATACCAGTCTGAATATTACCCATGAAATTAAGCTCCCTGTTTGCATCAGCCAGGGCTGCAGATGAGCTTGGTGCTTCGCACCACTGTGACCATGCGGCTGGCAGAACCGGGTGGGTTTCTTCTCCAGCATACATTTGGGCTCCTGAACGTTGTGTGACCCACCACAAAATGTCAGTCTCCCTCTGACAAGGATGTGGCAATATGGTCAGCAATGAAAGTGAGATGCTGTAGCAGTAGCTGCAGGGCTGACTCTTCGAGATGGATTTCTTCCTGCTGTGGCTTCAAAGAGGAAAAGCAACCACGAGCGAGGGCACAGCTAATGCAAAAGCATGAAGGTCACATATTCCCTCTTAGATGAGAAAAACAGCAAATCCATTGTTGAAGTTGCAGAGGAAATGCAAGGGGCTGTCTGCTTTCCTTATACATTTCTAAGCAAACAGGGTGTGATGCAGGAAATCTCCCTCCCCCTCAGCTGTACCGGTTCAGCCCATACTCCCCTGGTCCTGACAGTGAGTGCTGTCAAAGCAAAGAACAGATTCATCTCCAATACATAATAACTTCCATTTAAACAGAGTTATTATTGTTAAAATTTTAGAGCCAAGATCTGCCCTGACTTATCTTGTTTCATAAAGGCTGCACGTATTGCAAAGACAGGACAGAAAATAGCCCCTGGGATTTTGCCTTCTTAGAGCAGCTTTGCTGAAATGGGCTGCTTTTGTCCTCTTTCTGTAATTGAGGATGATGGCATGTGCTTTATGGCTGTTTATTTGCAGTCCCCCACAACTTCCCCACCTCCTCTGCACCTGGGATTAGGTTTTCCTGCAGCGAACAAATCTAACATTCAGTGAGCAGTAATTTGTGATGTGCCATGCCTTGAATCAAGCAAAGAAATAAGCCAGTGTTGTGGTTATAAAGACCTGACAGATGGTAGGAGGACCCGCCTTTCTTAATCAAGTCATGCTCAGTAATCAGAGCTAGTTCGAATTTGTAACAAAAAAGAAACCCTGCCCAAATGAGGATTAATGGGCTACATCCTGATCTCTGGTTAGGATGAGCTCAGTGGCGTCGTTCTGTATTGAGAGGGATAAGTTCAGGATCTGACCCACTTTGGGGAGAAGTTGAAAATACCAGTTAGGTCTTTTAGTCACTTCCCCTGAAACGAAGGATTCTCCCAGGTAGACAACTTCACCCAATCTACCTGTAAATATTATCTCAGAGTCTGAACTAGAGGATGGCGGACAAGTCATTAGCTGATAAAAATCTGCAAAGTTTCATTGTCTTTAATTTCATTGCAAATATGTTACCTCAGTGTCTGGCCCTCCAAGCGATGCAGCTGAAATATAGGACATGAGGGGCATAGACTTAACCTTGAGCTCCTTCATGTTAAGACTTTTAATTTTAGAGAAGAATAAATGGGTTTCTGGTAGCAAATAACAGCTCCTGAATCTCCAGCTTTGATATGGGTAGCATTTGGAAGGTTAAGATAAAAAGAAGGATTTTCCTCAAAGAACGTGACAAGGATACCTTGTTCTTCGAAAGTGATTAATAATACAGGAATAAAGCACCACCTTGAAAAATCCTCTGTGCTCTCTGCTATATAGGAATTGCTATCCAGAACAAAAGAGTTTGGGTGAGGGCACTCATGTAATAAAAGCACTTTTGTGGGACTGACTTTTAAGTGCAATTCAGTGACTCAAGGAGCGTAACCACACTGTTTCTTTCCCTTTTCACTGTCTTCCAGGCTCACAAGCAGCTGAGCACAAATCCCTGATCTGCAGCTTCCACAAACACACCCGCAGCTAAAATGGCGGAAGACGCTGATATGCGCAATGAGTTGGAAGAAATGCAGCGGCGTGCCGACCAGCTTGCTGATGAAGTGAGACCGATAGCTAAACTGGAAACTTGGGGTTGGGGTTGGCATTTTTAGACACATCCAGAAATAGAAGCTGATCCGGCAAAGGATTTCTAGGCCTGATTCTGTTTTCTGTCAGCTTTACACTGAAAGCAGATTTGGAAAAGAAATGAGACGGGGTAAAATTTAATGTCATGTTTAGTTTAGATTAAGGCATTTATTGATGGTGAGTTTGATTCAGGTATTAGAGTCTGCATCAATTTGACTGGCCTCAGAGCAAAAAGCAGCAATTTAATATTTTCTGAGGGTTCCTTCAATTTGCCAAACCTACTAAATGTTAAAAGTCACCAATTAGGTCTCTGAAAAGTCTTAGCTGAAGACCACAGACTTTATTTTTAAAGTGGAACATCAGCTGTTCCAAGCACTATGCGCGAACAAGGGCAGCACGAGCCTTAGAGACTGCAGCTGCCTGGAGATGCGGTGGCAACGGCTGCATTAGCGAGCCCTAACAGAGAGCTGAAGACGAAGAGATCACCAGTACCCTGCTGGTGGCCTGATTTTGAGGGAAGGCAAAGAGCGCAGGAAAAACATACTGTCAGCATGAGCCTGCACATTAGCGTTGGAAACTGTATCTTGCCAAATCTAAGTGGTTTTTTCCTCTGTTTTTTTTTCAGTCCCTTGAGAGCACCCGTCGAATGCTGCAGCTTGTCGAAGAGGTAAGGGCCAGCATTTTACTTGCACTACTGTTGTGGGCAAAAGCGATGGAGAGTCTGTCACTGGAAGTGTGTTTTTTTTAACCTCACATTGATGGGGCATGGCTTTATGTGCCACTCTGTCCCTCCTTATCCTTACCCCTTACCAGGGTCATTCAAGACACTGTGCCCTAGTTGCCAGGTGTCACACTGCAGACCAGCTGCTGAGGCGCAGTTTTGCCCATACCTGAGTGTCCGTTGAGACAGGCTACTCGAGATAAACCAAGGAAACAGCCTCTGAAGGTGACCTGGAGTCAGGGACAAGTGGCTGAGTTTGCGGCAGAGCTCCCGGAGCCTCGCGCTGGCACCGCTCTGACATCCTTGCCATAACACTGCAAGTGGGGAAGGTGAGAAAGGCCCTCAGTCTGTTTGCCCTGTTGTCTCTAAATACCTCCCTCTCCATAAACCTTGCAGCTATTTATAGGGCATTGGTCACCACGGCATCTAAATGCCACTTCTTTATGTATCTCTGAAACATTCATTAGGACTTGAAGGCTCACGAGATGTCCTGGATTGACTCTCAGAAGGGAAAAAACAATTCAGTCAGGCTTCATTTCACCCTTTTCTTAACAAAGGGGTTTAAAAGTTGGAAATTCCCAAACTCACTTTCATTTCAGAGCATTCAGCCATCAGGTGGTGGAAAACTTTGCTCCCGCCTGACAGGACATATTATTTTCAGACACCATGCGAGCTTTGGCTCTGGAGCTGGTGACGTTTTTAATCAGGGTCATCAGCACTGACAGTCCCAGTACTCCTGACAAGCAGAGGAGTCTCCAGCAGAGACAATGGGAAGAAAATTACATCAGGTCCCACGTTCAGGAACAAGCACAAGCCCAGCCATAGGCTTCGTGGCCTTGAAATCAATCACGACTGTGGAGATCAATGGAGTCCAGTGGAGACAAAATTAAATTTCCGTGTACCAGATAAACAGACAGATGGGTCATTGAGCATAGTCAGCATCGTTCCTCCTCCACAAACACTTCAGATCTGGGCCCCTTGCAGCCCAAACATGCTCTTGTCTCACAAGCAACCTGTCCCTTTTTGCTGCTCAATTCCCTGGACATGCCATTTCTAACCAACACTTTATGTCAACCCTGTGCTGGATGCAGCTCCTGCTGAAATCAGCTCAACGACATAGAAGAGAGTCTCACATGTGTACCTCCACAAACGCAAGGCAGGAGAGCTGGATGCCCCAAAATGCCTGTGATCTAAATAGGCAAGGCAGATGATGAGTGGGAAGAAAGAGAGGCGCAGGAAAGGGATTTGCTCAGGGCCAAGCCATCAGTAAATATCAGCCCCGTCTCTCCTGAGCCATATTTGTGTGACCTATGCACTGCTTGAGTCTTCCTAACATATTGAACCAGCATATTGTGAATGCCACTGGAATCTCAGTATTAAATCACGGCAAATGGCAAAGTGGGAGGAGAACTGGGGCTGCTGAATTTACCAATGAATTTATGTAGGACTCTAGCGCTTCTTGGAAGAGCTCGGCATCTCTCTGGACCTGGCTTTTATTCAGATGCTACAATATCTTCCTGTCCAAATAGAGAAGTTTCTAAAACTAGCACTGAGTAGTCAAGGGAATTATTGTACAATGAGCTGAATATTATTTTCACTAATGCGACTACAAAAGACCTTTAAAATTCTTCTGTGGTCTAAACAGTTGGTTGATTACTCTGACCCCATTTCCTAGGTACTTTTAAAAGAATGCAGCGTTTAGGAAGTGAGAGATTTTATACTGAAAAGACAAATGGTGAGCATCTTTGAAATTGAACTGGCACTGCTCTGATTTAATAGACCCAAAAAATCCAATTAGAGTCCCTCACTTAGCAGAACCTGTCTGGCAGGTAGAGATAGAAAATATTCTTTCTCAGTTAAAGAATGCTTTTTACTCTATTCTCTTGATACAGCAAATCTGTTTGTTATTCCTTACTCAGGAAAAGGATGCCTCCATGTTTAAGCATTATTACCACATACATATGTATGGGTTCCTGTCATGGTTGGCTCCGCTCTGTTAGGTACTGGGAAAACAGAGAATAAACAGACTGACTTGGCTCCGTTCTAGAGACAGAAGAGTGCTGTCCACCCAGGGAAGCCCTATAGCAGTACAAAGCATACTTAATGCTGAAATGTAGGTCACAGCCTGGGGGACAAAACCGATGTCCCCAGAGGCCCGTGCCCTCTAGACTAGGCTGAGTTTGGAGACTAAGCCCTGGTGCTGTTCCCAGGGAACATCGGCAAGGAAAACCCAGCCAGTTACTGCTTCTTATTTTTATAACCCAGCTTTGCAAGAAGCTGATTGTTTCAGTCCTAGCATAACAAGGGAAGCAGGGAGAAGTGGTGTGTGGCTGTTGTAAAGTCACCACTGCTTTGCCCCAAGGCAGCTACGTACTGGGATGGCAGATTACAAAAGTCGGTTTGCCCTGTGGTGCCCAGCACACCCATGCAACACACTTACACTACACTGACCAGTGCTCATTCGAGCTACCCAGCTACTCAGTGCTATAAATACCTGTATTTTATGATGATGCTGTGCAATGTTTGGGCCAAAACATAAAATTAAAGTGAACTCAGGCAGAAGAAGTGAGAATAAATACACAGTTTGTAGATGACCTTCTTAATTTCTTGTTAAAGCTTTTTACCTCTTAGCCAACTTTATGAACTGCAGAATAACAACATGCAAGGGGAAAAGTCGTGAGTCTACTACCATCTTCTAGTGGAACCACCACGGCCTTTAAGGAAAATCAATCATTGCAGTCTGTGGAAAAAAAGATGGTTTCTAGCTACGATGCAGCAAGGGAAAAAATATCCACAAGATCAGTACTGCAGAAAGCCCAGCAAGAAAGCACTTAGCAACATGTACAGATAAAAGGTCTGCTTTGTACATTTAAATCCAGACAGGACTATTTTCTCCTCTCATATGCTGGGGTGGTTAGAGTCAAGTTTACTAACATATCAAAGCTGAAATAGTAAGCTATAAATGTTTGATAACCTCATGATGCTGTTCTACACAGACACTAAACACACAGTATGCCATTTTACTAACTTCCTCCATTCTTGATTGGGAAGGGAGTTTCCCCGTGACATTTTTATCACAGTCAAATGTTCCTTAGTTGGAAGAATAAAAGAAAAAAATATTCTATTAATTCAGAATTTGGTCCAAAACTTGCCAAAGCTAATTTGAAAAATCCCTTTAACTTCATTAGCTATTGGAACTGTTCTACTCAGAAAAGTGTTTTAATCTGTGTAATTCCACAGAAATACGTTTCTGGCACAGAGGAGGGTGATTCATAATTTGGTCCTATGCAGGATTAGACCACTTTGTGTGAACAAGCCGGGTAGCACTGGAGTCAGGGTCATCGCACTAGATGAAAACCAGGCACACAAGATTTAAATGGGGCTTCACAGAATCGTATCAGATGAGGATCTGAACCACAGGGTGAATTAACAGGCTGAGAAGTAACATGGCTCCCTAATCAGACACGGAGAGGCATTACAGTGTTAACAGGGTGACAGTGAACTCAGAGCAGGAGCTGAGGAAATGCATTACTATGGATGACTAAAAAATGTTTCTTTGACCACATTTTTGTCTTTAGGGTGTTGACACTTTAGTGTCTCTGGAAACTGCTAGCAATGTCAGCCTGACCTGGTACATAATTGTCGGTATTAATTTATTCAAAACAAACTCTACAATCCATATTGATTGAAGAAAAATTCTTCATCGAAGTGGAAGTTTGTGTGTTCTTCACAGAACTGAGAGCGTGTATCTGTTTTTCAGGGTGTCTCCTGAAATGCAGAGAAAGTGAGTTCTAGAATTTGGATTCTCTGTCTGATACATCAGTCCCTTATACTGTTATGAAAATCACCCCTCAGGCTAAACCACAGTTGGAGTAGCTGCCTTCTGTAGCAGGCATGAATAGGACACAACACACTGTGTTCCTGGAGGCGCTGATGGGCCCTACGAGAAGTCATTCCAATTCTCTTTCTAGTTTTATGCCCACCTTGAGAAATTAGGTGACATAACAGCGATAATAAGAAATGATACAGCAATGCATTTCCTCCTCCAAAGTGCTGGGCAAATTTCAGTGAACGTTTTGTTGCACAGCAGTCTCCATGGAAATCAAAGTCTAGGAGGACACGCCGCTCAACCTGCTCGTTCCTAGAGTCAGGGCTGAGTATGTTTGAGGGCTGCGTGGGAAAGATTATTTGTTTTACCATCTGTGGTATACCTGCTTTATGGATAAATAGAGGAACTCCAGAGCTGTCAGTTTAAGGCCTCAACAAAACCAATTCATGCTGTGCCATTTTTTTCTAAAGGACAGGAGTGTGAGATGTTTGCTGTATCATGGCAAAATCCAGCAATCCAAATTCTCCTCTCAAGTGCATCAAGAAGACAAGTAACTCAGAAGTAACTCTGGTGAGAGAAGGCTGTTACAGATTTGAGAGCTGGATTAAAATGGCATGTCCTCCATGAACTCTGTAGGGTCCTGCGAGAGATGCATTTTTCTCCTCTGGCCTGAACTACCCTAACCATCCCGTTTTTTGAGAATCCTTATTTTGCCACAGACTAAACAGAGGATTGCCTATGCAAGGATTGGCGGGTCTTAAGAAATTCCTCCATTGTATGGAAAGAAAGGCAGGCTCTAATCCTGGGGAAAGTGTACCATTAGCACACATTTTCATAACAAGATGGACCTCACTAGTTCTTCCCATTCATGGCTTCCCACGTAGGATCTCACTGATGTTGGTGAGCACTGGGTGTGGGTGGGAACTCTTCCTGAACCCTCAGGACCAGCCGAAGCGAAGCATGGTCACTGGGCCCCTGCTGTGACCACAGCTCTTCTGGGAGCCTGTTATCAAGGTTTTATGATCAGTTGTTGTAAAACATATTCTTCTGGGCTGGCACTTTGCAAACACAGCTTTCGTCACCTCCTCTCTCTAAGCAACCAGTTCGAGTGTGTCTGCTGACAGGTGCTCCCACTGAGACCAAGGGGAGTTTCTGTGATACTTTTAGTGCAGAAAACGCCAACATTGTCTGTGTTTGGGTACCAAACACACTTGTGTGGCACATTTCTTCCCCTATATTCCTTTAAGTGAAGAGGTTTTGTAGTTTCCAGAGATGCCTCAGTCTGCTGTCACAGAGGGTCAGTTACTGAGTGTTTCTTTCCTGCTCAGACGTCTGGATGATGAACACATTTTTAGAATAGTTCTGTCTTACAGAGATGTTTGGTTTTGAGCTATCTAAAAGATAAGTCACAATGGAAATGTGGAACTGTGTAAATGTACAACTTAAATGTAACTTTAAATGTTCAACTGTGATTTTTTTTTTTTTTTAAATTGGCTTTATACAGTTATTTTTTTTGTGAAAAAGCTGAAAATTAATGCTTAATAGAAACTTGGAACTGGAGGAGATTGTCACTTGATGTCTGAATCACCTCTCATCTTTGTCAGTGAGCATCTTTTTATTAGCTTCAATATGGTTTGGATTAGATCTCAGATGCAGACAAGTATATTCAATGCACACCCTTTAGTATTTTCACATCAGCATTAATGCTGTGGCAGGCTGCTCTTAAGAGATACAGTATTTCCTGACAAAATTAAACGGCACTGATGGTCAGGTGAGTGAAAGAAAATTGCATCTCTTTCGCTCTGTGCAAGAATTTAATATGAAATACAAACCATAAGATCTAATTGCTGAGTTTGTCTCTCAGCATAGGTCTTATTCAGGGCACGGGACATCTTAGCTGCATAAAGACAGTTTGCTCAGATGTTAAAAATTGCAGGAAAATAAGGTCAGAGGGTTAAGGAGCAGCAAACATTTCTCAGCCTGACTATGTTTGACTCGCTGAAAGCCAACAAGTATCACACCACCAATTATGGATTCCGTGAGTCCAATATTTAGAAGGGCTCCATGTCAGACTTCACCATATTTACTCAAAACTAAGATGACTGAGGATCTAAGCAGTCTCCTTGTTTTTGCATGAAGTATGTTTTTTATAGTACATATAAATCTTTTGGGGTAAGACATCCTTGGGTATCACAAGCATAGAAAGAGCACAATAAAAAGCTATTGCACATCCAGTGCTCAGCAAATCTGACACCTGCCTCACAGAAAACATAAGATCATTAAAGGCAGTTTTACTTACACTAAATAGGCAAATCTAAGATTTAGACCCTAAGTTTCTAAACGTTGCAAAAATAAAAGCTGACTGGGATTCAAGTAAATGCAGTATGAGCTTGAAGGGAGGGAAAGCAGCAGCAGATAGCTGACCCAAGGGCAGTAGAGCACAGCAGACCATTGGCAGAGGCAGGAGGTTTTTTCTCTCCATCTAGCAACTCATTAAGGATTTTTTTTTTTT
>VYZM01017893.1:1082327-1098072 GCA_013398915.1 Dromas ardeola
TTAATTACAAGCGCAGCTCTTCATGCCAGAATCCATACACATATACATCAATTACCATCTTTTTTTTTTTTTTTAAAAAAAAAAAAGGAAGAATGAGCCAGGCTGCACACATCTGATGTTTTCCCAGTTTCTACAGTGATGTAGACATTAAAGACAAGGAAGGGAGTGCAGAGAGAGGCAGATGCGAGTGCAACAAGTGGCATCTCGCATCCCTCTTGAATTGAGCAGGATCCTCTTGACACAGTGCAGAGAAGCACTAGCCAGACAGCACTCAGTTGTGGCAGAGAGTCAGGCCTGTAGCTGAGCCATTGCGCGCAGCGCAGTGCCAGCCTGCCTGCGAGCATGGACCAGGCGGCTGATGGCCAGAAAGACTTCACCGCTCCCAGGAAGAGAGATGAGCGATGGCTGTGAGCAGGGCAGTTGTGGGGAAGGACAATATGAAGTCCTTGATTTGCCTGAAGGAGGGGGAGGATGGCCTGAAAAGCAACAGGGACGGTCAGGACTCCAGGTTTCTGTTCCTCATGTTCCTGTGCAAATATGGGCATCTCCCCTGCCCTCTGCTAAATCGACACCACCAACTTTATCTCCTTCACGGGGGTATGGGTGGCTCTACGTTCATGGCAGCAGCTAAACTACTGCTGCACATGTCCAGGTAACTCCCCTGGCAAGCTGTCAGGCCACAGAGGACTTTACTTTATCTGTTATTGAAATGCAACAGTCAGGAGATCATTCAGGCCATTAATTATTCACAGATGTTATCACCGCTCCAAGCAGAATGGAGCTAGTTTCTCCTTCGTAATTAAAAAGGAGCTAATCTGATCTGTGATACAGCTTAGTATCACAGCACCCAGAAACCCGAGACACCTGATCACATCCCAGAGAGATGATAACACATACAAAAACTGTACTTGTGAAAGGTGCCCTGCTACTGATTTAGGCAGGTGGGAGCTCCAAATTGCTTGGCTTTTGCTCAAATTCTGTGTCCAGCAAAGGCAATAAGATTCCCATTAACCTCTGTGGGAGCAGGGGTGCGATCAGCACAGAGGATTTAAAAATCCTGGCTTCAAGCTCGATCCAAAGTCCATTGATGCTAAAGGTTTCTCTTGGCTGAACTAAAACTTGGCTCAAACCCATATCTGTTAGATCTCCAAGCCAAAAAATATGGCTTAATCCTATTAAATATTAGCCTGCTTTAAAATGGATTTCCTACGTAGGTAAGCTTTCTGACTTCTGTGTCGCAGGGGCTGTGCACAAACCACTATGCCTCCTTCCCAAACATGTTTGTGTCATACCTGGTTTTCCTTGGGAATTTCTCCTGTGGGATGAACATACACCTGCAACGTCAACACCCCCTTCTTCCCTTCTCCTGCTTCAGAGAACTCGGAGATGAACCCTCTCTTTTTAGAAATTACTCTTGTGTCAAGTGATTATTTTAATCTCAAGGTCCAAAACTTTGTCTTTTCTGCAGTGGTTCAGTATCCCATTGAATCCTGAAGGATGGGTGGTACAATTGAGAGTACCTGGTTCCTTATACAGTGTCTAGGCACATAAGGTCTTTGGACTGTGCCACCAGCCCCTTATGACCTTGTCATTCCTTTCACTGTTTTTCTTTTGTCTTCCTACGTCCCATATCTAGGGCTGAGTGTTCCCTCACTGATCTCTCTCTCTCTCTCTTCTCCCCCTCTCTCTCCTTACCTTGCTACCACTGTTGGGATGTAGAGTAAAGATGCTGGTATCAGGACTTTGGTTATGTTGGATGAGCAAGGAGGTAAGTTCAGATTGCTTCAGTAAGGAAGTATAACCATTCTCAAAGTACTGTACTAACTGTGTGCAATCCGGAAAATGAGGGACAAAAAATATGTTGTGGTTGTGCATGAGAACCCCAAAACATCTTTGCCTTTAGCTTCATTGTCTGACAAAGGAACGTGCAATTACTGCGTAAGAGTCTGAACTTCTTTTGATCTGTTTCCCATTAATGTCAGAGAGCTGCAGGCTGAACTCATCCAAATCATCATTTTTTTCAGCAAGCTTTGGGTCAAGATCCAGCTACATGATGAGAAGATTTGCCTCCATAAGTGTAAAATACAACATTATTTATGCAGGTGCAATGTCATTTTCTCACTTGTTTTAACCACAAGTGAAAGGCATGCAATAAATGCGTCACAAAAGAAGGTAAACCAGGTTTGGTTTGTGTAAAATTAAGTTGATTTTTGTGTAGAAATGTCAGTGAGGATAACAGGAATTTAACATTAAAAGCTACACCATGATCAGCTCATTACAACTGGACATATAGGAGCTTTCAGGCTTAGATGAATCCCTGTCTGTGGATGACAGTGACAAAGACAGCGTTAGATATATTCAATACATTCCAGGAAATTACATTTTTGCCCTTCATAATATTGCAAAGAAGTAGGTAGCTACCCCCTCCAACAAAACTATTAAGTCTTCATTTGTTGCAGTCCCACAGCACCAGCAAAATGGTGTCTCCAAAGAGATGTGAAATCAGCAGAGCATAAATTTCTGCTACTCTGTATCAAACCAACCCCCCCAAGAGCCCTTGTTATTATTTACTATGTGGCATCATACAAAACTGTATTAAGAAATGTTTTCTACAGAGGTAATGCCGTATTACTCATCAAGCCCAGACAATGATTACAAGCAATGGTACAGCATTGTTGGGAAATGGGCTGCAGAACCTGACAGGCCCTTTCCATCTGTAATGTCCCTGCCTCTCTGGCAGTAAAATGAATGAAAAGTAATAACAGGACCTAAACAGAAAGTATTTTCTTTTATTTGCTCTTTTATGTATGTCTCATTCCTTCCCCCCTGCTTCCCCCTTTAGGGAAAAGAATTTAACCTAACCAAATTTTGTCGCATCGATTTGTCTTGACAAGAAAAATATTATAGAGAATATTTTGTTGTCTTCAAAAAAAATTTTTCTGAATAATGGCAGTAAAAGAACTGCACCGAATACAGAAAAACAGAAATTACTTACGTTGAAACAGATATGCCACCTGTCTAAATAATGCAGTTTGTTTCAGAAGTGAATTATACAGCTAAAATAAATCACAAATATTATCAAAGAAAGTCCATAAATACCCAGGTCTGTCTTGCGATGTAATTCACAGACAGGTCAGCAGAAACTTCAGTGGCTCCTATAACTTCCCTTGCGTTTAGCCGTGGGAAAGTATGTTTCTGTTCTCTAACTGTTATTTTTCCACAGATTGCGAGGGGGTTTATTTTATTTTTAACCCTGAATTTTGTTTTTTACTTTGGAGTTCTACTATTGCTAAAGCCCTGTATGCAAAAGTTGTCTGACCAGCTCTCGAGTCGTGCTAGGAAGTCGTGTGAGCCAAGGAGCTGAGACTGGACCCACTGACCTCTTTGGAGTCCAGGGAACTCAATATTAAACTCTTATTGACAGTGAAACCTGAAATGTACATTGTATGGCCAGAGATGCAGTTAGTCGATACTTACAGGAAAGAATCAGACAATTTAAAAGCCTCTTTAAATTGGTTATGGTCACGCCTTAAGTGGTTCAGTAAATTTAGCTTGTGACTATATGGTATGGGTTTCTCAAGGAAAACAGCCTAACAATTCAACAAATCCTGGCAATATTGTAACCACTGTACTATGCTAAATCTTTAATTAAGTTTTGTCCGTTTTAGCCATATGCAGCTGTAATAATTCCTGATTATTTTTTTTATTTTAGTGATAAAGGACTTATTATATTATTTGGCAAAAAACACTAATGATGACTTTGAACCCTCTGTAATTAGTGCAATGTGTGCAACCCACGGATGTCTCAGCAGATTATCAGATTAAGGAAATAATTTGCTAACACTGCCATGTGATCTCTTTTCAGCTGACTGCACAAGTCACTTAAGATTATTAGGTGTTAAATAGACAAAAAACATGACATTGATCTTTCCAGTGGGCGGCAAGCAGAATATCTAATCTCCGCAGTTGCTTGAAGCTCTATTTCTAGGTTTCCTTACAAAATTGCCTGCTTTGAAGTTAAACAGACCTCACAAGGAAAACTTCTTTGAGCTGATCTCAATCTAAATAACGCAAAGCAGAACTCGTTTTCTGACATCAATATGCAGAAGTCTTTGGGATCATAAAAGGAAATAAGTCAACACAGTTTTACAAGACCAATGTATAAATTGGTATTTATACAATAAAGCCAGCCTGGCTAGCTCCTATTGCCTAAACGTTTAGGACAGCTGGCTGCGCAGCAGACCACAGTCTGTTATGACCCTACAGAGATGTGGAGCTTCACAAGAGCTTTCATGACTCCTCTTTCACAGAGAATAGGACTGCCATAAAAATCTAGAGACCTCTCCGGTGCCCTTTGAAGTCACTGGGAATCTGAGTGGGCTTTTGGAGTAGTCCCTCTGCGATACCAAGAGTTACCATTTTTTGGGCTAGGTATTGTCACCCAAACCAATTCAACTCAGTTCTTCCCCTCAGGACTCCACAGGAAGGAGCTGAGAGGTTAGATTCTCCTTGTTGAGATTTCTTCCATCAGGGAGAAAGCCTTTCCCAGACCCTATGTGCATCCATAATGCTTGCATTTTTTTAAACCTAGCCTTGAGTCAAGCTCCCTTAATTAATTATTTAAATACATACATAATGCTTTAAATGAAAATATTTACATTTTACACTAAAAATATCATTCTGCAGAGGATTATTGAGCAGTTGTCATTGCTCTGCTTCATTAAATGTCTTTGAAACATGCTTAGAAAAATGTTAATATTTGGATGCATGTTAGTTAAAAGCAGACCATAGAAATGAAACCGATAGCACAAAGTGGGGATATGAAAATAAACCTGAATTGCTGACATAGGAGGTCATAGCTCTCTTCCGCCAAAGGAAACTCCCATCACCTGGGAGTATCAGCAGCCAGAGATATTTGCACCTTCAAGGATGTTTTTTTTGTGCGATGATGTCCCCACAGAGTTTATTACAAAAGAATTTTGTTCTTGTATTCAAAATGGGGTGGAGGGGAGAAACTTTTCCAATAACAACAGTAGCAGCACAGCCATTTTTCATCCAAGACAAGATAGAGGAATAGCCACAACTTTGATAAGCCACAAAGAAAATGACAATGCACCACACCAGCAGCAAATGCACAACCAGCAATGCCAGAGAACGTGGAGAGTAGCTTCATCTACCCAGCAGATCTGTACTGCAGATCAAGTTGAAGTATGGAGATAACACTTTGGAATAACTGGGTGACCCTACAAGCAAAAGGGTTGACACCAAGTGATGGTGCCTGTGCTAGATGACCTCTACATTTTTTGCATGTGTTGCAAGTCTTATGGTTTTATATGAGTTATGGCTGACCTGTTTCTACGGCACCAGAGAAACAACTGCAGTAAATACAAAGATACTTACCATTTACCATTCTTATCCATCAGAGAGCAAAATTATGGCCCCTTGCACAGGCCCCTTCCCCCGCTTATCCCCTATTCAACAGCTACCACGAAAATTGATAGGCAGTGAGATGACAAAAGCAGGGTTGTAAAGGTGCTCCAACAGCACTTATGAGCTGAGCTGATCAGAGTCAGAAATGATTTGCTAATTAGCAAAAAAAAAAAAAGGTAACTATCAACTATTCCAGATTCTACAGGAAAATTGGTATTAATTATGTAGAAACCGTAGTGCAGAATAAAAGACAGACAACCTCCCCACAAAAGCAGGCTGTGCCTTGTCTACTGTTATTTTTAGCACAGCTACATGTGGGCTCACAAGCACCTCCCGCCAGCTTTCTTCCATTCGTACCTGTGCTCAGCAATGCCTCTCAGAGTGGAGCTAGGTCAAGACTCAGGATTTCTGAAAAGGCTGTCCTAGAAATGAACTTCACTCCAATATGATTCTCCTTTATCAAAAATGGGATCACTGAGTATCATTGGAAACAGTTAATCTGCCAGCTCTTTTGAATTCAGCCCTCTTGTATGCAATTATGATTACAACGTGTTCTTAGATGTCCTTCCCCCCCCCCCAATTAAAATTATCCTTGGTGGAAATTGCTTCATTGCACAATACTCCAGGCAAAGGAGCAAGTTCCCTTCTCCACAGGCATTTAACTGACATTCAAGCACAGGCCCCAGATCCTGGCCACTAGTCAAAGAACATTTGTTATAAATTACAGATGGGGATGCAAAGGTAGAGCAACACCACGCTTGCCCTGTCCTGGTCCTGTATCCAATGCTGTATTAAGATGCCTTTGCAGCCGTGTATTGCTCAAGAGACCACAGGAACAGCTGAGGGATGTCCTTGCTACAGCTTCCCTCTCCCAGCCACTTCCCCAGATCTTTGCCAGGTGGGGATTTGCCAGGCTGTTATGGAAGATCCTAGCAAAGACGCACTGGCAAAGGCCCACAGTGGTACAGTAAAACTAACAAGACTAGCTTATGATCCTTCAGTTGTCTATGGTTTTAATACAGAAGTAATTAATAAGTATAACCATCGAAGTAAAAAAATATCCTTGCTTGTATCCTAAGATATGCCATTAGTTTGCCATAAGAAGATATATGGCTACTATGTTTGAATCAAAGTGACATTCTCAGACATAGAAGAGTATCAATATGCAAAAAGGGCTAGTAATTAGCAGAGCTTCCCAGAAAAAAAAGAGAAGGAAATCTAAATGAAACATACCTCTGACATGTATTCTGCTTCCAGACACCAATTCTCTTATATATCAGATATGATATATAAACGTATATATAGAGGTAGTATAGTCAAAGAATATTGCAAGAAACTATCAAATGAAGTTTGAACTCTGACCTTGAAGTGCTTCTCTAAATGGGAGATAAAGGACATGATCTTTTGTAGGTATGAATTTGCGTAGGTTGATGGCAGTGTATGCCAGCAGACTGTCTTCCTTAAAACCTTTAATACAACACTCAAAGTTGGAATAGGGAAGGTCTACAAAAACAGACATTAAATTAACCTTTTGATAGCCATCTGATTTCTTACCAGCAGTGATTCATTCTGGGCCAGATTTTAATTTTAATATCAGTTATACCAAAACAAATCCAGAGTGACCCCATTAAGTTAATGCCTCTATAATATTTATGCCTCAATAATTGTGGTTAGACTCATGAATCTATTTCCTTGCCTGTGGGACCAGATCTTTGACAGGTATAAATTGGTGTTGCTCCATGAAGCCAGCGTAACTACACAGATTTAAGCCAGTTAACAATCCAGCCCACAACGTTAACAACTAGCAAATGGTTTTAGGAGCAGCAGCCAGCTGTCTAGACTTCTGGGCTACAAATATGACATAGGCTTTTTTTACACTGATGAGGTTTCCTTTAATGGAAGATAAATTAGTTGTGGGTCCCTTTTCTATTCAGAAATAATATGGGCATCACACACAAATCCTGAAGCAGGATAAATTAAGTCAGATTCCTGGAGAGAGCCATAATTTAAATGAAACTCTTTGAGTCGTGTCGAATATACTCTTCAATTAACACTCATCTATTCAGGCAGAATAGGAAACAGGGAAAGAAAGTTCAAAAGGCCCTACTACGTACCTGGCTTCACATACAAAGATCCCTGCAGTCTTACATACGTTTTCTACTGGCCAGACAAAGATAGAAAAATACAGGCAGCAAAATCAGTGGAAGAAACGTCGTTACTTCTTGTCCCTTCCAGTGTCAAAATATACACATGGAAATAGCCTTCTTTTAACTGAGAGCCCTGAGAACCAGCCAGGCTCCACAAACACAGCTCTCACGAGCAGGGGGTGGGGATCCACAACAGAAATTCAGCAATTCCCGTCATGTGGCATGAACCAGCACAAAAGCCAGCTCACACTCCCACAGCTGCTTCCCACAGCAAGAGCCGGTGCTGCCCAGCGATACAGGAGCAGGCAGGACTCTGAGCTAGTGACTAGCAGAAGCACTTAGAGGAGTATCACCTTCTACCACGTGCTCACGTGTCTGATGAGACTGACAATCTGTGCCTACAAACATGAACCAAAGCTTCTGCTAAAGCCTCCCAACCAAAACATAAAATCACAGCATGCATTAAAACAACCCAACCTTGTATTTCTGCTTCTTGGCTCAGCAGTTTATCTGGCAGAACTTGTGCAGTGTATCTCTCAGGTTTCCTTATTAGTTTCCCAATCCTTTGCCCACATTATATGTGCCCCTTTTAGAGGACACTGCCAGGTAACTCTGATCCCCTAAATGTATCCTTGGATTTGAGATCAATAACTCCTGTGGTATCAGGAGACAGGCACATCCAGCTGAGGAGAATGAGAACTGACAGCTGAGAAGCAGATGCAGCTGGCAATACTAACATGGCACCTCTCCTTCTCAAAGCCCAGCACCATGCAAGAATTAAACAAAGAACACAAGTTCAATATTTGAATTATTTCAGTTTGAATAATTTAGGCCAGGATTTTCAAGGCCCTCTAGGGGTGAGATGCCCGATTCCCATTAAAATTAATTAAATAAAATTAATTTTAATGGGAATTGGGTATCCAAATCCCCAAGAAAGCTTTGAAAATCTAAACCTCAATTATTATTAGAAACCCAAGTAAGAAATCAGGCCTATTGCTTTGTACTGATGTCAACATGCACATGATTTTTTTTCTAAAATCACTTTTTAATTTTTTTTTCTTCTTGATAAGGCTCAGTTAACGTCAGAGATGACATTAAATTTCTCCTATAACCAGTGCTCTCTTCATTCCTTTTCTCTCAGGTCTAATTCTGTGTTTATCTTTTTTTCTATTCAATATGGGGAATAGGGACATACTTGTGTTTTACTGGGATTGCTTTACTTTGCCTCTTTAGGTATAGTTACAATTTTTACTGGATTGAAATGCCACTCCAAGTAACTGCCTCATCCCATGTAATACTTATTTGAGTTTATCCATCATGGAACAAATTGTGAGGCTTTCCACCCATGTAAAATGGCATTGCTACTGCAGACTTTACATCAGTGAAGGACCCATTCCTACAGTTTTACGTTGTGGCATTCTGTTCCTCAAGGCTGGTATTCTCAGCTTTTATAGTGAAGAGATTTATACCTAAAATTATCTACCAAGCTACCAAGTCACTAAGAAAACCCTACACCGCCATCAGCCTTAGGTGGAAATAAGACAATTCTGTTTGATGCCAGCAGACAGACAGTGCCTGGTTACTGGCCTTAGTGTTTTGGTAACTTGCCTTGGAAAAAATCAGGAGTGACCCCACTGAAAGACATGAGTCTTCACCCAATGCTTGTTTTCATAAGATCCCTTGGGGACACAGACAATGAGTGCCACAGCCAACAGTCCTCTTTCAGTGAGCATCAGGCTCCTGTGCTGGTTGTAATTCCTCTGTGTACACTGGGGTTACTCCAGATTTGCAGCATCCACGCTAGAAAGCAAGCCAGCCTTAAGGCCATACTCAGATTAGAAATTAATATCCAATGCCAATCAAAGTGGCAGGTCTCAGTTTCCTCAGCCTCTGGAAAAAGGAGTACTTGGACACAACTCTTAACAGCTCACTTCATCTCTAGTACCGTTACTACCAGATCTCCCACTCAGTTACCCACTAATCAAAGCAATTACACTGCCCAAAATCACCTAATTCCAAGGGATTTGTAAGCGTAAGTAATTGAAATATTTTCCATGGAAAGACACCTTTTCTTTTGTATTAACGTACATAAATGCAAAATAATAACACTTTATCTTTCTTTCTCTTGGATGTCATTGGTGTCTTAGTAAGTGGATGTACTGTATTATGTTTCTGGACCTTAAACTTTATAACCCTTCCTTTCTACATCATTACCTCTCGTTTAAATTAATATATTTCAAACATCTTCCTCCTTTGTTTTACTCTTCCCGTGTTAGCAAAAAACACCTTCGGCATCGAGTGCGGCATACATCCTTTCAACAATGCATCAGCTCAGATTAATGCATTGTAATGTCATTATTAATTCAGTTTTACATGGTCATTTTTCATGTTCTGTTGAAGACAAAAGCAAACAAACAAAAATACAATTCATTCCACACTGTCATCCCTTTGTCCTGACCAGAACAACTCGATCGTGTTGAAGAAGGCATGAACCATATCAACCAAGACATGAAGGAGGCCGAGAAAAATTTAAAAGATTTAGGGAAATGCTGTGGCCTTTTCATATGTCCTTGTAACAAGTAGGTACTGGGTACCGGCTCTGCTATGTGGTGTCCAGTTTTTTGTCACAGTGAATGTCTGAAGTTTTTGTCTTTTTTTTCTTTGTCCTTTTCCATCTGCTTCATTCTGTGGGGATAAAATACTTGTGTTTAATCAGAACAACTGGAACGCATCGAAGAGGGAATGGACCAAATCAATAAGGACATGAAAGAAGCAGAAAAGAATTTGACGGACCTAGGAAAATTCTGTGGTCTTTGTGTCTGTCCATGTAACAAGTAGGTGCTGCCTGCCTCATCTCTTTGAGCACTTAAGGCTGATCCCAAAGGCCTTGTGAAGCTCATCCTTGCTAGGCACATGGACAGGATGAGCATGTGGCATGCAGAAAGAACGATTCTGGTTCAAATGCATTCATCTCATAGCATAGACAACTGACTGGGAATTACTGTAGATGCATTAAAATCAGGCATACTGCAGTGAAAGCGTCACTGTTGACACCTTTTAATGGTAAAAGTTTCAACATTTTACACAAAGTGTACTGAGTGGTTCCATTTTCCAGCAAATAAAAAAATAAAAACACTGGGGCTACCTTATTCTTGGAGACCCTAAATTTTGAAACATATTTTCACAAACAAGTTTAATAAACAAAACAAAAAAGCTGAAAAATGCAGAAAACATCATAGTAAACATTACTCCAAATTTTGGATGAAAATCACACAACATTGTCCAGCAGAAATAGTCCCTAATGAGATCTTGAAAGAGATATGACGTTTCACAATTGGAACCCAACTTGAAATGGTTTTCATCCTGCCATAGGCAACAAATTTGAGAAAACTTGAACACGTCATGCCAAATTTCTCTCGTTTGGGTAGCACGTACACTAAGCAGAAATGTTGAAATGCATCGAATTTGCTTGCATGCCATCACACTTGAACGAAACCGTCCTCCAAGTAACGCAAAGCTTGTTTTAAGTGCCAAATGGAAATGTGGTGTGCGGTTATGCGGGTGCAGGAAACCGGGGACAAAGTGGACTGACCAGAAGTCCTTGAGGAATGGCAAATCCAGCATGCAGCGAGTAGGCATGCAACCAGGTTACAGTGAAAACCTTCATAAATGGTTGGCCAGAGATTGCGCAGGAAACAAAGCAGAGTGGAGTGGTTCTGTAGGGTTATACTCCCTTTCTGAGTGGCACAGACACTTTGTTCACAGCCAGGGCTTGATCCTACCGTGATTATCAAGATCAAATGAGAGAGAGTTGTCCTGGAGTTCAGTGGGTATTTTGCCAGAAATCAGAATGGTAGGACTGGGTTTATGCCTTATCAATCGCCATTTATTTTGAAGTTAATTCCTTTGGGACGCAATACAGATACCACCTAAGCTTTAAAAAAATCAATTTTGCTCCTGCATACCAAGCCACAAATACTTTGGTGCGCTAAACATTTTGCCCAGAATAGGTGTACTATTGTGGTGTGCAGAATAGGAGAGAGGCAAGGAGGAACTGAAAGAGCTACACATACATACAGCCTTTTTCAGTAGGACTGTCTGCAGTTGGTATCAGCTCTGATACTGGCTTTAGCCCTGCTGTCCTGCACCAGAGGACCCGGCACAGAAGTGCTGCAGGTACAAGAGTATGCAGCAGAAACTTTACATCTCCCACACTCTAAAAACTGTCGTAACTTAAAGAGGAACAGTGTCCTGGCTTGCTCCTCCTGGAGAAACATGGCATAATACCTACATCAAAAGTTCACCCTTGAAGTACAAAAAATTCCAATGTATTTTGCAGAAATCATCATGTTTCAGAGCGGCTTTCATATCCGTACTGTAGGAAAGGCTGCTCAGAACTGACAGCCAGCCCTGTAGCATGGATGGGGTTAGCACCTGACACGTGGCCTTAAAACATTTACCACTTTGCTATAATTGCAGTATCATGAAATCAATAGATGCAGGAACAGAAAGATACTGCATGCTTTCGATGTGGGGGACGTTCATTTTTAAGGGTGTCTCTTCCCTGCTTTAAGGCAGTATTCTGACCTTTGCAGTTTGCAGCCAGATTTGATA
Source organism: Dromas ardeola (assembly GCA_013398915.1). Taxonomy (NCBI): domain Eukaryota; kingdom Metazoa; phylum Chordata; class Aves; order Charadriiformes; family Dromadidae; genus Dromas; species Dromas ardeola. Next base: position 1,094,519 of record VYZM01017893.1, read on the forward strand.
AACTAGCGCTGCTAATTAGTCAATGTGTTCTGAAACAGAGTATGGATGAACAATGCTTTTAGAGACTGTTCCTTGAATCACTATGCCAGGAATCAATTGGTACAAATAAGATGATATTCTGAGAAGTGGAGTGTAGGAGGGAGAGAAATCCATACAGTTCTGGGCATTAGTATCACCGTGATCCTCTAATGCTCTGCTGGCTGCTGGTAAATTAATGGTATACATTTCAAAAGATGAACCATTTAACACATAATTATACTCTCCTACTTGTAAATACAACTCCATGAGCCTTGCCAAAATGTATGGCTTGATCCTACATTCTTAAGAGACACAAAATGCCCATGGCATGAAACTTTGACCAGACTGCATTCAAAAGGACAACTACTATTGACTGTGAGCAGACCCAGACTCCACCTGTTGACTTTAATGGGAAGTCCACAAGAAAACAGAGATTAAGCCCTGGGTGTATAAAATCATCCACCTCAAACACAGAGACTGTCTCACTCTCAAAGATGCACAGGTCCAAAGAACAGGCAAATACCTCAAAACGTATGTGCAGCAAGAGAACTACTTTCACTGATTTCTAGAAACGCCAAAGCTGATGTATAGTTTTAGAGAACTAAGAACAAATAACCCAGCCATCTTCTTTTTAAGTCTTCACAAATTTTAATGGGAAATAAGCAACAAAATATATAAGTAGGAAATATCCTCTTCTCATCTATATTTTAATTCTATATTGGAGCATGCAACACATCTTCACGTTCAACGGATACTGAGCTGCTTCAGGGGTCATGGAGAGAACATAACACCAGAGATGGATTTGTTGTGTCCTTTTACAAATCCCCCAGAAGCACATTCAGTTTCTCCCCCAAAATCCATGCCACGGTGCTGTTTATATGACTGATTGAGCTGACCGAGGAACAGGGAAACTGCAGAGATCTGCAGTTCCCAACAGCTTTGTTGGAAACTGCTCAATTGCTGGAATAAAATCAAGAACTGATACCCACAGACCCCAAACACTCACAGTTAAAGAGTTCAATCTCATCTGACGACCCCAATGACAGCAACCCTAAATATGCTGCACATGCTAATCTGCCACTGAAGGTATGCCTGGATTTTAATTTTCTATCCACGGCAGCTCAGTCAAAAATGGCTCTCTGAAAGCTGATGTAACTGTCATAAACAACAAATATAACAAGTTGCTAGGCTATTTTGAAGTCCTGTGGTTTAAAGCTCCTGAAGGAAGTGATGATCCATTTTTGCCTGTGTCTTGCTTATTGTGAAGCCTGTTACCGCTGGTGCATTAAGAGTATGATGAACTATTGGGGCAACTGTGCTTAGTGAGAATGCTTCACTACTTATTCATGCCTGTAGCTGGTGCATGAAGAAAATGTAGAAGAATTTCCCTTTCTGATGCTAGATTGCTTGTATCTTTTCTTTTCTCCTGCACTCATTTCACTTCTGCCTATTTTACTTTTTGTCTCTGTGGACAAAGGTTTGTACATCAACTGTCGATGTATGATTACTATTTTCAAGTACCGATATATTATTTGAAAATCTAATGAACCCTATGAATTTTATGAGAAAATCATCCCCAAATCACCCTGGGAAAGGTTAGTGGCTTTAAATGCCTATTATGCCACATGTACGTTAAAAAACATCAACAGAAGCCCCATCTTCTGCCTGGTAAAATGTTAAAATCTAGCCAAATCCATTTTTCTCTAAGAGGGTGTGTTGCTGTGATGTGATGTACACACTATACTTGGCAGTTTTGTTTTTTACGTCTGTCTGCCAGTACGTTCTTCTGTGTTTGATGTCAAAACGTATGTGTCACTGAAATGAAACAATGTTTTCTACTTATCTGTATATCTTCTCTTCCTGTTTTTTCTTTTTCCTTACTTTTTTTTTTTTTTTCTTCTTTCTGGAAACTAAGTCAACATCCAAAAACCTGTGTGCAGTGTTGTAGACTTGACAATTGCAATTCACCCTATTGGAAACAAAACTTCTGACCATCACAGTTGTTGTGGCAGTAAAGTGAAAAAAACAAAAACCACCCCCCTCCTTTTATTCAGGCTTATGATATATCGGTATACAATCAATGACTCTCTATCTGAAAACTCATTTGCTTGATTCAGCTTTTAGCTTGGAGAAGTAAAGAGTTTTGCATTTGTCCTTGTCCACTTGATGCCTTGTTACTCATCATCTTTTTTGCATAGGCTTAAATCAAGCGATGCTTACAAAAAAGCCTGGGGCAATAATCAGGATGGTGTTGTAGCCAGCCAGCCTGCACGTGTCGTAGATGAACGGGAGCAGATGGCCATCAGTGGTGGCTTTATCCGCAGGTGAGCCTTTTTATCCACTGTTTTCTCTCTTTTCTCCTCGTCACTGATATATTTAGATTTCTTCCATATGGTCGTGAGTTCTGTGATGCTCATTAACTCCTTCAGTGGTGCTGGGTAATGTGATGGAGTCAATGTTTTCCACTGAGTTATGGGTGCTAAGATTTAGGTTGACAGTGATTCGGACAGCGGCTAAAGACCTCCTGTGACTTCCCCTGGCCCTGTGGGTGCCAGCCTGAGCTAGTGCAAAGGCTGCTTATGTTGCTGGAAATCCTGAAAGTCAGGGTCCTAGTCCTCAGAACCAGAAGATGCTTGAAAATGTGGCCCTAAACCTTCTTCCTTGAGACAGCCCAGATTTGGGCAATAATAAAACAGAAATAATATCTATTTATTTACTTACAGCAGCAATTTGAGGTTGCAGACTGTCAGAGCCAGTCAGCGCTGTCCTCTGCACTCCAGCTCCGTGGCATGAACAATGTGCTTTTCCTGGGGGCCTTATTATCGGTCTCATTAATAACAGTTGTCAAATGCCTCAGAAATGAAGTGTCAGATAAATACTAGTTTATTGTTATCATGTCTCAAGATATGTACTGCTCCTTATCCATCCTTGCCAGAAGATGTACCAAAGGATCCAGCACCCCTTCCTTTCTTTTCAAAAAGAAAACTGCCTCAGGCTCTCTGCCAAAACACCGAGCCAAGCGCAGAACTTGGAGCACATTTTTAACTAGAGGTACACCACTTCTCTGCTTGTGTCTGTCCAGAAAACCTCATTGAACAGGAAATGACACCCCATTCCTCAGCTGCTGTAAAGCCATAACCACGGAGAAACATTGATGCTTTAGAGGCAACCCCTGAGCGCTCAGATGAAAACCAGTTTGAAACACACAGCTATACTAATGGCAACCAAACTGCAAACTTTCAGCAATACATAGGGATCCAGCAATAAGTACATACTGATTACAGTGCTTATAGAGCATGTATTTGGATGACAATGCTATCAGCTGAATGGATAAAGGCATACCAATGGGCAAAGCTTTGATCTCTGAAGATTAAGGGGACTCAATTAATACGCAATTATCTTTCCAAAAACTATTATCCACTTATTTTTTTGGCTGCTGTGATAAAGGGAAATCAGTGTGATAGAAACAATGCTGTCATGCAATCTGGAGCGTGGGATGGAGTTGCCATTTAAGTTTGCTGGGTCTGCCGTTCACT
>VYZM01017893.1:1098103-1161709 GCA_013398915.1 Dromas ardeola
TTCAGGGTGTGCCGTTCTCTTTTTTTTTTTTTTTTATTTCTGGATGGCAGCCCCACCAAAATGAAGACTGGGGTGTGATAACGGAATAGCAGTGAAGGAGGTTATGCTACACCATAATTGTTCTGCAAATAGCCTGTAGCACCCTTTTGGCGCCTATGTGAACATAAATTGCACCAGAGGCTCAAAGCAGTGATTTTCTGAGGGGGACCCCTGGACCTTGCTTTTCCCTGCGTCAGTCACCACATGCCTCTCCAGTCACTGGAGCGTTGAACTGGACCTTGGCTCAAGCGCAAGTTTTTTCTTCTAAAAACCAAGTAACTGAAAAAGATGATGCTAAGAGGAGAGACAAAGGATCTTTACTAAAGCCAGTAAATCTGAGAGAAGCTGCTTCTGTCATTTACCAGAAATACATTTAATTAAATAGGATGTTAGGTCAGGATTTTCACAGCTGAAGCAGCTCTTCCCCAATATTTCAGTGAGCCCCAAGGGTAGGACGACTGCACAGTATCCATTAGCTATGTGTAATTCAAGGAGGGGAGCTGGTATAGCTTCAGTTCCACATTTTCCACTTACTCTAATCACAGACAGGTCCAAATGGAGCATCATTTCATTCTTCATTTGAGAAGGACCATCACTAGCAGAGAGGTGCCAGTATGTGGTACAGACAAGCTCAGGCACAAGCAGCACAAACGGAGCCGCGATGAACCCAGACAGTTAATCCCAACATCCAAAAAATAAGCATGTAAAGATTTTCAGGCTAGCTACTTATTAATCCCTTTTCTTCAAAGCTGAGCACAGCAGCAAGCTCCTCAGGTGACAAGCGAAGGAGGATGCAGGGGAGGTTTTGGGTGAATCAGATTTTCAGGGGGAACCTCCTCTGTCTCTGCTTCAAATAATTGTTTTTTCCCTTCCCAGGGTAACAAACGATGCCCGGGAAAATGAAATGGATGAGAACCTCGAGCAGGTCAGCGGCATCATTGGCAACTTACGTCACATGGCCCTGGACATGGGCAACGAGATTGACACACAGAATCGCCAGATTGACAGGATCATGGAGAAGGTGAGAGCTGACATTTCTAAGAGGACCCCAAAAGGGGCTGTGTTTTCCCTTCTGCGAGCATGGGCTGTGCATGCTGCAGTTTTTCTTCAGCTCGGAGAAGGACAAGGGACAGACATAGCTGCTAGAGCTCCTCTCTCTTCTCCCCCCAAATCATTGGGCCACAGCAGAGCTTGTTGTTGTTTTGGATCTTCAGTAACCTCCAGCACAGGTCAGAATGAACCCAAACTGTTGGGTTTTCAGGACAACAGCTGGTGAGGGAACCCCTTAGCACAAATCAGGGCTCCTTCTGCAACGCTCTGGGAAAGGATAAATGCCCTGAGCTTTGCAGAACCTCAGGGCTTGGGTCTGAACACCCTGGCACTTCCTGACAAGTTTTAAGCTTTCCTGGACTTTCCTTCCCTGGAAATTCCATGAGCAATTGAGAATTGGATGACCTGTTTGGAGGAGCAGTCCCCAAAAGAGGACAGGGATTTATTAAGGAAGGCTTTGCTATATGGTAAGAGTGCAGCCAGTCTTGTTGTGCTGCCTGCCTACAACTACATTAGGACAGAAATCTACCAGCTCTCTTGGGATGTGTGTGTGTATATATATGTAAATAACCAAGGCTCAGCATTACTATTGCAAAATCACCACCTCAAAAGGCAGAAAGCACCGTTCCAGTGCCAGACCTGCATTGCAGATTTCTGAAGCAGATAGCAGCACCCTCCAAATCCGGCTGGAAACTCACCGCCATCCTCAGATCTCAAGATCTGCAAGCCATCTGCATTCCTACTGGCAGAACTCCAGGCGCAGGCACAGCCAGGCTGAAGAGACATAAGAGGCTAGTTCTTCATCTGGTGTAAAATCAATGCAACGCTTGACTTCAGCTGAGATTTACACAACCTGAGGATCTAACCCAAGGACTTATATGCGCTGCTTAGAGTTAATGCTGACCTTAAGTGGTAGAGTTTGTACTCTTGAGCCTTTTTACACGTGCAAGCCTTCTCACGTGAGCAGGATGCCCAGGCCCATTTTTCATGTCAATTAACTACATCAGAGGGAAAAAATTACAGAAAATACTGCACTGAGGGATTCACTCGGATAGCCTTCCTTATTGCAGTTTGATTCCAGAGAGAACTGGGTGAAGTATACATTGTCTTAAAGGTGGGAAGTTCATCTCTGTCAGAGACAGTCACATAACACAGTAGAGCACACAGCTTTGCATTGGTCAAAAGTTTTGTTTCATAAAGTTGCATCTGTTAGTTTGAGTGCATTGGAAAATGCACAGTATTATTGCGATGCCATTCTGCACCATTTCACACTTCTGGGAAACACAGCATGGCAGGCAAGGACTTACTGCTGTTATTCATATGAAAAGCACTACAAAGCAGCACATCTATCTACATTGCAAGAAGGGACCGGAAGATTATACAGCCTACATCATAAACACTTTTAAATAAGAAATCTAGGACATTTTCTCAGAGCAAATATGAGGACATGCACTATTACATGTTACCAGCTACCCTACTCACAGCACAACACAGTGGCAGGAGACATGCCCTTTGAATGGAAATCATCTGAGTCCTATCTGCACCCGCAGGATACTACCACAAACTGCAGCAAACTTAGCAAGTTACTGTTCTCCTATCAGTTCAGGCTTGCAAACGTCTGGATTTTGAAAACATTGACCAGGCACTTTGTACAGATGGAGCACATGGGCCAAATCTCTTGGCAGTGCATGCTGAGAGCAGTTTAACTGAGGGACTGGCCTTCCACATCTATGTGGTCTTCTTACAAAGTCAGGCATTTCATACAGCAATAGAAAAACAACATTGCAAGCTAATGGGGTTCATTAAATCCAGCCTCATAGGCAAGCCTCATCAGGCAGAGCCCTTGCCTAAACAACAGTGACGCATTTCTGAAAGATGGACTTGGGGAAGTCGTCATGAAAGCAGCGCAAAAACAAGACAGTCTTCAGCCTTGGTGAAAATTTGCCCAATTTCTCACAGTAAGGAGATACTAGAAAAAGAAACACAATATATTAGGTAAACCCTCTATAAAAGACAGAAATTATGGTTGGCCAGATAATACTGAAACCACAAATGCATACACATCCATTTTGCAATGAAATAGGGACCATCGTCCCTAGCTGGTGGTGGGCATACAGCATTTCTGGAGTTGATTTTTTTTCCTGACCAGATGGAACACTGTGCTTTTGATGAATTAATATCATTAGAAAGACCCTTGGCTGGCACACTTTGCAAAAGCTGGGGTGTATCACAAAGCAAACTTAAATGCTCCTAAAGCATTTATGTTAATCTGGATGCACACATCCAAACCAGAGCAATCTCATAATACAGAGATGTAATCTGATCTATCCACTGTAATCAGGATAGCAATGAATGAAGGGCTTTATCCTTCCCTCAGATCAGAGAGAAAGGGACAAAAACTAAAATGATGATGTGATGAGTAGGTCAAATGGCCCAGACATCATCACCAGAAGACCCTGGCCCTAAGGTGAGACATAAATAGGAGTCTGGGAAGAAAGTAGGAAGGGCTCAAAACATTCTGTCTCGACCTAGGTGGGAAGGTCTGTACAAAGACTCCCACTGACTTTGATGCAACATCATCCACCAGAGTTAGGCCTTAGTATTCCTACTTAGGAACATTATGTTTAATCAATATTCAATCAATATTCATGTATTTCATGACAAACATAACTGCTTCCAAAAATCATTAACTTATTTTTAGGTAGTCTTTTGGCAAAAGCACACAAAGCTCTACTGTGGTAGACAAGGTCAAACCGATGGCTAACACAAAGGAGCGTGGCTTATAACGAGTAGTTGTGCTGATTTACGCTTGTTGAGGATCTGGCACACACTACTGTACTAAAAATACACATCTACATAGCATTTGCCAAAACAATTATGGAGAAAAGCCCAAGATATTTAAGAATGATTTACTGCACATCAGTATAACCCTTTTTAAAGGATTTTTAAATGTATGTGGGAAAGCTGCTTCACCATTCTGTCTTTGCAAATTGAAGATTTAAAATAAATCCGTACAATTTGGATACACCCCAGAGATGTGGGAATAATCAAAGCTAACAAAACGCAGGCAGCAAACCACAGAAGAGAGTTTGCTATTTGAATTCATGCTTTTAAAGCAGTAACACAGTTCTCACCTTTCCCACAGGTCTGATGTAAAAAACTGAAAACATTTTCTATCTAGTCCCTCTGCTAGTTTAAATCGGCATAGCAACATGGGCTTAAATGCAGCTTTGCCAATGTTTGTCAGCTTAAAACAATGTCTTTAGTCTCCAACACTAACTTTTGCAGAGCTACAGAAAGCCATGGTCAAAGTCTCTTCCCACTCAAAGAGAAGTCCTAAACCTCCCAAGTGGTGCCATTTTATTAATGGCATTTTATAATCACAGCAAGTGTTACCCCATGGAAGACAGAGAAATTAACAGTTCAGCCTACACTGGACTACATTCCAGTTCTATTGCTTCAAATAATGGTAGAGTCCCTCCCTTTTCTTTATTCCTGTTGATGCTGTTGCCCAATGAGAGAGGTTACTCTCTCCTGCAGCTACACTGGTGAACTTTTTTGGGAGAAAGGAATAATGGCATCACTCCTACCCATTCCCTTCCTTTCACATGTAGAGCAAAGAGATCCAGACTGTTGTATTTAAAAAGAAATTTATCTTCGCCAGCATTCACTATATCAGATGATCTGGCTTCCCTGCTCCAGTGATTCTCTACACTGACAAAACTTTTAGTTTTGACTGCATGCCTGGTGATCTAAATTAGAACAGAGTCCAGGTCTACTGAATCTTAGAGAGCGCTGAAGCTTTTCACCAGTGAAACCCACGTGCACATCCTCAGTTCTCCTCCTGTCATCCACTACCATCCACACCGCTAGCACAGTCAATAGCACCAGCTACAGATCTGGCACAGCATTTACAAGAGTTCAGTGAAGCTGAATACAAACATAAAAGCTCTACTCAAAGGCTACCTGAAGCATTACAACACCAGCAAATCTGTAATTTCCTTTGGGTCCCTAATACTACTATAAAAAACAGCTCTCCAGTATTTTCAAGCTTCTTTTTTTTTTCCCTGACACAGCCAATAGGAGAAAAGTGTCCACTAAGCATTGTAGATGTTCTCTTTCTGCCCTGTATTCACCTGTTTCTTTCCTTTGTGTTTCCCTAGGCTGATTCCAACAAAACCAGGATTGATGAAGCCAACCAGCGTGCAACAAAGATGCTGGGCAGTGGTTAAATGCAGTGAAGTGCATTTCCTTTTAACACTGTCCAACAGGGCAGTACCTTCATGCTTTTATCATGGTATTTACCTACTAGGTTTGCACACATGCACATATCAGCCCCATTGTAAATGTTGTCCTGTGTAGTTTGTCAGCTTTCCAAAAATGATACTTGTAATTATTTTTTTCTAGATATCTTTCTTTCCAAAGGTTGTACATAGCGCTGATTTGATGGCTATAGCTCACTATGAAGTTTTTCGGGATTTTTCCTTTCCTTGTTTCTGTTTTGGATTCCTTTCCTTTTTTCCCTCTCCTCATTTTTTTTTAAATTATGTTTGCTGAATGACAACACTGTTGGAATGCTAAACGTGCTGTTAACCTTTAAATATACAGTATTGTTCTTGTAAAACTGTGACATTCCACAGAGCTACTGCCATGCTCCTGTCTTTGGGTATCATGATGTTTAAGCACTTAAACCTGCTGTCTTCAGTTCTTCATTGCCATTATCTGTTGTTATGATTTCATGATTAGACAATGTGGAATTATATTACTATAACAAGCATTGCACTAAAAAGTGATGTGATTTATGCATTTATGCATGAGGAATAAATAGACTTTTAGACTCCTACTTAAACAAGACTTTTCCCATGGCAGTAGCACACCAACAATGACAACAAAAGCATGCTCAGTATTCGGACTCTTTTTGGGACTATGTTATACCAGCAAGTTTGCAGTCGTGCCACTTTTTTCTTGTTGATATATATATAGAGTTATTAATCATGATCATTTTTTTTAATTATGAAAAAAGAGGGATTTGGCACTCACCATTTAGCCATTGCCAGCAAAATAAAAGCTTGGCTGAAAACATGTCAAAGACACAAAGAAATAAGTGTAATATATTGGGTTTGTCTGCTGCTTTTGAAGACTATCTTTTGGAGGAAACGACTACCATATGAAATGGTGCAAAGAAATGTAATTTTTATAAGGCTCTCTCTTACTAGTCGCTATCCCCATGTGGTTTGTTATCGGTACAGTTCTCTGTTGCTTACCTAGAGCTATGCACACCAAATCGCTGAGATGTTTAGTAGCTGACTTAATTAAAAAAATAACAAAAAAACCTAAATGAATGAACTCTAGATAAACTGTGAGATAAATATCATTTACAGCATGTAATATGAAATTCCTTATGTCTCCTGTCAGTTTGTGAAGTGATTGACATTTTGTAGCTAGTTTAAAAATTATTAAAAATTATAGATCTCAGAATCCACGCTTGCTTTATCCATTTGTTGCCCTACGTGTCAGTGATAACTAGTTATTTGCCACTTACCTGGGAGAAGGGGAAGTGCAAAGTCTAAAGGCTCTTTACAAACAGGTTCTGTATTACACATGGGAAACTAATGATTTCTGTTTGCAATACCATATGAAAGTAACTACTCTGAAAATAGCGTTTTACACTAAGCACATTCCAAGTGGATATTATTTTAAATGACCTGGCTTGGATTGCCAAACACTGAGTCAAAATATATTCTCTTGCTCAAGAGAAAGAAAAAAAATGAAATAAATGTTATGGTACAGAATAATACAGCTCCTTAGTCAATAAAATCTATTCCTGTAGCGGATCTAGCCACGTGCTAATACACCTCTTTTCAGGGAACACTCTGAACTACAGAGTTTGTACAGTCTGCTAAGAATAATTTTCTCAAATGGCTAACAACAACTAGTGTTTACTGCCAATGAAGAGTGTTATCATATTTTCCCAGGGTTTTTTTCCCTATATGGGCAAATTATAATTAACTCTGCATGAGTGACAGTTCACTCATGTGTCTCACATGGCCCTAAGTCAAAATACACAAAGAACATAAATGCTTGCATAATTAAAATCGCATGATAATGTAGACATGCTGTATTTTCTTTAGCAGCTTTTTATTTTTAGTCTCTATTAAAAATTCATTTATGCAAATATTTTCCCCCACTACTTCAAACCAAAGAGTAAACTTCAAGGAAACACTTTTAATCCGCCGACCGTTTCCAATCCTGTTCATTCAGGGATTCTAGTATTTGTGACAGTGTTATCATTCTGCAATGTCAAAGCCTACTGAAGGAGGGCAATAATTGTACTGGAAAACGCGTCAGTACGGGAACATAGAAATACAAGGATATTTGAGAAGGGCAAGAACTATGTAAGAAAGCAATGAAGATATTAATGGAGGCATTACTGCCATCTGTTTGACAAGAACGCACCCTATCCGAAGAAGATCATACTTCCAAAAGCCAGTATAGCTGACCAAAAATATAAGCCGCTGCTGTGAAGGAAATCATTATGTTTTGACATCTGTTTTTGTCTTGAACAAAAATCAAAACCCAAACTATTGGAACTTTTTGCCAAATGGAAAGTTTAAAGGATAGAAATATTGAAATGTTTCATTGTGTCTGTCTTTGTATGCTCCTCCACTGTATGCAGGGTCTCTTAGGAGCTGGCTGAAAATGACTTGAGTAAATAAGTTTAATATATTGCATTTCTCTGATGTTTTTGAAAGTTAACTTTTCTAGGATTAATTAATCTCAAAATAATTCAAAGAAAGGCTCGATCTCATGCAGTTTGTTATTAGAACAATCCACTTCTGTTCATTAAATTTTGCGCACACCAAATCCCTGATGTAGCAGCTGACTCAATAGGAAAAAAAAAAAGTTTTAAACAGAACATTGCCTCAAATGTGGCATTTCCCTTTTCCTCCCTCTTTTTCCCTCTGGCCAGCCCCTGTTTCCCATGATATGCTGTAAGCTTTCCCTAATGCTGAACAGGCACAGTGCTCAGTTGCGCACTTGAGGGGCAAGGCTCACTAGGAAGGAAAGGGACACAGCAAGGAGCTGGAATTACAACTGCCATAAGATAAAATGGTCACACTGGCAGTGGAAACAAAAAACACCGGGATTTTTCTGTAGGCAAAGCCTTCTTTTCCTGGTAAGAAATTTCCCTTTGACCACATTATATTTTCCAATGTGTAATTTCTTTTGTCTTTGTACCGGTGCCATCTGGAAATCCAGGTTTGGGGGGGGTGGGGAAGAGTGCTTGAAGACACAAAGCTTCATGAAATATCACTTATTTCTAGACTTTCATTGCAATTTCACCAACAGTTTGTGTGCAACATCGCAAAATCCTCATGTTGGTGTTGGTTTGAGGTGGTCACAAGGAAAAGGTTTTTTTGTATTCTCAAGTGCCAAAGCTGAATGAACTACCCAGCTAGGTTAGTTAAAATTTTGCTTAAAAACTGAAGTCCAACTAGAAGACAAACTTCTTTGTCTTCTGTACAAATCCACAATTAATGAATTCTTTCATACCATGCATCCTCCTCCTTTCCTAGTCTAGGCTAGAAATGGAAATATCAAAATAATCCCAAAGAAGGATATCTGAATGTTATTCCTCAACAGAACAAAATTCATTAATGTAGTATCTCATGAAAAAAAAATCACCTTCATTAAATAGTTGGCCTGATTTCAGCAGTGAGAAACTAAGAGAGAAAACCAGACAAACTAAGAACTAAGTAAAATCAAGGTGGCTTATCTGAAACAAACTTTGGAACTTTTAGGATGTTGATGATTCCCAGCATTAGGGTAAACACACAGCTTCTTAACTCAAAAGAGACTGTTACAGCTTTCCAGATTGACACAAATGCTAGAAAAGAAACTGTGGATCACACACAGCTCCTTGTGGTTTGATGGAACACATCTTACAAAAGCAGATGGACTAGAGGTAAAGGTATGGAGTGAAAAATAATTAATATTTCTTGAAGATTTGGTGGTATTACTGTATATAACAGAAAATGGTAACTCTAAAGAAGTGATGAGAACTGTGGGTTGTTTGTTTTTTTTAAAGAAATATAAATTTCATTATCTTACACGGGTTAACTATGATGCATCCCTCACTTCTGAAGAAAACCAAATACGCCAGAGTTTGCATGGCAAACTGGAAAGCGACCCCTTAGAGAGATGTCTGTGACGCGACTCGCTCATTACAGATACACTTTAAATCCTCTAGAAATACAGATGACAATTATTCAAAATATTCTGTGTGCCACAGAAATATACTGCCAAAAATATACTGCATACCAGTAACTGGAAAGCTGCCTGACAGGAAAGCACCTGGGGGTGTTGGTCAACTGCTGGCTGAATATGAGCCAGCAGTGTGCCCAGGTGGCCAAGAAGGCCAACAGCATCATGGCCTGTATCAGGAACAGTGTGGCCAGCAGGAGTGGGGCAGTGATCTTCCCCCTGTACTTGGCACTGGTGAGGCCCCACCTTGAGTGCTGTGTTTGGTTTTGGGCCCCTCACTACAAGAAAGACATTGAGGTGTTGGAGTATGTCCAAAGAAGGGCACCCAAGCTAGTGAAGGGCACAAGTCTTATGAGGAGCAGCTGAGGGAGCTGGGGTTGTTCAGCCTGGAAAAAAAGGCTGAGGGGAGACCTTATTGCTCTCTACGACTACCTGAAAGGAGGGTGTAACAAGGTAGGAGTTGGTCTCTTCTCCCAAGTAACAAGCGATAGGACGAGAGGAATTGGCCTCAAGTTGTGCCAGAAGAGACAGGCTGGATATCAGGACAAATTTCTTCACCGAAAGGGTTGTCAAGCATTGGAACAGGCTGCCCAGGGAAGTGGTGGAGGTATCACCATCCCTGGAGGTATTTACAAGACGTGTAGATGTGGTGCTGAGAGACCTGGTTAGTGGTAATTTGGCAGTGCCAGGTTAATGGTTAGGACTTGATGATCTTAAAGGTCTCTTCCAACCATAACAATTCTATGATGCTATGATAGCCTCCCACAGGCTTTGGATTTGGACCTGAATCTGGAGACATGGCTCAAGACTTTTGTTTGAGGGATCTAGAGGCAGACAAATCAACTCCCTCACTTTTTTCCTCCCTCTTTCTTCTACTGTGTGTACGTATGCACATATAAATCTTCTATTTTAAAGGCACTGAAAAGGGAAGAGATGAGTACTTAGTAATAAGGAAAATTATGTGTGTCAGGGACAGCTTAAGTATATGCACTGCTGCTGTGTGCGCCTGTGGGCGTAGGTGCACAGGATGTGACTGTTGTCTTCTGAGCCATTTTGTTGCCTTTCTAGAGAGATATGGGGACAGTTTGTTTGGAAGTTAGTAGAACACAAATAGTGTATTTTTAAACCTGCAAATAGCTACAAGAAATGCAGACGGGGGAGATAAACCCTGCTGAGAAGTTAGGGCATTAGGCTCGTTTGATAGGGGTGAGGGGGACACGTTCTGACTGATTTATTTCGCAAAGCACTTGCCAAGTAGTGTCGGATCCCCTCTGTGACAGTGTTCAGAGAGATTATGTTTGTGTTGTAAAATACCAAGTGGTTTTAATGTGTTTAGTTTTGAATGTTGTTTTGTAATAAAGAAAAAAAAACAAACCACAAACCAAAAAACTTTAAAAATGAAAATAAATCATCATGTGGGACTATGCTGATTCCCAGACGTTCAGGATCTATTCCAAGATCACTGTTGCCCATGCATAAACTGCATAGAATGGGGTAAGGAATTTGGTCAAGCAACAGGTAGCAGATGGAAGGGGTGCTCATTGGCCTGGCAGGCTTCACAGCTGCTTGCTGAAACTGAGAAGTAGCAACCAGGGTATCAGGGTTCAGCTACTGCCTTGGTTAAAAACAGTGCTGTGGGGACCTTTCACTGGGGAGTCCCAGCTTTGAACTGTCTTTTCTCCCCACCTACCAGACCACTGGCTCCTACTCCAGTGCGCCCTCCGTCTCTGTCCCCTTCTCCCCTAGCTCCTCTCAGCTCTCCCTTTTCCCTCCCACATCCCACAGTACCTACCCAATTGCTTATTCTCTCCATGTTTTTCTTGTGCTGAATTAGCTCGCCTTCAGACCTCTCCCTCATTTCACTTGCTTCACGTCCCTCCATCTGCATGTTTTTCACCCCTGGGCTTTCAGTCAGGCACTCTCTCTCCTCCACAATGTAGTCAGGAGAAGCACCGAAGAAACAAACAGCCTCCTGCTTTCCACTCCCCAGCTGAGCACCATGCCAGTGTCACCCAGAGGGACACCTGCAAGAAAGTCTTGCTCAGCCCTGACAGTCCCAGAAGGCAGCATGCGTGTTGCCAGGGGAATTTTTTGGATAGTCTGTTGAAAACGATCTAAAAACTCTCTGTAGGTTGATGCAAACAAAGATGTTTGGACAGCTCAGGACAGACAGGCAAGCACTGGGTAGGTATTTCACAGGAAGGCAGTAACTGAGAGACCCTCCAACCTGCTAAATTTTACATCTCTGTTCCACAGCACTACTGCATAGTAGCGCTTCAAGACAGATGGAGGATCTTTTGTAAGACAGGGAAAACAACTCTCCTTCCTTCTTCCCCAAATTTCATTCATTAAAATGATCAAGATTTTGGTTTTGTGGTTTTTTTTTTTTACTGAAGATTTCAAAACTCGTGCTTTTAAAAAGTAGGTAGAGGAAGTAAATTTCCCTCACCCCACCTGGAATATCCAGTACTGGGTTATTTCACCCAAAATCTGTAACAGCTCAAGTTGGCATGAGAAAGTTAAAATGAAATACTACATCAGAAATGTTTAGTACACTTTGCTATAGGCAGTCCTAAATTAATTTGCTAAGTGTAAACTTAAATACAGGCAGCTGTAAGTTCCACTTACAGCACACGAGGTTTTCCCCCTAAGTTCTGATCGAAAGTTCATTAAAAGGAACAAAATGGTTCTTTTCCACATTTGTGGGGGGTTGATTAGACCTCCAAAGCATGAATACACATAAATCCCACTGCACTAAGGGTAATTCGTGGGTATCAAAACCAACAGTATGCAAACATGAGCTAAATATCTTTAACAAAACATACCTATTTTGACTTTACTATACAGTACTCCTAGACATAACTATATCAACAATAATAAATTCAGCTGATGAGAGTATTTTATTAACTACTTATCATACTCTGAAGGACCCCGAAAAGTCTAGGTGTCTCTAGAGTCAGCTTATAAACTCCATGAAAATGCATGCTGAGAAGCTACTTTTGAAGAAACAGCAGCTATAATTCTGACATTCAGCCTTAAGGCCTTACCTTGAAACATATTTTCAGTGTCCACTGCACATTTCTGTTTCTTGGATTAAATTAGAATGAGGGGAAACTAACCAGAAACATAAAATTTAATGAACTGCGTCTTCTTTTGGGCGATCCTTACAGCCTTACCCTCAGAAGTCAACCCATATTCACTGACTCTTGCTGGGCCTTGAGGTGAAGAAGAGAGAAAGCCTATTTGCCCTCGGACTAAAGTTTAATTGGGTTTTGAACCCCTAAGCACACACCAGAGGCACTGGTAGGTCAGACAGCTGGAGAAGGGGAAAGGGCTAAGACCAGAGGAGGGTGCAGAGGACAAGAAATCCAAGCTGAAAACAGACACAATAAAACACACGCTGGGAAGCACAGCTGCTGCAGGGGATGTGAGGACACAGGGGGAACACAAGCCCTGCAAAAGTGTTCTGCTCTGCAGCAACTTGATTTAAAGACACAGAAAGCAAAAAGGACTTGATAGTAGAGACCACTGTACACATGGACATTGCCTGAGTGAGCAAAGAACTTGAGTAAGAAAAGGGGCTCAGTTGATACTAAGCTGAAAATCTATAGTTTGCATATTACTGTATTATGAAATTACTCTAGAATAGTTCTGATTATGCTCGATAGTAAAAGTTAAACCAAGAAAAGGAGTCTGGGGGAGGGAGAACACTCTACAAACATATCTCAGTAGCCTATTCAAAATATTTGCTTATCATTCCCTTTAAATTATTTCTGTTTAAAGCCAATCAGGAGAACTACATAATCTTACTTCAAGACAAGTCAGTAGCAGTGTATTGCAGGAAATGGTCTGACTTGTTACGCATCAGGTGCCAGCCAGATGTTCTCCCTGCCCATCAAATCCTTCGCACCACCAATGCTTCTGTCACAGCAGCACCTCAAGGCTCTTCCTGAGGTCACTGTCCCTTTCGCACAGGCGCACACAGCCCGTCCCTGCCCCAGCGAGCTCACAACCTAAGCAGACAAGACAGGCGAAGGTGTAGTTATAGAAAAGGAACTGTATGTGGGCAGTTTGCTCAAAAGCCAACATCCATACATCGGAGGGAGAAACTGAACTGGCACAGGGCTATCTTCTTTTCTTTCAGTCATCTCTACCGACACAGGTTCATCTTCGTCATCTTAGTTGAGTCTAGCTGGCAAACGTGTTGACAGTGCAGAAGTCGGAGTCAGCGCAATTCTTTTTTTCATGGCTATCTAGAGACTCTGCAATGATGCAAGTCATCCTACGCTAATCAAAATCCACCTGCTATTCACGATCTAACACATAGAGCAGAGTTTTAAAAGCGAGAATGGCTGGTGAGAATTCAGCTCATTATTAAAGGAGTAATATATGCAAAACCAATATCATTGCTATGTACTAGCTTTGATTTTCACCCCTTACTTAACTGTCCAAAACAGCTAAGAACATTATTAGTCCTTTAGAGTTCCAGTCCAACAAAATACTAAGGAAAACCTGAGAAACGAGTGGGGTTGCAGCTACCACAGAAATCTTGAAGCTGTCCTTTACCTCTTGCCAGCCCCTGTTCAGTACTGCCTGGAAATGCTCAGTTCGATAGGTCTTGTATAAGACAAACTCCTGAAGCTCTGAACACCACAGGGGGTAGGCAACGCTTTAACACGATTTCAAAATTATTTCCACAAATCTTTTGAAATACAGAAAATCTTTTGAATGTAGGGAAAGTGTAAGATGAGAGTGACAGGACTAGAGATTTTATGGTTTTTATGAAATCATGACTAAGCGCTACGCAGAACATTTGTTCTCCTTTATTTCCCGAGTCTTCTGACAGTGACTGCTAGCCAAATATTCAATCCTGAGCCAGCAAAGCAAACTAGCTAGTTTCAATATTAAGTCTAAAATCGGATTCCTGAATATTATTTTACTTAAAGGGAAACGAACTAGGACATGGGACTTCAGTCAATCAAGTGACACAGGCAACTGTAAAATTAATCTGAAAATCAAAGAAGGTACAGATCCATTCCAGCTCTGTAATATAGATATCTCCTCAAAAAAAAACATCCCGAACAACTGTCACTATCTAGTGAAAACTCTCTAGGATTAAAAATCCACTTTACGTGCTATACAACATTGTGATACTATCAACTTTTCATGAAGTTAGTGGTTCACAAAGCACCAAAAAATCAATGTATCATGGAAGTTACAAGAATTAAATGGTCGCATGATACACAAGGACACTTGCTGCCAGTGAGTCACACAAACATAGAAAATATTAATAACTGAAAAGGCAAAAAAAAAAAAAGAAAAAAAAAGGCAGAAAGCAAGCTAAGGAAGGGACAGCTCTCTAAACAAGCCTTGTCAATCCTTTCACTGAGGAGTGGCTGGCAGAACTTCAGTCTGAATAGAACACTAAGAGACAACACAAAAACCCCAAGCCTCTTGGGTCTGGTATTATCTTTGGGTTTGGCCCATCTCTTACAGAATATCCTTGCAGATATTTTCCCCGCCATGGGTGGTACTTTCTGTAACATCTCTTTCTACTTACTTGAATGACCAGACACATTAAGTCTATTTTTACACTAAAGAAATGAAGTATTTTGAACAATTTTTTTCCATGTGAAAAGTGTTTCCCCATGATGAATTTTCATTGTTCTAGTAAAAAGAAAGCAAACCCCAACACTGTTCAGGCAAGCTTTTATCAAAGTCTAGTGATTTCAGAACTTAAAAGTACCATAACTGGATCTTGTACTTTTGTCTGATCTGAATTTCAGTGCTGACAGGTAAAGCAGTGTTGGTATAGTCATAAGTAATAGGAAGCACAGTGGGACAAGGAATATTATCACTGGTGGATGGCGGGGGTGGGAGCATAGTGGTGTGAGGAATAAAAAAAAAAAAACACACACACCCCGAAACACCCAAAAAACACCCCAAAAAGCCCAGAAACAAACACCCAACAAACCCCAAAACTAGAAAATGAACAAAAGATCTGGATAGCAACTTCCATGGAACAAAAGGGCAGCATTCCTGCATCAAAGACTGTTGTGGTTTTGGTTTTTTTTCCCCCCTGTAAATTTTATCTTGGCTTCCAGGTGAACTATACTTTTTTTTTTCTTTGAAATTCAAATTTTTGGATTTTTGGCAGGAAAAGAATGTTTTTTTTCAAAGTGTCCCTCCATTTTTCAACTATCTGTCTCTTTCAAGAAACACCCAACACCTGCAAAGGCATATACTGCAGCATCTGATTTTCACAGCTGAGAGTAACTGTGGCAAAAAGGTTATTTTGTAGCCCAAAGAAAATATGCTGTCAAGACAAACTACAGCTGTTTAAATCACTCCTCTGCGTAGCAATGGTTTCCCACAGGGAGAAGTCCCAGAAGTGTATTTTTGCATCTGCAAACGCCTTAGCTACTCTTCTGCCCAGCACAGCGTGGAGAAAATAGAGATGAAGTCATGCTTCCACAGCTTGTGGTTTGGGTTGTTTGTTGTTGCTGGTTTTTTGAACAAACACTTCAGAGGAGGACAGAACATTTCTCCCCCTCAACTACGAGCGGTACTTAGTGTTACACTCTCTGGCTGTCAATGGGTTTCTGATGTTGACCCCCAAATGCTACAGGATATCACAACTATGTGGATGTAAGGGTAGCTAACGGCAACACTAAGAAAAGACTTAAGGATATTCCATCTAGTTTTGCTCCAAGGGACTTGGGTGCCTGGACAGGGGACACCTTTGGGAGATCCCTATGGCTCTGGGCCAAACACTATTCAAAAATGCATCAAATGTGACCTGGGGTTGCTCATGACAGCAGATCATGTAGAGTAAGCGATTGCTTCTGCACATCCATATCCATGGCATGGCTTTATGCCAGGCTGTGCCCTCTTAACTCTGGAGATGTAAGATTGTGCCATCATCTCCATCAGAGCAGCCTCAGGACAAAAATCAGACATAAACATCTATATTTGCCGAAAAAAAATTAATTAATGTGCTCCATTTTTCTTTTCAGGCAGAGTCAAGATGTATAGAGCCTATACCAGGAAAGTAGGGACATATAAATACATCGACAGAAAAGAAAAAGTCCATCAGAAATAAGGACTTAAGGGTAAATTCAAAAAATAAAACAGCTTTAAGTCTGTCATTTTCAACAAAGAGGTGCTAAGAGCCATAGAAGTGGAAGAAGAGGCTCTGAAGCAGCAGTCTGAAATTCAGCAATTTCTGTGGGAGTACAGCCTGAGCTCTTACTTAGCCCTTGCTGGCTTCGCTCGAGGAGCATATGTTCAGGTGTTCACTGCCATTCAGAAGAGCTCCTTTTCCCCAAATGGCAGGAGGCATCTCCTGCCAGCACAGGTATAAGGAAAAAACCACAAATCAAAAAGCAAACAAAAATCTCAACCTGTTCTACCTCTGGTAGGCAGGTAGGCACTGGATTTGGCCACGCAGGGGTGCAAGGACACAGTACGCACCACAGTCTGCACTCCGTCAGAGATGTGCTGGCCGAGATTTGTTTTAGAAGTCACTGATGCAGACTAGGGGCTGTGCCTGTCTTGGCACATCAGCCCTTTGCTTTCAGTGCTGGTTCTCCCAGGCACCATGTCTACTTGTGTCGCTGTGGACTCCGCAGACGGAGGGCTAAGGAGCAAGTCCAGCAGCGCACCCCACGGCTTGCTGTCACAGCCATACCCTGGAGGGCTGCGGTCGTCAGGGATGAACGGAGACCAGTGGCTCTGCACACCCTGGCTTGACCTCCTGCGAGCTCCCTGCACCACATGCTGTCCAGCCGAGCAGCTAGCCATTAAGGGCTGAGCTGAAAATGCTGAAGCAAGATTTGTTAATGCAGCTCTTCAGGGAAGTGCTGGATTAGCCCGGATTAGCATCTGACATTGTGGTTGCACATAATGAATTATGTAAAATGGTCCTGTTGGTGTAAAGCAGATGTACTACCACATGACTTCAGCTGCAGGCACAGCTAGGAATAAAACAGAGTGGGTTCCATTCGGGGGAGGATAAAAAAAAAATTTCAAAAGAAGGATTTCATATACATCCCAACATGTACTGTATCATATTGCTTATTCCAATGATATTTGAAAACAAAACAATACAGCGATTTCAGCATAGGAAACAAGACACAGTTCGTCACTGAATAATTAGAGAAAATCAAGTTCCTTTACCTCTCTGTTCACAGTTACATGACTCAGGAAACACCATGTGAGCCTCCAGGAACAGCAACCAGCTATAGCCGCTCTTGAAGAGATCCTAAAGATACAGTCCAATAATTTTCCATTTAAATAAAAATGCTTTCACCTAATAAGATTAGTCTATGCATTTTGATAACATGTTTCCCTTCAGAGTTAGGTCTTCTATCAATTTAAATGAACCCAACTGCCAATTAAACAACCAGTGCAGACATTCATCAGCCAGTAAGAATAAATATGGGAAAATTAACAACCGGGAAGAAGGAAAGACAGGACAGCTAATGTTTTCAAAACAAACATAAACGAGATTAATTTAGATTGAAATGTGGTCAACATCCCCTTTAGATATTACACATGAAAATGTTAATATTTGGAGAATATGAACCCTCAGTCCAGTGATACCAGACATTGCTTACCATAGGCAAACTTCACACAGGCAAGTGCTAACTGATGTAAAAATACATGAGGAATAATTTGTCTGCAGTGACTAGATAAAATGGCAAAGGCAGCTAGATACTCTGTACAGTCAGTGCAGGTAAAATCATGTGATTTAAGCGTTCGTTCAGAGAAGAGCCCGTCCCTTCCAGTGCCAGTTTTGCTAGACAGATCAGCCACAGGGAGCTCCCCAGTGACTGACCACTGCCAAGATTTCCAGCAGCCTCATAAAGGATCTTGCCAAACCACAGCCACCAGTTCCTCTAAACCTTAGACTTTAGGTTTGCCACTGCCTGGGTTTAGGCTGAGACACAGAACTGAAAACACATTAATATCACTCGTGCATGATGTGTTGTCAAAGGAGAGAGGACAGACACCCATCTTTGTCTTCTGTGATGCTGCTGCATCATCCAGCAGCAGGAAAAGTGAGATCCTGCTGTGTGTTTGCCAGAGATAAGTGGCAGGGCTTTATGGGAATGCACTGGAAGGGTTCTAGCCCTTCTGGAGAGAGATTCCTTCCTGTGAAAAGGATGCACACCATCCACTAGGAAATTCACTTACTGATCACACCAGAATCAAATCTCTTCCTGCTCTCTCAGCTCTTCGATTCAGCCACTAGATGAGATGCACAGGCTGAGACTCCACTGCCAGCCACGTGCACACATCAGTCTTCTATTCCTTCACATAACACAATTTACTAGTTGTTTAGATAAGATCAGTTTGTGGGTGAAGAACAGCCAAAATACGAGGAATATAGAAATAAAAATACTTGCTGCTTGCTTTGCTCAGTCTGCACTTTATGCCAATGGGAGATATCGGTGGAAAATCCAAGGGAGGCTCTAGAGATTTCATCCCATCCCAGCTGATGATTTAGACTTGATCACACATACTTTGCAGTATGTTTATACGCATTACCTGGCACAGTACTACGATAGAAGCATAATGTGGTAGAAACGAACAAATGGCTAACTAGCAAGGGGAACAACGCCAGCATCAACACAGCAGTTGTTAACCAGCCAGGAGGCTGGTTAAACAGCAATAATCCAATAATCCTATATTGCCATCTCACATCTGTGATAGTTTCGGCATGTATGAAACTCTTAAAAAAAAAGAAACCAAAGGGAAAAGAGAACGCTCAGTCTGAGCAAGACAAAATCTTCATATCTGTCTGTTAAAATAAATTGTTACAATAAAATTTTATTTTTTTCTACTCCTTCAAAAAACATGGGGTTTGCATTTGTTTTTTGCCTTTTAAATTGACTGGTTTCAGAAGAATGTATTTTCAAAGCAATAGTCATCCCCTGCATGGGTATGAAAGGGGAAACAAAGTATTATTAATGCTGCTCAATTCAGGATCTAGATATTCATCTGAAAAAAAATAATAGTACTTTGATTGAGAAAAGATTCATGAACAAGCAAATCAAGTGGCACGGAAGTTGCCTAGAAATGTCTGCTGCAGCATTTTATATTGCAGCATTCTGAGCTGCCTATGAGCTCTGTACATTTGGGTGATTTTCATTGAAATTCTGCGCACTATGTTGCAGGCAGGGAAGCCTGCCAACGGTTTTATTTTTAAGATGCAGCAGCTACATGACCCATTTATGCCTCCAACAACTAGCAACTTTTCCTCCAAAAAAAAAAAGAAATAAAACCCAGTGCAGATTTAAGTGCTGTCCTATGTTTTTGCTTTCTACCCTTGCCACGCAGATGATGTGGAAAAGCAGCCAGGATTGACAGTGGGCAGCTATTGAGATCTGGCTGTTTTCCCTTCTTCATTCTTACATTTTTAATCTCCACATGTCCAGAAGAAAATGTGAAAGACTATGAGAGAATTTACTTCGTTAACTGCCAAATAGACTAGCATGTGCCTATTATTTGATAAGGCCACTACCAAAAAAGAAGAAAAAAAAAAAAAAGAGAGAGATCTTGTCTGACAGCATCAGGATAACGATGGCATTTGCCATTCCCTCTAAAACAGCAGGGTCCTCTTCTACCCCCGTACCTCCCAGTTATTGCTTTGGCCGCATGTCAGTCAGCCGGTCCTCTCACTGCAGAGATGGCAGAGGTCTCAGGAGCCCATTATTTATATAACACTACAGCAGAGGAGAACAGGCTGTTCCTTAGGCTTCCTATGGCTCACGCTTCCAGGAAGAATTGCACTCGCTGCCCACAGGAAAGAAGAACGGTGGCTTGTCTGATTCCTCAAGCTGGGATGGATGTGGCAAAGTCGGAAAGGGCGAGGGCTGGGGGTGGAAAAGGAATTAACCCCCCACAGCAGCTACAGAGCTAATAGACATGACTGACTGTGGGAAAGCGTCTCGCTGCGCACATCAGTGAGGAAAGTAAATGCGTCCCTCATGCATCTCCGGTACAAAATTCATCATGACTCCCCACTTGAGTCCTCTAGCTAATACACCAATCTAACCCACATTTTTAAAACCAATATTAGTCATGTGAAACCTGTAAACCCCTCCAGTGCTGCACCCCCCCCCTTACAATAAGGTAGACCAAAATATTAGTTTTATAGTTACAGTTTTTCACCTCCTCGGAAATTGTCAGATTCATATTTTTAAGCTTCTCTGTACTGCAATTAGTACATGTAGATTTTTTTTAATTTTTTTTTTTTTTTAACTGAAATGTGGGAGTCCAAGTGTTTTAACTGCAGAAAGAAGCCAAGCTCATGGAATTTTTTGCAGGAAGTGCAGGTATGCCTGCTTCAAGACAGAAATCTCAAGAGTTAAATTTCATGCATCTGCCAAGTTAAATCATTATGTCTGGTTATTTAACACTGCAGTAGAGGAGTACTCCAGTATTTCTAGACAATAAGAGTGAACACTTGCACCATGATTTACACGGAATTAACCAGATACACAGTAAAATCCCTGCTGCCAAAGGGTGGAACTGCTTGTGGCTGTTTATGCATGCTCTAAAACCCCTGAGGACACTCAAGATCAGTAAGTGGGCATGAATGTAAGAGTACTTTAGCAGAAATTAAGGTTACAGATCATCCCAAAACTAGGGACTTGGGACTGGTTTCTTGCTGCATGATGCCGGCATTTGCCCTCTGTTGCACATACAATATCCTCACTATAATTCTATTAGTTGCACAAGCACAAATGTAAAGGAAGAGCTAGGCTTATTTATGATTCAAATATGTCAAAAATAATATCACATTTTTGAACAGATTTATGTAAGAGTACTTAATTTGATTTTCCACTGTACTTCTGTAGAGATGATTTGGACTCAACTTGAGACTAACACTTCACGATGGCCGCTTCTCTTGACTACAGCTCCAAGCAAAACACGTTTATATACATATATATACATGCACATATATGAAAGCATATTAAAACATAAAAAATTAGGAAGGCCATTGCAGTAGGTGACTTCCCAGGAATGCATTTGGCTGATGTTGTGAAAACTGACAGGGCAAGACGAAACAAGGCTAAAAGTAAAGCAGTCCAACTGAAATGGAGGGAATCCTCCTAACTGAAAAGAATCTGAATTAATTCACTTGTTACTTCTTGCAGGTTGATTTGCCTCTTTACCATTAGTTCCTATCATTTAAGCAAACAGGCTTTTTTTTTACCTCAGTACAGCAACTATGATTTTTTTCTGTTTGTTTGATTCCAAAAAGCAACATTCTTAGAGACTTACTTTCTTAAAGAATAGCGAAATATCTCATCCAAACTCACAAATTTCCTGATACAGATCTCAGAGACTCAGCGTTCATCCTTTACCCTAACTCTCAGGGAAGTCTTATCTTGAGAGGCCTTCTGGTGGTCCACACTCTGCAGTCACAGTTATGAAGAGTTGCTTGCTGCCTCAAATGTTGCTGTGTATAAAATGAAAACGGCCTGCATGATATTTCCCTTTCTACCAGACTTTTCCAGCAACTTTCTACTGCACTTGCCACTACAATGGTTAAGAGACAGCCTTCCTAGGAGCAACAATATACATGCACAATGGGTGTCTGAGAATCCAGATAGACTGAACATCACTTGAAACCGTTCCCTAAAAAGATCAAGGGACATAAAGATCAGTACATCAGGGCTTGGACTAATAATAGTCAATCCACTACTGGGACAAAGTGAATCAGATCTTCAGAGAGCTCTAACAAATTTTTCAGGCTTTCTATACTGCTGAATGTCTTTCACAAAGTCAGAACAATGCAAGGAGGAAAAGGAGGACACTGACTTTGGATTCAAGATACGAGCTACCAAAGTCCCAAAATACAGACAAAACACCTTAGTCACTTCAGAGACTAAAATGTAGCATTTAAAAATATGTGTCTAAATTCACAGGGTCACTGACAATGAGGAGTATTTTGGAAAATTTTGCTTGAAATGCTTAATTTAATCTGGATAGAAAGCAGAAGCAATATAGGAAACCAGTTGTAAGAAGTAAATACTGAAGAATACTTGAGCTATTTCTAAAACAAATCAATGGGCCAGAAATCCTGGTAATTTATTCTGTGATTGCCCATGAGTTTTTGTGTTCCTGGGGATGCAAGCCAAGGAATTTTGGGGTCTTAGTACACAGAAGCTAGAACAAAGAACCCCCTTTGTGTTTGTAAGAGCATGCTTGCTCTTTTTATTTGATGTTTTGAGATGGAAGAACACAAAGAAAGCTAGTGACAAACTGTGGCACAAATTATTTTGTTAAGTTGTCTCCAGCCAAAAAACCATCCTTGCTTTGGCTTGCTAAGCCTAGAAATCTTTTGATCAACTACTGGACCAAGCTCACTAAAGAGTCCTGTGAATGGCAAAACTAAGACAATTCTCTGTCCTGCGATCTCCGACTGTTCCTTCTATTCCTGTACAATTCTGTTCCCCACCGGTTCCTTGTTTGACTTCTAAACAGAATTACACCAAGATTTTCCATTAACTTCAAATATACCTATGAAATATCTTTTGTAAAAAAAAAGTCCTTGGAATTGCTATATAATAACTTAAGGCAGCCACTTAATACTCACCCTTATTGAGTAACCTTTAATTTAATGAGCCCATTTCAAGTGTCTAAACACTCAAATTACAGAGCACCGGTTCTTTTCCTCAAAAACCCTGCAGTAATCCTATTTTCATCATATCCTTGGGTGATCAAGTAATGTTTCATTGTATTTTAACCTAAAACACACTCTGAAAAGAGAAGAGATCACAAAGCAATAGTCTCAAATGGATTCAATCAAGTTCCTGCAGTGAACGTAGTTTAGTTAATGATTACTTTAATCTTATCCATATTTCCTTTCATGTTAAACATTTATTTGCTCTGTGCTACTAAAACAACAAAAAGGCTTTGGTATTTTGTTTTACTTTTTCGTTTTTAATTTTGTGCACAGCTCCCATATTTTCATTACAAGAACAAAATTTTCAATACAAGTAACAAAAAGACATTTTATTCCCAAGAATGCTTTCTTTTAGCAAGCAGATTATACACTATATAGCACTGAATTCTGAAAGCTGGTTGAATGGTTTACCCCTATCAACTCTGCCCTTAGGATTCCCACATTCAATCAACCAAGTTGATGGAATGAGGTACCCAGGTAAAAATGTAAAGACACCTCTTTTTTTTTTTTTNCTCTTTTTTTTTTTTTTTTTTTTTTTTTTTTAAAGAAATTCCGCTGGCACGATACAATGATACAGAAAACACCCAAGCACTGGATCAGCTACAGTGGTAAGACGCCCTGGGACCACCGGCAAAGGAGAAGTGCATACAGAAAAACCTTACAAGAAATTGGAGAGTAAGAATGCTTATTTTTTCAGAGGAAACTATGTATTGTCTGGCTCAGCTAGCTGCAAGAGAGCTGATAAAAAGCAGCAGGGACAGCCTGTCAAGCAAGCAGAGGCTGGGAGTACACAGGAAGCCCACTAACCACTTAGCAGCCAACACCTTCCACTTCACAGTAAGCTCAGGACAAGTACTAGCCTGTGCAGTGATGAAAACACATCAGAACCAAGAGGACTGCCTAGATGTGAATTGACAAAAACCACAATGACTGGAGTAGCTCTAGGCCAGCCACAGAAGTGCAGAAACACTCCTGCTGCTGAGTCACAGCAACAGGGAGTTGTGAGTAGGTGTGAAGCAGTTAGAACACCACAAACCTACCAACAGGATAATGATTTTCAGAGACAACTAGTGACTTTTGCTATAAAACAGTCTGTAAGTGGCCAGTGCAAAAATCTGAACGCTGCCATTTCTTTTTAAAAGATAATGCTTGGCACCTTTTGGAGATCAGGTCCCTTTGGTTATGGCAGGTGACTAAAAAGTCACAGTCGCTTTACCCGTGAAATACAGGAGGTCAAGACGAGATGTCTTAACAGCACTTATAGCTCACGACCATCTACTTCCTTTGGAATAAATATTCAAATTTAAGCATTAAACCACAGTAACAAGCACCTATTGAAGTGACCCCAGACTTTTTCTAGTATGAAAAGATCCATTTTAAAACAGAAAAATAAATGATGGGTTACATGGAGGGGATTTGCCTGAGCCATGAGAATGCCATGTAATGAGATCCTGCTTGCTGCACATTACACAGCACTGCTCCAAGACTATATGATTACCTTTCACATGAAAAAAGCATTGAACATCCTTGTAACTTAAGTCTTCTGAATGCCATGATGCTTCTGGCTGTGCAATTCAAATAAGTACCAACAGGGAAGCATTTTAAAAAACAAACAAAAAAAGTTTCTCAATTTCTCCAAGTACACAAACCACTTCCCTGATTTTTTTTTTTTTTTGCTGCTGGAGATCACTCCCACTAATCTCATGGAAAAAAGTCATTCCCCCACTCTCTACTCCCCGCCAAAATTAGGACGGACTGATAGGTGAATCTTGAAAATATATTAGAAAATAGAATAATTGGATCAGAACATTTTCAGACATAGTCCAGGATGCATTCGCTTCTATATGGAAGGTAAGTTTAAAATTTTATCTTACAAATAGAAATCCTGAGACACAGTCATTGCCAGGCATGAGGGGGGAAACTGATGTGTTTGGTGGAAGTTTCTTTTTATATTGCATTTTAAAAAGAAGCGGAGCCCATTAGATACTAAATTTTAATATAAAATTTACTGTACAGACCGAAAGAAATAGTGCCTGTCAGCCCAAAGCAATACACTAGCTTGATCTTACGAAAAAGAAAAAGCAAGCTGGCATTCATAACCCACTCAGTCATTATGGAAAGAGCTACCCGCATTCATCCTAGACACACTGGTAATGTGGGAAATTCAAACCATCCTGGATCTCTAGCTTTTCTGCTTTTAAAGCCACAGAAGAATGGTTTTTTAAATATATCTCAGAAGAACAGTAGCATCTGGATACACTGTGCATGACTTCATATATTGCTTTTACCCACTGAAAAAGCCAAAAAAAAAAACCCCTAGTTGTTTCATAAATGCTTTTTAGCCATCAGGAATTGTTTGACACTAGATTTGTTAAAAAATATGACATAACAATACCTCCTAAACAGAGGCATTTATTAAAGAAAATGGTTATAAATATAGATACAAATAAACAGCTTTCAATGTGTAGAAAACCTCCAGCTTTAGCTCCTTTGTTTACCCAGGCTAGCTCTTCCTTAGAGCACAGTATACCACATAGCTAAGGGCCCAACACAGATCATTACAGAGCACCATTATTGTTAGCTTAAAAATGACTTTACATATTCCCCTATTGCTATCTGCTTTGGCTCCCTTTTCCAGACATGGCACAGTGGCCGAGGTTAGCAACCCCAACTGGTTGACCCACACCAACTACAAAATGGACTGGAACATCCAGAAATTACCTGTTGAAATCCTCAATTTATAGCACAGCACTGTTTTAGTGTCAGTCATCGCTGCTCTGCAGTGCATTGAACTGCCGCAGTTCAGCAGTGAAAGCACAGGGGCTGGCCAGATCGCTGGGGAATTTGGCCTCTTTGGTATTGCTATTCCCGCCCATCAGCCAGAACCAAAACATATAAAGGATCCAAGCTCAACGGCTTGTTCTTTAAAAGATTTGCTATAACTCTTGCATATTTCACTTGCCAGTTTTGTGAACCACCATAAGCAACACTGAAGTGTTTCCCTGGTGTATTGGGGGTCAGGGACAAATACTGCTAAAGCCTGCGCTGCTCTGGACATAGATGCATCCAATACCAAGAAAAACGTAAAAGGTGCATTTGCAACCCAACTTTATCATCATTCCAAATTTTACAAGCATTTTGTGCAAATTAAACCAAAGAATTGGGAGTAAGGTGTCTGCCTTACCACAGCAGCCTGACTGCAGTCCCATGACAGCGTTGCTGCAAGCCAGAGTAATTGATGACTTAGTCTTATCATAGCAACCAATTCTTTTTCTTTTTTTTTTTTTACTTTGCTAAAATGAGATTGGGTTTGGAAGGATTGGACACCTGCCACTTTCTCTGTCCTTCACTTATTGCCCATCTGCAGCTGACAAAAGTGTTAAAGTATACAAATAGCAGAGGGAAGAAAAGCAGAAAAGCAGAGAAGCAGATTTTTTCTTTGATTTGCATAGCTACTCTACACAAAAATTCAGCAAAAGGCACAGATTTCCTCTCTTTCATGCTTGTTTTCCTAGTCCAACAATTTGCCAAAAGGATAATTCTAGAAAAACAGGGATTCTCATCCTTGATATCAAGGGCATCTCAAAGGTTTCAACCTGTAATGCAACCTGAACTTCAGCATTAACGTCACACGCAGGTATGGGAGAACTGATACATATGGACTTGCAAAATCACAAATGTCCAGATCAAATGAACACTCTATAATTTATAAGGATGTGGATGAAAAGCAGAAGATCTCAGGCCCTCTCTAGACAACACATGAGTTTAGGACTCAGGAGACAAAAGATCAAATACCACCTCTTCTCACCCAAAGTGTGACCTTCAGCATCTTAAATTGGGCCTCCTCTTCTAATCTATCTGGAAGCCACATCTCTCTACACTTGCTCTGTTGTAAGGATTATCTAACAAGGTGAGCCTGATGCTGCCCTTTATTTTATATGCAGACAGTTTTGCCTGTAGAACATTTTTTTTTTGTTTGCTTTTTAAAATAAAAACAGGAAACATACATGGCTTTTTTCCCCCTCTCAAAAGACACAGCCTGGCAGTTAGGGCACTCCCACAAACTATGGGATGCTGCTATGCAGCTCAAGGATTTTAAATTCTCAAATGAATCAATAAAATATCAGAACAGCCCTAATCAGTAGAATAGCAACTATACCCAAGTGGTTCTCTCCTAACTTCCTTCATCCCTATTTAAAAAAAAAACAAAAACAAAAAACCAACAAATAGGGCTTATTTCACTGTATTTATTATCACAATAGACAAGCCCAAAGTTAAGTTCCCAATGTACGCTAAAAGATCTGTTAAATTCACCTTGTGGTCTCTTACTACCGGCACTTACATTCTGAGTAATTCGAGGCTGCTCCTGCCGCGGAGGACAGTACTCCATCGCGGGTGGTTTGTCCAGCCTACACTGTGCTTTGCAAGTGTATGTTTGAAGGTGTGTTTTGCTATTTTACATGGTTATAACACCTTAGCACATTAGTTTACACAGAGTAACGTGACCATTTAGGCATCAGGAACCTAAACCATCCTAAATACTCGCTATTACAGCATAGCTAGCCAGTCTGCCGTACATTTACTATAAAATAAGTTCCCTAGGCAACTTCACCTGGATACCTTTTGTATTCCCCACTATGACTGTCACCATCTGATTCTGTGAGCTATAAAATAAATGGCGGGCAGAACAGGGACACCTAGAGATTTCAAGAATAGGACATGCACATCTTTCAGATTTATTTCCCTGCTGTCACACTATAAATCTTTTTGGATCTTAAGCTCAGCCTTCTTGCTCTGTCCCTGAAGCAGACAAAAATGACCTCCATGATTTCATGATTCTGATGACCAAAGCAGAGGCTGAAAAATCTCTCTCTAAAGCATGGTCTGGAGTCCTAGAGACAGTCCATACAAACACTTTTATATCTTATCCTGCCATTTTAGTATTTTCACCATGGCTTTTAGGTACTCGTGTTAGTCAGAAGTAGCCCAAGCAAGGCTCAGCCCTAGACATGCTTCTTCACAGATCTGGAAGTCTCAACTCAGTGCACACTTGCTTTTGAGCAAGATTTTATTGTTGCTCCAAATACAAACACACCGAAAGAAACACACATTTAGGCATAACTGAGAAATAGCCCTAACAGCACCAATTAAAACTGACAATCCAGATGCAGCCTGACCCAGAAAGTCCTTAAAACTGCTGATTACTAGAAGCTGAGAGCGGTCCAGGAGAGTTCTTGCTGTTTCCCCCTCAGCACTTAAATTCCACTATACAGAATAAAGATAATTGTACCTCATCTGAGAGCGTACTTACTTTGCCTCATCATCACTCATATCTTTTGAGGACAGGGACCATCTTTTTGGTCTTTACCTTGTTCCGTGCCTTCTGTACTCAAACAGCATCAAGGAACACACTGAATTCTCAACACGGTGGGTTGAAACGACAGGCTTTTCCACACTCCCAGGACACAGATCAGACAAAAGTCTCCTTGAATTTCTTAAGAACTTGTCCAAATGTCAAATAGTTCCGTTTTTAAAAATTGGAATAAAATCAGACTTACACTTTTTTCTTACCATATAACTCATTAATCTCCCTATTAAATAAAGGAAAAAAAAAAAAAAACTTAACACACATAAGACTATCAAAAAAACCCAACATGCCAGTTTTCCAAAGGGCCAGAATCTCAGCAGCTCCAGCTGTTGCAAACTGAGTGCACAGCACCACAACATCCTCCTGGCACATTGTTTAAGGCCAAAAGAAACCAGTAAACGTTTGTGTGAACTCTGGGAACGCAGCACTTCCTGCATCTACCGTCTTGGCTGAAACTAAGAATCTCTCTGGAAGACACTCTTCAAAAAATCTCAAGCTTCCCCATCAAGGTCTACACATGAAGCACAGCCCGCCATACTCTGATGATAACCAGAACCACATAGAACTACAACTGCCTTCAAATTCATCACATGAAGAACATTCTGTTGAGATAATTTCTTAAACGCGGCTTATTATCAACCTGCCTCCAAGGATTCTGTCAGGAAGAGGCCGAAGCACAGAGTTTCAGCTTCTGGATGACTCCTTAGGGCAAAAAGTTCATATCTAAGTGAATTGCCCACAACAAAGATAAACATCATGTTCAGCTGGACTTCTACTGATAGCCAGATCCCCTGGCACGACCAACACTTTTTACTAATATTGACAGGCATAAAGAGTATGTCTGTGTAGGAATTTAGACCAATTCTTGATTAAACATGCAAGTGACAAGCATATCGGACACAGCTTGCCAATCTTTACCAAATAAAGTTTAAGCTTATATATGCAGTGTACTGATTTTCTGTTCAGGTTTTCTTTCCACTAAATGCACAGTAAAGACCACAACAGTGCACTTGCCATGCAAACTATTCGATGTTTTTATTACCTGGAAATATCAATCTAATTCTCTATTCAGGGAGCCTTTCTACACAATTATGATAAAATTGAGTGTTTTCTTTCCCCCCTGTACAGAAACAATCTTTTGGCCTCCGGCTGCAAATCCACTCAACTCCTCTGCACATCGTGGCTGTTTCTAAAATTGTATTTATTACGGTTATGGAATTGATTTTGTGCCTTACAATTACTTCTAGGTTTTCCACTCACTATGCCTAGTCATCATTTAGGCTGGCAAATATTCTCTATCTGGAGCTATAAATGTAAATACAGACAAGTAAGAAAGACTTGCAATTCTAGCAACAGCAAGCCAGTGATGAATTGAAGGCAAAACTCGTAGTAAGTCAGGAAGCCTTGCCACAAGGTCTCATGGCAGAACAAAGAAATGTATGACTTCCAAAGCAGATTTGGACATTTATTATTTTGAATCCTTTAGCATCACCTGCCTGGCACCTTGCAACAACTGCTGTGTATCACCAAACCATTGTGGCAAATAAACTCCTATTTCCCAATAATACAAGCAGACCTTCTAAGGTTGGTAGGCATATTCAAGAGAGGTTAATATTGACCTGTTAAAAAGGTAGCTATCTACAACATCTTTCGGTATGCAAAGATTCAGGCAAAATGTCTGAGAGCAAAACGTAAACTCAGCTCTGCTTTATCTCAGAGGTGGAACTATTCCTAGCAAAGCTCGATGTTAAGCCTTAGGTTGTTTGGGGTTTTTTTTCAGTTCACGTAAACACCTCTCTTGGAGGCTGGGCATTTCACAGTCAACAATTATGTCCCCAAAATTTTCAGATACTGTTCACAGGCGCTTTAAGGAACTGTCAAGAACCACTCAAGGAATTCCACTCCACCCCCACAAAAAAAGGCCTCATGCCCCAAATTAATTTTCTTATAATTAGTTTTCTAAAATGGTAAGTTCAGGTCTTTTCAATCACTTAACAGTGTTGTGGATTTAAAAGAGGAAACAAAAAAGGGAAAGAGCAACTGAGTTCTTTCTTTCCCATCCCTCTTCAAATTAATCACAAGATTAAAAAAAATTAGAGTTTAAAGGTGGAAAGGAAAATCAGTTATTTAAAATACCAAGACCTAGGAACAGAATTCAGATTGTGCACTTATTGGAGCAGAGGCTGTATGTACTTGCAAAAGTTTTAAACAGCAGATCTTTTAATATTACTAAGATCCAAGTCTCAGAAGAAAAACTAATAATTGAGGATTGAACTTACAGGTAAACACAAGAAAATTATACTTTTGTGTCGTGCTAAAGATATCTACAATTCCTCAGCTTTTGTCTTCTGTAACAGCACAGGCTCCTTAAGTCTAATGTTCATAAAATAGAATGACGTGGGACTATACTGTTATTTAAAAAAAAAAAACAACCCAACCCAAAACAAAACACCACCATTGTTTTCCTCTGAAGTGCATTTTAATATTGCAAAACTTTTTTTTTTTCCTTCCCCCAATGTAAGAACATCTTCCTTCTCCTAACTCAGGCACTAGATTCAGATGGAGTCCTGGGTGACTTTATGTCTAAAAGTCAGAGTTTTAAGCAACTGAGAATGACCTATAAAACAGAAAAATCTTGCTTTCTACTCTGGCATCTTCAGAGACAATAGCAAAGTAGACTTTAGATCCCTACGAGCTTACAAAACCAGACCTACCAAAGCCAGCCACACACCAAAAACCACATTGTCAAGATTTGACTGAGTACTCACAGCATTTACTATAGAGTTTGTGGATGCTTATGATCCTCTAATTTTGTGATGCAGGAAACTTAGTTTTGCCACCTCACATGAGATTTTTGGCCTATATTTTGCAGCACGTACTACATATAAAGTCATACAAGATGTGCATACTTACATCAGCACTACACTTCAAGAAACTTAAGACTTTCATTCTGGGCTTCGACACATACGAATTTACTATAAAGTTAGTAGTTGTAATGACCAAACTGAGAACACTGAAATAAACTGCTCATTCAAACTATTTGCTGTAGTTTGCTTAAAATGTTAACTTAATCCTGAACTTAAGAACCGTAATAACGCAATTGCTTAGAACAATTCAGCCATGCAACTGTATATTTTTCTCGGTTAATAAATTACTCCGCTGTCTTAAACATAAGCCATGCATTAGAGAAAGGTATGTGTTGCTACTCATTGCCCACATCTCTTCATAAATTGGTTCCACCTCATGCCAACATACGCAGATCCAAATGGAGACAGTCCAGAAACAGAGCGTTTCTTTAGTAGGTAAAAGAGCAATCCATGATTAACCTCAGAAATTCTGTAATGCACTGTTTCTATTTCTTAACATACACTATATTAAACATAAGCAATAATGTCACACATGAGTTATTCTTGTACAGGAGCAAATTCTTCTCTGGCCCAGAAAGAAAGACTGGAGTGACATCTGCTGTTTCGCATGCAGTTTTAGGAATAAGATATTTTTCATTTAGCAGCCATTTTAATTAAACAGATGCAATGGATCTTCTTAACACCTAAAACCAGGACGCATATGCACTCACTTGTGCTCCTCTCAGAATGTGGCTATTTTGTTGAATAAGGAATTCCTTGAAGAGATTTTACATTCACAAAGACATCAAGTGCATACAGCTTTTCTTATTTGACACTATAATATTTCAGTACTCAAAGGAGGATTTTACACAGTAATTTTCATTATTAAAAATCTGAACTAATTTCTCTGCTGCTTTGCTTTGGGAATGAATACTTTATTTAGAAAGGCCTGTACCAATCAATAAAAAAAGACTGGATTATTCAATGCAGGATTCAAGTATTCCACTTTCTTAGCATTTTATATTATATTCTTCCAATCACCAATGCACATAAAACAGTTTATTTCAAAGGTAAGAGACAGCAGGGACATCTTCAACTGTCTTAGCTACTGCCTGATTAATCATGTTTCAGCTGAGAGCAACTTTCAATTAGAAATGTTCCCAGCTGGGGAACATTAACACATTTGAGTGGTCACACCAAACACTTCAGTGCCTGCATACAGTACTGAAAAAGCATAATTTATGGACAAATTCATGTTTACAAGTAAAGCATCACGACGGGACAGTTCAAAACCTGATTCAGCAAAGATACCTGGGCCAAAGGCAAAGCCTGGAAATCAGCGAAACACTGATCACAGAACTACGTGACACTTAAGTGATACAGGGACAGAGAGCTTCAAGAGATGCTTTCTAGGATCATGACTTTAAATACCCAAGAACACCACAGATACAAACTAAAAATCCAATTTTCCTTTTCTCACTTCCGTTCACTAACCCCAGCAATGAAAACAGGAGACCAGGGTCAAGGCACGTAAAACCAAGTGGAGAATGTGTCCTACCTGTGTTAGTTACAGAAGAAATATTTGCTTGCTTAAAACCGAAGCAATGGAAAGCCAAAAAGAGAAAAAAGGCTGGCACAGACAGATGGCCATGCCATACTCCCCCCCTGCCCCATTTAGTAGGCACCGTGCCAGCGCAAAGTAAATATAGAAAAAACTCACTTTTTGGAGTCACCTCATGGACTGTAACACTCATGTGATGAGAAAAGGGCCGTGTGTCCATCCTCTGTCTGTATCACATATGCGCTCGTATCCTCAGACCACGCTTAATCAGGCTTTTATAGGTGCAGGTAGGTGGTCCTCCCATCTGAACTCCGGCCAGGGAGCCCCACACGATGTGGCTGTTGGGCCATTCCCCTTCTTAAAGATACTGGGAAACCATATCAGCCTCCTCAGAAAGCGGCCATTTCAGGAAGCTCCTCAGTCCTTAAGCACAGCTTTAAGCCCTGGTTTCTCCCCAGGCAGGCCCCAGTGATCTGCCTCTTCAGGCGCGTGGCACCCTGTCACACCTGCCCTCCATAACAGTCATCAGCAACCACACCTTTACACCACCCACATCCAAGAGAAGTCGGGTTTTTCTTTGCTTCGTCTGCCTGGGTTTTTTTTGGTTTTTTTTTTGTTTTTTTTGTTTTTTTGTTTTTTTCTTGAGGTCAGCCGCTTTGGCAGGTTGATCTCCAGGAGTGGCACACATCCCTCCTGAAGCACACATCACACAAGCAAAATGTCTTTTTCCCCAGCACCTCCCTCCAGGATTAGGCTTTGCAAACATCTCTAGTGCTCTTCCTTGGCTCTTTCCCCCGCCTCTCCAAGCTTCTTTAAAATCAGCGACTTTTTCCACATCCTTCAGGGAGGATTAAGAGAGGGCTCACAAAATGGCCCCCCGGGAGGTATTTCAGCAGGAGGGGTTGGGCGGCCTGTGAGGGGAGAGGCCTGTTCTAGCCGCTGTCTCACGGGGCCCAGCCCGGCCCCTCAGCCATGCCGGCGGCACTGCTGCGTAAGCAGGTTTAAGAAACAGCAAAACACCACTTGGCAGTGAGGAGGGAAGGTGTGAGAAAGACAGGGGGAAGAAGTTTATCTTGAGCCAGGAGGGTTTTTGTCCTGTTTTCTCCCTCTGCCCTGCTGAGGCGGGGAGTGAGCGAGCAGCTGGGTGGGCGCCTGGCAGCCAGCCACGGACAACTCACAGATTCACCTGCAAAAGCACACTCATAATCCAATCAAACGTACCAGAAACCATAAGACAAACCCTGCTAGAGCTTCAGGTCCACTGGCATGCGAACAAAGAGTAATAAATGAGAGTGTAATAGTTCTGCTTCTGCCTCTCAAAGTCAAAGACCTTTGAGAACTGGAACTACCGCAGTCCCCACCATCCCCTGATGGTCACCCTCAGGAGCACCATCCCTCAGCAGAAGATCCTGCGAGCCCCACACACAAGGGGTGACTCAGTCTTGCTGAGTCATCACCACAGATGAGGGAACTCATCTTGTCATCCCAAACTCACTTTTTTTTTTTACCCATTACTCACCAGGTGTAACAGATCAGGCTAACGGTATCACAAGCCTTAAAGGAGAAGATACTAAGGATGGCTTTTAAAGATTAAAAAGAGGCAATTCAGCTTCTCTACTATAAAAAGAAAGTTATTGATAAAGAACAGCTGCTGATGTTGTGGTATGCTGCCACAAAAATGCTTAGCAGATAACATGCAATCATGCCATAATAAGCAGCTAGTATTTAACGTGTGCTTAATGTGTACCTGAAGAGAGCTGATGTTGTCAGGACAGAAAATAACAAAGACACCAGTAATCAGCTTGCAGAAGCCAGACAGTACACAGATGTGGCCTTCAAGGGACATGATGAAGTTTTGAATAAAAGGTTTTCACATGCAAGCAGATTTGAAAGTTCAAGTTTATAAAGACATTTATAATAATTTATAATTTAGGTCAAGAATAAGGGAAGTCAGCACAGTTAAAGGCACAAAGTGCCCAGCCCAATCCTGGAACCTAATCTGCAATTAATTTTACTGGTGTCTGGACTACTGACATGGTGGTTCTATCTACATACGTTGTGACCACATTTCTGCTTCCAGCATAAAGAATAAACCTGTATATACTTTTGAGCTCATAATGTGCATGACTAATTTATACAGTGCAATGTATATAGACAAAAAGTAAAGGAATTTCTTAACTGAGAATTTAAGATCACAGTGTTACTGGCCAAAAAGTTATTTATTAGTACTGAGCAATTTGTCTCTGCTGACAAGCAGGTAGAAATAACTTGCATTTACATTACTGGATAAAAGGTACTAAAATTCTCAAAATAAACATTGTAATGTGACTAGCAACTCACTTCTCAAAAAGCCTGCCTGCACAGATTATAAGCATGCTGGAGGCAGGCTCTTTGCAATAAAAAACAGACTGTTTCTGCCTCTTCAGAACAGTAGTAAATGCAAATCCAGTTTTAAAAGTTCTTCCTATGACATTGACTGACTCACTGATACTGATTTTTCTGAGATTGAACAGTGTAGTACTTACATGAGTCACCTCACGTGGCACTGCTGAAAACGCGACAAATACTATATTTTGCTACTCATCAACAGCTAAATAAGGGTACAAGTAAAATTCAAAAGTTCCATTTTTGGGTAAGGTGAATTGTTTAGTACACGCTCTGCTGTGCTTGAGATATTCCAAGTGGTATTTTTCTTACAAGCTTTGACAACAATAAATACTCTCCTCCCTTACTGGGACAGATCTAATACTGTAACAGCTGGTTAGCCTAAAAATGCCCAAACACTTCTGAATAATAATAAAAAAAAAATTAGTGTTACACTACCAATACGGTAAGGTTAGGTTTCGCAAACTCATAAATCTGTTTCTACTCTGTCTTCAAGGATTAGCATCCTGTGAACATCAGGTCTGAAACACATGCAGAGCACAGACTCTGAAGAGGTACATGGTACAGTAACGATTGCTGAGGTGTCTGGCAAGGCTCGTCTTGAAGTTCAACCACTCCTGCACAGGGCTTTAAGGTCGCATTTCTCTGGGTATGCGTACTGAAGATGTAAAGCAATAAATTAGGTTACTGTTAGCAACAGTAATATACCGTTGCTGGAATTTCAGAGAAAAAGAAAATGCAGCCAGGTTCAATATACAGGGAGAACAGGGGAGTTTCACCTAGCAGAGTAGTTTAAGGAGGCTACATAAATCCCAGCCAAAGTTCCCGATACTATTTTAGCAAGGATTTGAGTTTGTTTTGAATGATCTGTTTTCTTTGTTCCTGTGCATGAAGTAGTTCTTCATTTTACACATGGATCTTACTTAGAACTCTTCATCCACAAATCTCCATGCCTTAAGAAGAGTTATCTTTTTTCCCATTTTATAGGTGGGAAAACAGACCGAAAGAGAATTCAGATATGGCTCAGTGACTCTGCACATTCACACATCAGTAGCAGAATCAGCAAAAAGCAGCTATTCTGCATTCTTTGCCAATGCCAAAATAGTTATGTTTTATAGTATGTCTACTTGAAATAGGACGCAATAATAGAAATACTGAAGATCCCTAAATTAATCAGTATTTTCAGATCTTCTTCACTTTGAAGTTTTAAATACCAAATGAAAACTGAAATACTGAACTGAAGAGCAACTATATTAAACTGGCATCTTACTTAAATATGCTGACCTGAGTGATTATAATATCAGCACTTCTTTTTACTCCTGCTAGGCCTGGAGCACTAACACAGCTGAAAAGGCTGGAGATGAATGTTCTTACTTCTTGTGCATTACCAGTAGAATTATTAAAATTTAAATTAATAGCCTCTGAGCAATCCACGGAAGTCAACAGACATGACTGAGGTCATGATCAGAAAACACTCGTCTCTTAATAATACTTGTGTAATGCTAATTTTCCCCACTGAACAAACTTTAAGTTCCAAGGGGAGCAGGAATAAAACCACAGTGGCTTCTCAGAGGACTTGCAACTGTGGCTATTTCATTTTGTCAATTTAAAAAACGCAGGAGGGAAACCTCACTGGTTTGGCACCTAAGTTCTATCAGGAAACATGGGAGTTCAGCAAAGTTATTTTTGTTGCTCTTGGATTGAGTCAAAATTCTATTTACTTGCATTTTAAACAGCATCCAAAGTTGTATTCCTCCTGTGTTACCCTCTAAAGGTAGGTTAACACCAACCACCAAAGGTTCAGTAAGACTCTAGCACAACTGAGAACTGAACCTGAACTGCCCATAGCAGCAGTGTCAGCTGCTTATTTGTCCTTTTCAGTCACATTAGGAGACAAAAATTCATTGTTATTACAACTATGTATATATGAAACAATCTTCAGGTAAAAATTCATTTGTACTTGAACAACTCACCAAAAATTAAATTTGATTTTTTTCAGTTTTCTAGTGTATGATTTTCTTAAAACTGCGAGAGGGGCAGGGAAAAAAACAGAAAGAATAAAATCAGAGCTAACAACGGTTTTACAGGAGCTGTGAACCAACCTTCAGATACCAAGACAAAAGAACACTAGCAACTACTTCTACTTAAATATTGTTTTAATTTTCACTTCACAGCTGTAGTCACTAAATTCAACATTTTTGCACTGCATAACAAGCTGCTATTATAGGAAGCAAAATACTCTAATTCGACACTCTGAGTTACAGACTCATAATTAGATGAAGTATTACCAAGATTCTTCTGTGCCTTAAGACATACACCATCATTTGGCTTCATTATTCCTGATGTTTTCATTTGGTTCATGGTATATGGGAGGATCAAGATATGAAAGCAGCCTTTTTGGTAACCAGCTTTGAGCAGTCTCCATCTCAACTCTTGTAACATTCTTCCACAAATTCCCAAAGGATGCCTTACAGCACTGAAGCAATCATTTCAGGTCATAAAAAGATAAAGAACTTTAAATAATTTTGCATTTTTTCCAGTGAGAAAATGATTATTTATGCTCTTGAAATGAAAAGGACTTTGTACAAATGGTCTGTAAAAATCTGGTTTTAATTACATATTTCAAAACTGAGTTATACAAAACAATTCTACTGCTTATACTCAGTAAATATATTAAAAACTTAAAAGACCAGGAAACAAATAAGCAGACTAGTCTATAACTAACTCGGATGGTTTCTGGAAAAGCATGTCATCAACAATTTGTCCCTTGTGACTGAAAACGAAGACGGAGAAGAAAAGGGGCAAAGAAAATGAGTTTAAG
The DNA here is from genome assembly GCA_013398915.1 of Dromas ardeola. Classification (NCBI taxonomy): domain Eukaryota; kingdom Metazoa; phylum Chordata; class Aves; order Charadriiformes; family Dromadidae; genus Dromas; species Dromas ardeola. The sequence goes on from VYZM01017893.1 coordinate 1,136,141, forward strand.
CAAGAAACTGTAACACCCCTTTTGATCTCCCATGCAAGCTGAAAATGAGAAAAAGTTTCGATCATTCAGTCTACAGCCTTATTTAAAGATCAAAACAAGCCTGAGCAGCTTAAAGCCTTACTTCATTAAAAGAAAAGAAGCTATGCACAGTCAAAGATTTAATTGAATGGTAAGTGGGACGTTCTTCCTTGCAGCTTTGCTTAAATGATAGAAACAACATTATTTATAAACTGTCCTGTATTCCACAGAAGACAATCAAGGTGCACTTACAAAAGTTTTTTCCACACAGTGTGCCATTTCTTTTCAAATTTTCCATTATCTACCTGCTACCTTAAGATTTCCAGGTTGTTTTAATAATTTGCTAAATAAATTACATAGGAATTAAAGTCTTCCAGCCATTTAGAAACCGAAAGTGCATATAGTATATGGTGACAAGATCTTCAGAACAAAATTTGAAAACAAGTGGCTCAAGAAGTTTACTAAGGAAAGCCGCCTTTTTTACCTACAAAATTAAAAATACCAGTGGTAAACTTCTGCTGCACTACAAAAATCTGTTCAAATGCGTAAAGCTTTTGCTGAGACCACATAAATGCTAATCCTTAACATATGTTTTCTCTGCAAGTGAATTCATTTTCCCCTTCCTTTGAAGATACCACAGAGCTAACAGAAACATCCAAAACTTAGCTTAATGCAGAGGGAACACCATACAGGACTCCTTAAATTCAGCACTTATTGACTGAAGGAGAACATTCAAATCTCCCAGAAGGACACGAGAAACTCAATTTTTGAAGTGTCATTCACTCTTTTGAATACCCTAATTTGAATACTTGTAAGTCATATGCTACTATGATTCATTGTATATTTTTCTAATCATTTAACAGTTCCTAACAGTGTTAAACATTTGAAAATGCTTGAGGGCACAGGAGATTAACAATCAGAAGAGTACTTAATAGCCAACTGTTTGATTTAAAATTTCTGTCTGTTGTCCATATTCTACCCATTTAAAGTATCTTAACACATTATGTCCTACCCTGCTTTCAATTAAGTACCTTCACATAAGATCAGAGCTAATTTTGATCTTCAATTACGTACGAGAGATCCAAAATCAGATTGGCTGTCTCCAGAGCTACTTGTAGGCCACTACACTTCGCAGCAAAACAGTCCAATGTCAGAAAGTCAGCAACCTTTCCTGAGGGCTCTTTAGGGCCGCCCTGTATAATAGGAGAGCCAAACTGGCCTTGCAAAAGCCTCCAGTTGAGATTCTCAGTGTTACCATTAATCCCACAGCCACATTTTGAAACTAAATCTGAGCAATTAGATACAGAGGGAAAACCCGATGGAACAAACCAACAATGTCCATAAACCATGTCTGTAAGAATTTCTCCATCATCATGATTCAGAGAGCAAGCTACAGACTCCAGGGAACAGCAAAAACCATCGGCAACCAATTGGTATTGTGACCGAGAACAATCCAAATCTTTAAAACTGCTGGTGGGCAAACTACAACTCTAAAAAAAACAAAACCAGGAAAACAGAAAATTAGAACACTGTTATACAGAAATAATTTTATTCAAACATACATCATACTGTTGCCTTTTTCTTTTTTAAAGAGATGGTTCAGTCTTACCTAAAAAAATTGTTCATGTGATGATTATTCCACAATAGGAAAGATTTCTAGACAAGTCAAAGCTAACCTCTGCACGATTATCTTTCGATATAAAAATTCTACACATGTTAACACTTAAAAAATAAGCACTTACTGTAATAAATACCTAAAGACTAACAAGTACAAATACAGTATTAACAGGCCTGAAAGATGTAGTTAGCACCGAGTGCTTCAAATAGACCCCTTTGTTTTATATTAGTAGTTAGGTAGCAAAAATGCAACAATAATCTAGAAAAGACAAGTGTTTTAACTGTAGCAGTGATTCTACATAAATTCTTGTTTCCTAAGTATATCAACCAGCTTTAAAAAAACATTATGTTTGACATACCTTGTGTCTTATGTACGAAGCCAAGTGAGTTTCTGTACAGCCACCTCCCAACAATGCCAAAGGTTCCTTGATTGTTAACTGTAACACATGTTCTGCAGTTTCACAGGCACGCTGAAAACCATATGAATTTGTCATTAGACATACAATGATTAATAGAATTTGCCCCCATTGAAAAAGCTACCAGAATAAAATTTTCAGTAGTTTCTAGTACAGACTTCATAAACTTGAATTACATGTGGATATAAAGCTGCTGAGTGATTTTCAAAACCATGTTCACTTCATGAGAAATTGTCTTTATTTGTCCACACTCGGTACGGAAAAGCAGAAATAAAAAAAAGCTGTATTTTATTCCATCTTTTCGCAAAACAGGACTATATATAAAAAGCCAATCAGTATCAATGACACTTCTAGAGCAACTATTCAATTGAAAACTATGCTTGCCTACCATCGCAGGTACTGCTGCTGGACTTTTGCTGGGCAATTTTTTTCTCTATGCTTTCATAGACCAAGTAATGAGATGAGAATGTTTATCCAGCACTGGCCACGAGAATAAGTGAAAAGTGTTTTTGTCTCTAAACAACTTTCCATACTAAAATAGAAGCATTTAATGAACATGAGCACTTCAAGAATTTTGAAATTCTGGAAACAAGGGCATTTCCGAATTGCTTTCTTGAAATTGTATACTTAAACCCTAACTAAACTCCATTTATGTACTGAAAAAAATCATTTTTCTAAACTCACTGTATCTGTTTCTCATAACTTTTTTATATTTCCATTTAAAACATGACTTTTCAATAAAGATTTCTAGAAAATTTGCCTACCTTCAATTCGTCCCATGCTGTTTCATTTCTGTTACAGAGTATCAAGCTGCAAACAACTGTGTCATTAGGAATTAGATGCACAAAATGTTTTGAAGCAAAACTCTCAATGCGCACATCTTTCAAACTGCCGTAACAACTGGGAGACAACAAATGGATGGAAGCTATAGGCTTTGAACCTGTCCAATTAAGAAAAGCAGAGTATTACATCCATTACTGTCATCAGAACAGCTATGTTACATTTCACAAAGCATGAACTTTTTTCCTCTTGGCTTTTTAAATTATATATATATATATTCTTCAATACCTAACATTTCAATCTACACAGGAAATCACAAAACCAACATGTTTTCAAAGTGCAAGACTTACTGCTATTTTAAGATAAAAAAGTGATTTTTTTATTCTTGCTAGATAAGAGTTTGAAAATAATCTACATTTGCAAACAGTTACTATAATTGGATATTCCTCATGCAGCAATCAGTAATCACATGTACAGCAGATCATCATCAGAGCCTGCAAAAGACCAATCTCACCTTAAAAAAAATGGTTTTCAGACGAGAAAAGAGCAACTCTTGCTCAGCTGCTAAGGTAAGATACAGACAAAAGTAAGACAATCCTTACTCTGCAATGACACCAACCTAGAAAGGCTTTCATTATGAGATGAACATTAAGGACAATTGTTTAGTACAGAAAACTAGCTCGTTACCTGTCATCTGACTCAGGGGTTCCATCAAAGATAGCCCAGCTCTGTCCACAGCCATGATGTGGTTCTCTTTCAGATACTGTTTCAAGGATGGATGGATAACTTTCTGGCACACTACAAGGCCGACCTCATCATTAACCAGCTGCTTTCCTACATTAAGCAAACGATTCAGCTCTGACTTTTCTAGAGAAATTCCGTGATGGACTGTTATAGTTCCTTCTTCAGGGTTGAAGAGATCTCCTGACATGGACACACAGAAAAGTGCCATCTTGATCATGTTTGAACAACTTCTTTTGACGGTAAGTGGTTTTGCCAATTGAATTTCTGGTGTTTCTATGAGTAGTCCAGGAAGAACTGTAGAATCCACAACTCTTCTACCTTTCACAGGTACTATTACACACTTTCCCAAAACAGCATTAGTCTCAACATGACATGGAACAGTAAACATAAAAGCCTTTAAAATCAGCACGGTGAGATGATCAACTTCGGGTTTACTAAGCATGCAAGCAGGTTTGCTTCTTAATACACTACGTACCAAACAAAGAAGGGTCTCAAGACTGCTAAAATCCACAGATACTCGGCAACCACAGGCCTCAGAATTGAGGTAGTCCATACATAAACTCAAAAGATGTTTGCTTATTTTAATGACAGTGCAAGATGCAATGTTTAGTTTTTTAAAGCTTTCAATCAAACTACAGCAAAGAATGGCAGTAAATAAGCCACAGTCACTGAAGCGTGATATATGGTTCTGTACGGAAGCCGTCAAAACTCTTAATACAGGATGACTGACAGAAAGACGACTGAGTATGGCTGAAGATTGTGAAGTTGTACAAACATAGCCTCCCACACCATTGTGGAGCTGTTTGAGTCTACCAGCAGGACCATAGCAAGATTTCAATATTCCATTTAGCAGAGACAGTGACTGACTAAACGTATCTTTAGTTAAAGGTTCGCTAATAAATAACGGTGGCTTTTTGGCTTCAAGACGAGACATTTTCAAAGTAAGATTTTAATTCTGGCCAACAAAACAGATTTCATTTTTACTTGGATCTATAATTCATAGCACTTGAAAAATTTAAAGTAGTACATTTTAATTATTGCAGCTAAGGATTATTTTAAATGTGAAATGGTACATACAGTACGATAACGACATTCTTGTGACTGACTATGATCTATCTCTTAAAATGAGGCTTAAATCGTACTGTGAAACTGATATATAGTTACAGCAGTAAGCTATTTCATTCACGACGATCTTCCTTTTTAGCTTCTGAATGTGATCGAACAGATTTTTTTGCAACAAAGTTTACAAGCATGCTTCCAAAATGGACACCTATAAGTGACAGTCCTGCCACAAGCAGAAAGTTCTTTCTACTCCAGCGAGCTTTCCCCATCTCTTCTTCCAGCAACACTCGCAGAAGAGAAGCTCCAAAGCTAATTATACCTACAATAAAAAACAGAAAGGTATTAGGATAATCTTATGACAACATTGCATAGCTTGAATTACTATTTTATTTTTCACAAAAACCTCACATAAGGACAAATACCAAATTATAATGCTTTTTAATTGAGAAAACCTATTAATATTATATATAATACAAGCATATAGTACACAAGTCATGTATGTTTGTTAATAACTTCAATTCTGACCAACAGTTTATATACTGTTTTCCCTGTAGGCCTATAAGTAACAGGCCACTATAAACTGCTCTTAATTGTATGAAAGTGTCAAAACTGTAGTGATGTTAAGCTGTTTTTACTTGAGAGCAAGAGAACTGAATTATCCAGCACTGCTTCCCAGACAACCACTTCAGAAACAAAAGCTTTTATTGTTCAAACAACTTTAAGAAATCTCTCCCTCTGAAAGAAACATTTCTTACTTCAAGATGCCTAAGATATACAATTTCTTTTTAGTTCTTAAACACTTCAAAACTTAAAGGAGTATTTATTTACACTTCTATGTAAGCGTACAGTATTCAGACTTCTCTCATACTTGAGTTTCTTTCTAATTGTAATCACCATCCCTACTAACAACACAGCATATATTACTAAATAAAGTCACAATTATTTCTGGGAAGTTTTGAACTCGAAAGGACATTTCTGCAGATCCAGTCACAAAAGTTTGACTATTTTGACTTGTTTTTAAATATCCTTAAGACCTATAATACCATCACTTAATTGATCCTATCACATGGGATTTAGCAGTAGTTTGAGACGTATGATGCATTTTTTGGGTCCGTGTAACTACCAGATTAACTCAGTCACAAAAAAAAAGAATTACAGAAGACTAAAATTAGAGCAGACTGCATCTGTTAAAAAATTCTCACTTAATCCACTCATCTCCTGCCTCAAAGGTACAGATACAACTAATTAGGTAACTTACCCACAATACGTAGCACTAATGCTATTTTTCTTTATTTTTGTGATCCCTTTGCATCACGTATGCCACAATCCCAGGTTCTGGAACAAACTCCTCTGTCTTCACTTGGAAAATAGGACTGGACTTCATGTGAAACCATCCCCAGTGCACCAGCCCAAGGCTAGTTCCCATAACAATCAGAACTTTGTAGTCCTTCCAGATGGTTTTAAGACCCATTGCAAACTGGCATCTACCTGGGTAAAGATAATTTATTATTTTAAATATATTCTAGAAATTCTTTTTTTACTCTATAATAATAGCACAGAACAGATAAACCTGAAAGTTAATATCTTTAATTACAGTGCTGCAGATGATTAAAACACAAAATGACATAAGAAAGTCTTGAGAACTTAAAAAAAAAAAAGCTATAAAAATAACCTCAATTCAGACATCTTGAAATGTTAATTGCTGCATTTGCTTTGAGCTTTGGCATGCTAAATCTTAAAGCTTTGTTACTTTGTTATGTTTATCTAATTACAAATGCTACTGCTTCAGATGGTAAATATTTGAAGTCTAAAACAAAGCAGTTTCAAAACACACTATTTTTTCCCCCCTGTAGTTAATAAAATTCAATGACTAACCGAGCTCCTAACAGAATACAAAACTTTGAACTTGCAGGTCAAGGAAGCTGCAATGCTTCTGACATTGCTTTAAGTTGCCCAGAGTGGCAGTTATGCCTGCCTTATCCCTCTTTGCCCTTGATATTCAGAAATTACAAAGTACAAACATAATAAATACATCCTTGCCTAAAAAGAATGCGCAAGCCTCTACTTCCCATGCGATTTCATTAAGAATTATTAAATACGGGGGGAAAAAAGGTACGTACGCTCAGGTTTTATATCAAAATAACGTCTTGGTTTAAACAGCTACAAAGGTGCAACTTGGGAAGTAAACGTTCCTATGCCCACCCGCCTTCATCCACCTGACAGGAGTTACATGCCCAGCTAAAACCCCTCTCCCATCACGCTGTAGGGATTTCATAGCCTCACACCACTTGGCACACAAGAAAAAAACGACTCAAAAAATCACCCAGCCGGTCGCTACGAGGGAGGCGGCCAGCTTATAACCCGCTGAGGAGAAGCTGAAGCGAGCGGCCGCTCCTCTGACGGGCGGGCCGGCCTCAGGGACCCCTCCGCCCTGGGTCATGCTGCGACGTGTCCCTATCCGATCCCCTCTCTCTATCCCCACGTTCCAGCGACCTTACGGCGCGGCGGCCTGAGGCGAGGAGCAGCTCCCCTCAGGCCAGAGGCAACTGACGAGGACGGATGAGGGAGGGGGACGGCGCACCCCAAGGCCTTTCTCCCCTTCCCTCACACAAGAGACTGCGGGGCCGGGGCCAGCCCCAGCAGCCCTCCCGGCTCTCACCTCGCCCAGAGAGGAAGCCTCCCTGGGGGGAGCTCGACTGCCCAACCTCCGGCGCCTCAGCGCCCTCCCCTCCGCGCTGGAACCCCCTTAACGGCAGAGCGGCCGCCTACACGCGGACCGGAAGTGCAGCGCGGAGGCCCCGCCCCCCCGCCGGCACGGGGCTGAGGCCGGCGCACGGCCCTTCTTCCTCTGGCCCGCTATTGGCCCAAGCCCCGCGTCACGTGGCAAGCCGCGCAGCCTCCCCGGCGGCCATTTTGCGTTCGGGCAGGGCAGGGCGGGCGGTGGCTACGGCCCGGCTGCCATTTTGGATAGGGGAGAAGAAGCTCGTGCTCGGCAGCCATCTTGCTTGGGGGCAGAAGAGCCGTTAGAACCGTTGGAGGCAGGCACCGGAGCAGGGAGGAGGTACGGCCCGACTATAGCGGCAGCCCTGCCGGGACCCGCGGTCGGGAGGCTTTTGCGGGGAGAGGCTGTGCCTTGCTCTTCAGTCTCGCTCTCCTCCCGGAATAAAGGCGTGAGGTGATATCCTGGGGGAGTCGCTGCTGTGAGGGTACCGGCCGGCTCCCGCCGCGCCTCCCTCAGGCGCCGCCTCGGCTGGTTCCCTCCTGTGCCGCCCCCTCCTGGCCCGGCGCGGTGCGAGCCTCCAGAGCACCGGCCCGGCTCAAAAATACATATATATCTCTGCTTTTTCTTCCTTGCTTAACTCCCGTTGCAGTCACTCTGCTTCACTTCTTCGTGCACCTGTCCGAGCCTTCTTGCAGGCAGATACTGTTGCCTTCATCAAAACAAGTTCAAGAAAACTTTCTTGCCTAACCTCTTCTAAAAATCTTCTTGCCTCCTGTTCTATTCTGTATTCACTCTTCTCTCTCCCCCTGACCCTGCAGTCGCTGTCAAGAATATCTTTTATTATATTCATGTGTTAATAGGTGGGTTTATTTTTAATTTTGTGCATAGCTGCAGAGTTTACAACTGTAGACAAAACACAAGTTTTTAATGCCTAATTTTATACAGAAAGGAGTATAACGATTCTTCTGTTATGAACACTGCATTCACCTGTTCCACAAAAATGTAAAAAAAAATAGTATTCAGCAATGCAAAAAGAAAATAGCCAGCACCTGTCTGTAATAAGCACTCTGATGTTCCTCAGAGACTCTCTTTCCTTTAGGTCAATGCAGTTGTGTGGTAAATGGGTAATAGTTTTGAAAGTGAATTGTTGAACTTCAAAGGTGAATTGTCAGTTCATGAATGAAGTTCGTTGTAAATTACAATGTTATTGTAAATAACAATGAGCTAAAACCATTCTAACTTGTTGGAAGAGTAGTTTCCAGAGGTTAAGTGGAAAAATTGGGAACAGTGGGCCTAAAAATCCCAAGACTGCAGAATGTGAAGATTCTGGTATGTCTTTCCAGAACTAGAAATGCTTTACTAAATCTGTGAATTGCTGAGTGTTACACTGCTCATTCTTAGTTTAGAATCCAGTCTCAGAAACTGACGAGTGCTGGGTCTGGGCTGGACAGTGTTTGACTCCAATACAAAAATAGCTAATATTCACTTGTTCTAGAGGGTTCCTTAATTAGCATTTGTGTTTTTGTTTCTGCCTTTTTCAGGTGCCCACCTCTCCCCACACAGGGTAAAGGCACTCAAAGATGGGCAGAGTGTGAATAATTTGCAGCTGTTGTATTAAAAGCTGCTCTATCTTCAAGGGGGCATGTTCAACAGGAGTTTTCAATTTCTCATTCCTGCTGAGTTCCAACTTACCTCACCACAGGAAGCTACTAAGGTAAGATGCTGTTCATTGGCTGGCAGCAAACACTTTAGCTTGCTCTCTGGGAGGTCATGTTTTCTGGCTTCTCCTGAGCGTCTACTGCTCCACTTAATTTCAAATTTAGGAAAGAAAGATATTCTGCTGCATTATTTTTGAAGAGTGTCTCACTCTATCTACAGGGAATCTGTGTGTTTAATTCTAGATCATGTTTTTTTTGTACAGGCTGTCTATCAAAAATTTAGATGTTGAAATACTACAAATACCATGCCAAGGCTTTTTTTTTTTTTTTAAATAGTTTCTTCGAGGGGTTTTTCTGCCTTATTTGCTTATCTTCACGTTTCTTTATGTACAGTTTCCTTTAGAGTTTCACATTAGTTTGCAACATATATGGTATTCCAGAGTCTTGTTACTGAATAGAGCAATTGTAACATATCTGTGTTTCTTGTGTTTTTTTTTTTTTTTTAATGCAGAAAATTACAAAGTAATGTGGGGCTTGTTGGCTTTTTTCTTGTAGAATTAATGGGTGGTTTTCCTCATTTTCTGATGTCTTAGCATTGGATATTTTTTTGTCTGTGACAGTTCAGTGACTTTCCTGGTGGTTCACACATTAGGTGTATACTTTTTGGTTTTCTAAGGATTTGCTTACGTTTATTTTGTCTGCTGTATTTCCTTTGCCGGATCTATATGGTCAAAGCAAAGAATGGGGTAGTTAGCAAACTCCCAAAGTCAGCTTACTCCCATGAAGAGCAAATTGAACCAAAGGTAACTTTTCTTGTGCAACTCTCTTCTTTTTTTTTTTTTTCCCTTCTATTATTTTTTAGATTGGATTTGGAGAGGATTTCTGCCTGCCCGCAATCCTTCTCACATCAGTAGTAGCAGACTTGTTGCAACAAAGTATTCTAGATTTCTAGTAAATTGTTACAAAAAAGAGATTGGTGATGCCAGGATAAGATCAGCTGATTCATCCACATGGTTGGTTAGTTCTCAAGCAGAACATGAGCTTTTGGAAAAAGAGATGATGCTCTGTCATGTTTTGTCGCAACTCTTCTTCATGTTATTGCTACTGTAAGGATTAATGATAAAACATGAGCAGTCCAAATATTGTTCTTCAGATCACAGGCCTGCAGCACCATTGTGAATTATATGCCATATGCAGCTCAAAAGTTATGTACAATCTAGGTAAACTATGTTCCTTGAAGCATGAGGCAAAGCACCTTGTGTTCTACCATATCCCAAGGTACAGGTAATTACATGTAAATGTTAGGTTTGTTCAATACTGTCATTGCTGTTGTAGGAGATCTTAGTTGATGGTGCGTTCCACAGCAAATTGTGCTTGTAATTACAGATTTCCTAACTTCAGGTTCGGAATTCTAGCAGCTTAGAGAAGAGACTGTAGCATTTAACACTATCCTACTTTTTGCTGTTTCTTCCCTGCTGTTTTTCCTGATTTTGACTATTTTTTTTGTTTGTTTTTGTTGGGGGAGGAGGTAGGGATCATTAGTAAAGCCCTAGATACAAGCCTTTCTTTAAAATTAAAAGACCAATCCTGAACTGCTGCTGAAAGCTTTTTTTTTTTTTAAGAGAATCTGATGAGTTTTACCTGCTCAGGTTTTGTGGTGTTTTGAAAAGGCTGTGATATATCTTATTATTTGCTTTTTGTTTTTGCGTGATGGAGTAGGTGGTCCTTCCTTGGAGTTCTTAAACACCAAGAATACAATCCTGTACACCATTACAAGGAACTGAGAAGCACAGTCGGTTTTCATTTGGTGGCTGCCATTTCCCTTTAGTGTCTCTTCTGACCTAGTTCTAGCAGCAGCTGTTTCAAAAATTTCTGAGTTTTATGTCCTACTAAGATTCTTCTTGTAGTCGTTCAACTATGTGTACCTCTATAGAGTAGCACCTTACTACCTGACTGAATTGAAATATGATGTTCCAACTGGTCCAGGGCACTGTTTGTTGCATTGTGTTTCTCGAAATGATAAAGTTGACAGAATTTATTCTGATAAGATAGAGGGGTTTCTAGGTCACGTCTTTAAATACCTCCAGGGATGGCAACACAACTACTTTCCTGGGCAGCTTGTTCCACTGCTTGACAAACCTTTCAGTGAAGAAATTTCTCCTAATATCCAATCTAAATCTCCCCTGGTGCAAATTGAGGCCATTTCCTTTTGCTGTTACTTGGGAGAAGAGACTGACATCGACCTTGCTACAACCTCCTTTAAGGTAGTTGTAGTGCTGAGGGATATTGTTGAGTGGTAACTTGGCAGTGCAAGGTTAACAGTTGGACTTGATAATCTTAAAGGTCTCTTCCAACCAAAAAAATTCTGTGATTCTGTATTTTGTGCAAGGAAGAATGATAGTTGTGTGACAGAAGGCCTGTTATTCCAGCTTTTGTCTGCATGACTGTTATTTGAAAATTCAGTTTGCTCTCGCTATCTTTTTTCCCACTGTTACTGTGCAGTTGATAAAAGCTCCAAATCTGAGCTTTTTCAGAACATAGTTGAAACATTTTATTAACTATATTGAAGTTCTTATTCAGTAGTTACTTGCTGAATGGTTCTCAGTTCAAACTCATTTTAACCCAGTTACAGTAACAACCATTTAACTTCTCACTTTTTACAATCCTTTTACTGTTTCTGTTTCTTACAGCTTGGATATTGATATGAGATATAGAAAAAAAATGTCATTGAAGTAATTGGGAGTTCTCCTGGAGCCCGTATATGGAATTGTGCCCCTGTTACTTTTACATTTTCTCATAGTTGTTTTGAAATACTGGGTCTCAGTGTTTGGATATTTGGAATGGAAGCACCGCATAGAAGTGTTTATTTAGTTCAAAATGATTACTGTTGAATCTTAAGATCAAAAATATCTGCGCTATGCTGTGTAGTTGTAAAGTGGGTCTTTATCTTGTTTTGCGATTTTTCGCAGTTAAATAAGAATAACAACTGCATTTTGAAACATGTAAGTGTAGTGTCTGACGGAGACATGTGTCACCAACCTGACTTGTATCCTGAAATTTTGACAGCTCTATCCCAGTGCTTTACAATAACTTGAAGCCTGCAGTGAGAAGTGGATACGTCTTCTGCATTGTTATGTTTTTCCTATACCATCTCTTAGAAAATTGACCAGATTTGTCTATCTTACTAAGAGACTAATCCTTTAGGAAACTTCAGAGTGTAAAAGGCAGCTCTGTTCTCAGTGTAGTTTCTGTTGCAGTCTGTCTATTGCAGGCAGCAGCTACTGACGCTTGTTTTTTCTTGATTTTGAAGCTTGAACTGTATTGTTTGGGTGCTCTATCTTTTGCCAGGATATACTGCGACCCTTGTTCACCTGGTTTTCTGTCCAGTTCAAATCTGTTCCTTGTCTGTTGCCTCTGTTCCTATCCTGTGTGAAAACAGAATGTATCTTAATTTTCTTATTCCTATGTTTTTGTAGATATTAATTTGGTACCATAGAGTCCATTCCATGTCTCTTCGGAATCCCAACATTGTGGAGTTAGCTGGAAAAACTTTAATGAATTTAACCTAATCTTCTACCTTTTGACAAGTGAATGTTTAGCTCCCATTTATGTGGAGAATGATGATCTTCCCCAGCCAAAGCAGTTAAAAACCTGAAATCAGCATGGAAAGTGACTAGACTTGTGGTTTGGCTTACAAGCCAACTTGAAGCTTGTAGTCATTTGAGTGAGATACAGTGTTCTTCTAAGGGGATGGAGGGGGAAATCTTAGCAATTAATTGAAGGTTTCTTTTTGTGCCCAAGAGAGGGTGCGTTTAACTTCCAGCATGAACTAATGCTTCGTGAGTTATTTGGAATGGTCTGAGTCGGGGTCTGTGCAGCTAAATCTACTTCAATCAATATCCCAAATTAAGCAATCTAAATCCTGCGTGGGGTAAGCAAGAGAAGAGGATATCCAAAGTTCACTTGACTTTTGAGCAACCACAATAACGGTCGGGTCACATGGCTTTATACATGTGCTAGTCTAAAATTTTAAATATACATAATCTGTGTCTATATATGCATACTAGGTGCACCAGAAGTCATAGTTTCTTATTTAAAAAAAAAAAAAAAAGACTGCGCATTGTTTTTGAACTGGTTTAAACTCTGATACTACTGATTACCAGAACTGCAGGTAGTGAATGGGTGTCTCAGTTCTGAAGTTTACTTCCTGTTGCTTGGTCTGAAAGCAAATTTTTAAATTTGCTTGGTGTTGTTGAGCCACTGTTAAGAGACTGTGATGGAGGATATTATTTCTGTAGGGCCATTGGTGTTTGCAGGCTGTTGTGGACTCCCTGGCTAAGTAGAAAAGATAGGAAGGGATGAGCTTTATGTAGAGGGGTTTGAGGACTCTCTTGACTAGAAAGTATTATTTCATTTATTAAGATTGTTTTTTTTTTTCTTGAAAACAATACCTTTTTAAATTTTGTGTGTTTTCTTCCCTCTTTTCTTCTTCATTCTTTCTTTCTTTAGGCTATGCGAAGGGATTCCTGTAGGAGCTATTAATTTGAAAGAGAAACTACTCTGGGGCTGTATATAAAAGAACCAGTGGTTGAAGCACTAGTAAAGGAATATTCCAGGTTTAGTTTGCTGCTCTCTGAAAGGCTTCTTGAGGATAAGTTAGGTGGATTTGTCTCTGTCTTGGTACTGGTCTGAAAAATAGTTATAATTTCGTATGCGTTGGATGGAAAGTGCCTGAACAGTTATGAGGTTCATTAAAAGAAACCAATGCAAGTAGGTAAGTAATTTTCCTTCAAGTAAGAACTTTCCTTGGTTTTCTTAAAGCAGAGTATAGGGTTTGAAGAACAGCAGTAATGAAAAAAATGAGTGATGGATTTTAAAAATCCTTTGCAGTTGGAGCGAAGATCTGAGTTTTTCTCTAGTGCTGATCATTTTTAATTGATGTTTTTATAGGACCAGCTTACACTGACCTATCATGGCGTCCAACAAATTTGTCATTAAGGTAAGCAGAATTTTAATACTTTAATTTAGAAAGAAAATCTGTAATACTGCTTAGAATGCGTGTACATCGATTTTAAAAGTTAATTGTGAAGAGGTGTATCCTTCGGACTTCTCGTCATAGTACCACGTTTTATATCAGCTTTTCTCTCTCTTTGGAAGCAAACTTCTTGGATCACTGCTCTATCATGGCAGAGTGTGTCTGAGCAGGAAGATTAAAATCGTGTAACTAAAAGTGATTAGTGGTGTAGTTAGAATTAGAAACTGCACGAATTCTCAGTAAAACAGTGCGTGCTACCTGAAATACAATTTAGGGTTGATTCTTCTCTTACTGTAATCTTGGAATATTATTTGTGCACTTCCCAGAGTTCCTGGTTTAAGGCATAGCAATGTTCTTAAACTATTTATCACACTTGACTCTATATGTGCCTCTTTTCCCGTTTTCAGGGATTAGTTGTCTTACATCCAGTAAAATGCTATTGCAGTTTGTTTTGCAAACAGGCTATGACTTTTGGTTATCTGAAGTATCTGAAGACTAACACTTTTCAAAACAGTCTATAATAAACCTAACACTTCATAATTCTACTGTAATTATATCAGTTTATCAATAAATAAAACTAATTCTCCAGTAAAAATTGTGAAACCTTCTCTTTTGGACCTTCTGTCTTGTTTCTGTGTTCCTGTATGTCTAGGGTAGTTTAGGCATGTCATACATTTCAAAGTGATTAGTGCAATAGGTTATTCTCTTGGAAATGTTTTTTTTCCAGGAATTTTCTTAACAGAAGTGACTTTTTCCTCTGTGGGTAAGCTTGGGTCTTTTGGAGGACAGCTACAAAAACCTTCCTGACTGATCAGGCTGTGGAAGCTATTGAAGCTTGGTTTTGTGGGTAACCAACCTGTTCAACAAGCAGACCAAACATTTAATTTTTGTGTCCTATGCGTTCTTTTCCAAGGAAAACTACTGTCATTTACTGGGATGTTTGCTTTATTTTTTTTTTTACCATTTAACATGATTATAAACCTTAATAGTATCATGTCTATACTATTGACTGCTTCTAAAGTGATATAGGAGTTAGGAGAAATATCTTTGATTTTGAGCACATTTTAGCTGATATTCTGAGTCTATATGCCACTGGTGTGGGTAACAACAGGAGCTGATGCTGAAGGCATAGTTTTTCCTCAGCTGAGAACTCTTGATGTCATTGATATTAATGCAAGCGCCCAAGAAAACAATGGTGTGAGTTGAAATATCTTCGCTAGATAAAAAGCCTTAAGATATTTGATTACTGACCTGCATTATTACAGCTTGCTGATTCAGCATAAACACTTTACTGGTATTCAGTGCATACCCTGTCAATCACTAAGTGGTTTAACGTCACTGACTATCTGAGCAACCAATTAGGTTCTCATTGAGCATGTGTTTGTAGGTAAACAGTATCACCAACACAACTTTTGAGACTGCCAATGAGATACAACTTTATTTTCTTTCTGATGGTACTTGACAAATGAGGATAAGTTTTTTGCATGTACTGACTACTGAAAATTAACTTTGCTTTGACTAAAATGTATCAAATATATAATGGAAATATGTGAAAAGCTGATTGGAATTCACTTTGTGCAGAGACACGTAACACTTGGTAGATTGGGGATTTTGTGTGTGAATTTTTGCTTCTTTACATTCAGTGGATTTGTATTTAATGTGAATATTCTCTTTTTAAAGACTGTTCAACTTTCATATCATTTTTTCAGGGAAGATCCCTGTGCAGAAGATTCTCCATCAAAAAGCAGAATATATTCCTGCTTTTCTCTGCAGGGAGAGTATAGAAAATACTATGTTCTTACTTTTAGGTTCCTCGTGTTTGAACTGATAGGGGTATTTTACTGAATCTGAAAATGTTTAATGCGTGCCTTGTCTTCTGCATTCTCTACTTCTAAGATTTAGATTTTGTAAGCATATGTATATTAATCTTTTTGATAAGAGACCTAAAAGTACATATTATCAGTCTTTCAAGTCTTAGCTGACTGGAATGTAATTAAGAGAAAAACACCTATAATGTGTTTAATGGCTTTGCTTCTTAGCGTGTATTTCATATGAGAATCTCTGTACTTCCAATGTAATGGTCAATTACTTTCAGTAGAGGGAGTAGTTAGCCTATTTTTGGAAGGCAAGCCTAAGCTTGGTTTTATGGGCAATTAAGAGCGATTGAAATAAAATAATTGATGCAGTAAAATAGCTTTAAACCTTAATACAAAAACTAGAGTTAAGTCCTAAACACACTTTCTTCACTTGCCAAGTGGCTGGATGCCGTAGTGTTGTGATGTGCAATAGATAGTTTATGCAAGTTAAATTTGATAAGCGATTTTCAATTTTAGGAAATATTGATACTTCATAAAGTGCTGCATGGTAAAATAGTCCCTATTCTGGAAAATAAGACATATGAATTTAATTAAGCTTTCTCTGTGTGTTGCTAAAATATTTTACTGCTCTTCTGAGAAATAAATTTTAACTTTAATTGGTGAGGCTTAAAGCAAAATCATGAACACTATATGGATTTGAAAAATAATATCACTAGGGTCTTATTTAAAACTTTGGACAAACTATAAAGAATTGCTCTTCCAGAATTGTGTGAATTGACTTTATCCATGCCAAACTGCAGAACTAAATATAGTAATTTTTATGGCTGTAATAGAAAAATTTCATTTACTGTTTTCTGCAGCCCGCTCATTTGCCAAGCACTGAAGACTTTAAGTTGTTACTACATTTCAATAGCTCAACTCAAAGGGAAGCTTTTTTTACTTTGCCATTTCCTACTTTGACAAATTAAGAGCACTGCTCTATCTCTATTTATAGGCCTTTGCTAGCACATATCTTAGATTAAGATAATTATACTTTTAATGTTCCCTCTGGTCATCCAGCACACTCCGCAATCAATTTTTCATCAATGTTCCTTGTTATCAATTTAAATTATTGCATGGTGGAAGTGTATATGAAACTTTTTGATCCTTCCTTCCTCAAACATTTTGCTCGCCTTAAATTGCAAGCGCCTTTGAAGCAGCGAGCATAATTTTCTGTTTTATAGTGGGAACAAAGATGGAAGTATTGGAAATAATTTGGCAGAAAAATGAGGTCAGTTTTCCCCTTTGTTTTGCTTGTGTATGTATCCTTTACTTTTTTAATGTTGATGTATCTTAATGTAGTCATTAAGATACTGATTTATAATCAAAGGCATCTTAACATCTGTGTTTGCATATCTCAGAAGTGCTCTGTGAAAGAAAGTGTGCATAGAAAGAATGTTGATTATAAGCCCCTAACAGTGGGTAGAGAGAAATTGGAAGTTATCTTCCTGTCAGACAATATGCTAGTATGTACTTACAGTGCTGTATGGGTCATTTTAGGGTCTGCTCACGGACCTGTAGAAGGTATTATTGTCTTTGGTCTGGAATAAGAAAATGAGCGGTTTATTTTGAAGGGACCTTTTCTAATATTCCCATGCGTGTTTAAATGTCTTAATAGATTTCTAATGCTAAAACTTCACCATATCTCTAGCCTTTCCAGTGCTTTTGTTTTTTTAGCTACCAGTTGAAATACAATGATAGTATGTCGACAAAGATTCTGTATCAGATATGTCTGTCTGTATGATTCTTAGGTGACAGCTAAGTGGGCGAGACAGATTAAAGTTCAGATTTCTGTGAAGTGTGTCCATTGAATTAGCTAATCGATAATGTAAGTATTTTGCTCTGTGAGAAAGTGCTGTGTTTGCTGCTTCTTGCAAGTTGTTTGGAGAGGAAAAAAAACCAGTAAGATGAGTAGGTTTTCTTAGCTAATTTTTAATTTTTTCTCTGATTCATTATAATGAGTAATGGAGGCTAGTAAATGCATTTTACTCCTGTTTTAAGTCCATAGATGCATGAATGCAGTGCTCTCATGTGGAGAGTGAGAATAAGGAACACTGTGTTTAAAGTTGTTGTGACTGCTTTTTTTTGTTGTGTTTTTGTATGTTGTGACTGCTCAGGGTTACTAGACTGATACTACAGATGCTTTTTTTTATGTACGTAGTTTTGAACGGTTCAGCATACTGATTTCTAGTTTGAGAGCCAGGTTTTTTTTTAGGGTGCTTAGTTAAAATAACTAATAAATATGATATTTTCTTATGTCTGTTTCTTTTTCCCCATTACAAAACTAAGACGTTTATATGTGAAATTCCTGTAGTTGGAGTATTTACAAATGTTTCAATAGAAATATGCTAATGTCAAGTTTTCTACAATCAGATAGAATTTGTAAAAGTTCTCCCAACTGATTAAAGGTTGTTGAATTTTATGTGTCCTGGATGTTCTTATATTTGCTTTTTGGGTCTTTAAAAATTAAGAAATAGCTATATTAACCATTTAATGGTCGTTAACTAAGGATGGTGTTCTCCTAAAGCGACACTGCTCACAACAACTGTAAATACAGGTGGTTGGAATTGTCATTATCAAGCAGCATTATACACTGCACTCAGCTGTGATGTTCATTTCTAAATGAATGGATAAAATATGATCCTTGTCTAAAGGGTCTTAAAAGTCTTAAGAAGATAACAAGGGACCTGGGGGAAAAATATGATTTAAAATGGGAAGTAGAAAACAGTAATAATGGATGGAGGGACATTTACTTACTTCTCTTTCTTAACTCTGCGTTTAATTCCCAATTTCATGGGACCAGATATGGAATGACTAAAGCGATGAGTAAGTAAGTTCCAGAAGAAAGAAAAGAGGAAATTGGGAGGTAGAGGGAGGAGGAAAATTAAGTGTACGGTCTAATTCTAAACCTCCTGGAGTCAATGAAAGTTTCCTCACTGACCTCAGAGGATTAATTTTCAAGCCTAGGGAAATGATGAGTGGATGAAGAGTTGAGAGATTAAAGTGTTAGCAGAAGGAGAAAGGAATAGGAAGCCAGGGGGATAAACATCAATAGTGGAAGCACTGCTTTTATGGGGATCACTTGAAATAAGGAATAGAAGAATGGTTCAACTTGCATTTCTTTTTTTTTTTTTTGGTAATTCAAATAAATTAATCTGATTAGTTCCAAAAGTTCCAGTTGTGGCAGAAAATGAGGCTTTTGCTAATTGTAAGCACTATATTACTGTGACGGTGGTATGGGATTCTAAATACACACCATACCAAGTGATGCTAATTTTTTTTTTTTTTGATGTAATTGATTCAAAGGTGTAATTGCCGCGGTAATTGCCATATGCCTTGTTTCTGACCACTACCATATTTTACACCTCCACTGTTCTGCTTCTTGGAGATCTTGATGGTACTGCCTGCTTGACCCCCGAGTCCAGCAGCGAAGGAGGAAGGGATGGGAAACTTAGAAGCAGACTTCAATCTCTTTGAGTCCAGCAAAACATCAGGGCTTAGCAGAGATGCTGCATGGGGTCACTGAATGTCTTGAGGTCCTGGGAGAGGCTGCAGCTTGCGCTGTAGGTGAAATTCTTCAATTCTTTCCAGTGAGTTCAGATGGAGGTTAGTAGGCTGGGAGGTAAAGGGATCCATGTTTCGTATAGTACCTGGTAATATCATGCACAGACACTTTAGTGATGCAGGTTAGCATCATGAAAACTTAATATAAAAATTTTCGTATTGTTTCATGTGGCCTTTCCCCACCCTGGACAATGGATTCTGATTATGTGGAAGTTATCTCAGTGTTTGATGTATGAGTGTGTTCTGATTGGACTGTGGAGTAAAAGGGAGAAGAGAGACTGACGACACATTTTTATTCTTTCCTTATGTTTCATCCATGTGGTTCACAACTTCCTTAAAAGGAGTCTATTTTTAAAAGCAAAATTATTGCTTGGTTTCAATTCTCAAATAAAAGCATAGTTTCAGGACACTTTGTGTGCACTGCAGCGCTTAGTCAACCGTGACTTTGCAGTATTTTTCTTGACTCACTAGCCAAACTTTTTCGTAAATAATGGGTCATGGCACCTTATTTCAGTGTTCTGCTGGAGTCATTGCTAAGCATGAGCACTGATGATGCTCAACTATTGTGAAAACCCTTTAAACTGCTGATAAAATGATGACTCATGGTCACCTGATGAAAACAGATTCATTACCATGACTCCAGAAACTTTAGATCCCATGTAAGTGTTTCACTTCCCACACTAGTTCTTCTAAAAGGGATGATGATGCAGTTTTTTTCTAACAGTTGACAGCTGCTCAATTAAGCTGTGACAATGTGGTTGGCAAAAACTATAAATTCCAGACTTTTTTAATAATAGTTTAAGGAACTAAAAATCTGTATGAGCTGTGAAAAGTCACCAACATTATTCGCACTGTTACTTGGAGTGTTTTCTAATCAAATTATACATCTTAGATTTCGTTTACCACTACTGAATTAAGTGGATCTGACCCAAACCTCACTGAAGTCAATGGGCTTTGGATCAGAGCCTGTAGGAGTATATCGGCAGCACACTGTAATTTAACTAAGACATACTAATTTATTTCACCGACAGCCTTCCTCAGTTGGATTTATCTGTCTTCTTAAAATGCAGTCTGTTTGTCTATAATGTCAATGTCTAAAGAAGTTAGGTTGGAAAAACATTGAAAATTGGTACATCCAAATATTGAAATTAAAACTGATTTATATTTTATTATGAAAAGAGTAAAATGAAAACCCCTGCGTTGCCAATTTGTGATTACCCAGGCACTGTGAAAAGATGGATAAAGTGAAAACAAAATAATGAAAACCCATGAAATTAGCCTTTAGATGTGTATGATTCTATGTTACAAAGCAGAGACAAAGCTCAACACGTAACTGAATGTAAGGTAGCGTGGAATGGTATGGTCGCTCTTAAATGATCAGGTGTTCCACTGGTGATTTTTGTCTTACGCTGGTTTCCCTCTTTTGACTGGAAATATTTCCAACTTGAAATGCTGTGAGACACCGTGCTTAAGAAAATGAAAGTATTAAGTGATTTCAAATGTGTATGGTTGAAACTTTTGCTAGAATTAATAATGTTGGTGTTTGTATGGGACCAACATAAAAATATTATTTTCTCTTTCTTTTTAAACAAATGTTGACTAAGAAAAATTCATGCTTTAAAATTTAACATGCAGACTCCTACGGGGGTTTTTTTGTCCATTTTTGTGTGTTTTCTTCCATTTGTTTTCCAGCTGACTCATTTCAAACTTAGATTATAAACATTATGTATGTATTCTGTGCTAAAACTGGGACTCACCTAGTTTGAAAAACAATGGTCTTGGTTTTGCATATTTGCATATTTTGCATTTTTTTTTTTGCATATTGCATTTTTGCATATTACCTTCAGTTATTAATAAAAAAAGGTAGAAACAAGATAAATTACTTAGATGCTATAATATCAGTCACAGAAACTATGTCAACAGATTACATATGGGAGTGTCATGGCCGCTTTATTTTTTATTTTTTTTATCCCTGAATCCTTCTCTACTACTTTCATTAACACAAGCAGTGTAGTAATGAAGAGGCAAAAGTTACGCGTTTAATAAAGAAATTTAGTAATAATGTCAGAAATACATTTGAGAATTGAAGGACAATATGGAGTGAAGTGATATCTCAATCGACATAAAAGAACTCTTAAAACAGAAGGCAAGTTCTGTAGAGTTTGTGCATAGTCTAGCCCTTCTGCTGTTGTGTATTATTCTGTCCTTCTGTATTTTAGCAGAATCTGTCCACTTTTGCCTACGTCTGATATTGCTTGGCCAAATGAACACAAAGAATAAACACCTTTATATAATGAATGAAAATCAGAGTAGGTTCATTTAGTCATACAAAGAAATGGTAAATGAAGATAGGTCTTGCCAAGCCACGGTGTCTGTACCTTTGCATATCAAGCTAATCTATTTTTTATTTCACTGCTTCATAGAGTGCAGTATTTTTAATGAGTCCTGCACAAAAGACAACTCTGCCTTGTTACTACAAAACAGTATTTGTAGCTGAGAGATTTTTCACTTGGGTAAGTGGGGAAAAGACTAGTTTGTGATCTAGATCATGTGCAGAGAGTTTTGAACCAAAATTTTAATTTCAGTGATTTCAGTGCTTCAAGGTGATCTTTTCCTGATGGCTGTGTACAATTTGCTAGGGAAATATGGTCTATTTATGAAGCCTTAAGAGCAAGTGTCATCTTTCTTGGTTTTGTACTTTCGTGTCTTTGTAACTTCTTTCATTGTGGCGTCTTTGCCATTTCTGCTATCTGTGTGTTTTACAGACAGATCCTTTTGAATGAAATCCTGAATCTACAAGCTTCAGCAAAACAAAGATTTTATTCCTTTTTCGATGCCACTTGACACAGAGCATTTTCTCAGCATTTTCATCTTGTTAGTGACTCTATCCTCATTTTGCTCTAACAACATGTGCAGTAACTAGAGTAAGCTCTATCCCATGTGTCAGGTTCATTTTGCATGGCCCTGCTTAGTTTCCAGGAAGTAGTAAGGTGCTTGGCATATCTGACACCACTCAGCTGGAGAAACAATAGTTTATTTAAGATCCAGTTAAATACAGCCTTTCAAGTTCAAGCCAATATTCTCCTATTTTAAACTCAGAGGATTGTCTTTGCTCATGGAATATACCAGTGATTTAGTAGCACTCATAATTAACCAAATGTATATGGTTGTGGTTTATCCCGCTTTGTATCAGACAGATAAAGGCTGATAGAAGTGCATAGCTCTGAACGTAAAATATTTGCTGAATTGAAGAGTGGGGAAAGAGCTAAGTCTTTGGCCATTAAAGAGGTTCTGTTCAATGCCAAGATCCTAGGATTTGACAGTCGGTAGGGCCATGGAATACATAACTGTCCCTTCTTTATTTTGACGTTCCTGTAGTATAAAAATAGGAAGGAGAGTAATATAATAGCACTACCATAATGCATTGCCTTGCCATAATAAGGTAGTCTTCAGTCATGGAAAATGAATTTATAAAGAGTTATTTCCTTTGTGGTATTGTCTGTAAGTCTCTAGTTCTTATTTTCCTGCGTGTTAAACTGTCACGTAGAAGCAATCCATGTCTCAGGGAATTTACAAACAATTTAAATGACAGGAGTAAGTCTGGTGTGTCAGAAGTTGAAAATG
The DNA here is from genome assembly GCA_013398915.1 of Dromas ardeola. Lineage (NCBI taxonomy): Eukaryota > Metazoa > Chordata > Aves > Charadriiformes > Dromadidae > Dromas > Dromas ardeola. The sequence continues at coordinate 1,159,237 of VYZM01017893.1, forward strand.
AAATCCACAATTTAAAAAAGCAATCAAGCAAAAACATATTTTTGCCTCGAACAGGTGCTGAGTACTGAGTGTTTATAGTATAATATGAAGTAGACTGAATAGCAGTGACTGGTGCTGTTGGCTGCCATGGGCGTCCCAGTGGAGAGAAATCTTACAGGAGGATTTGGAATAAAACAACAACATTGGTTTATGGATTTCTTCAGAAAATTGTTAGAATTTGTAATTAATTTTAAATCTTTATATGTCAATTTATGCATCTTTCAGAAAATCGAATGAATATTTTGTTTTGCATTTATTGTTTGGTGTAAACAGAGTCTTTTTTTTGAAGAAGACTTCAAACAAATGTTAAGGAAAATGTTTCTTTGCTTATATCCCTTCTTCACTGTGATAATTGGCAGGAATTGTGATTTGATTTGCAGGATGTTTGGAGGATACAGTTGGGGGTACCTGATGATTATGAACCGAAGAGAGATTTAATTACAGATGCCCAGCATATTCTACGTAGTTCAGGAAAATCTTGGCTAATTTGAAGCCATTTTCTGTAGAGCTGTTAGAGATAGTTCTTATGTCATCATCGTTGTTTTTGTTTTATAGAGGCCTACATTATTAAACATGTAGGAACTCTTGGGATTTGGTCTGGTTTTATAAATTCCTATTTGAACTATGATACAAATTTCGGGAGGGAAAAATCCAGTCATGAAGAATACAATAAAAAATATTGTAAGTTCAGAAGTGAAAGGATATTCAGATATCATTAGAACCTACCTTTTTGTTAGAGTATCTTTTGCAAGCATCAAGAAATCTCACAGTATTTCAAGCTGTACACCTAGACAGTCACTGAAAGCTCTGTTGTTGGTAGCCAGCATTGTGACAGGGTGAGGCAACCGTTACTCACGTATGGTTATGAGACAGCATTCCTATTCCCAGCTAAGAAAACGAAGGTGGCAAAATATAATTACCAGATCTGTAAGTTGGCCAGGCTGTTGGATCTGTAAAAAAGTGTCATGGATACCACTGATGATCAAAGACTGTTATAATAGAAATTTTGATCTTCACAGTGGACTACAAATTCAAAACCAGTTTAGAAGGAGAAAGTACTTCTGGAATTACCAGCAGCATTGCTTGTCCTGTTCCTTGGAGACCCATGTGTAAGCAGAGCCTCGCTTCACATCTATTGCTCTGCCAATTTGCTATTTCTCATTTACACGGAGATATTAGGAAAAATAGATTGTTAAACACTTCAGCTTTTTTTTTTATTAAGAAGCAAAAAGTGGAGAACTTCAGTATCATCAATAACTCTCATTAGCTGTGGGCTCTGTTATATGGAGCTTTTTGAAATGATGCCTGAATAGTAATGCAGAGCTGTGCCTACTTTTCAGAGTGTGCGCGTGTTCCTGAAATAACTTCAGCTTGTATCTTCCTTCTCAGTATTTGTATTCCATGTAAGAAGCGGTTGTCTCCTTAACACCAGACTTTATCTACGTAGATGTTAATGACTTTAAATTGATGCAAATGGTAGTTTCAGAATCAGCAACATAATGATATTTAAGAGGGTAAGCTCATTCACTGTGAACATCTACTTTACAGTAATGCCCACATAAAAATCTCTGCTGCTGATGGCTGTCATCATATTGGTACTTGATTTTGAAATACTACTTCTTTCTCTTTGGATTGCCACACAGATTTAGTGGTTAGACCTTGATCAGCAAATGGTGTGCTCATTTCTCTAATTTGACCATCTGTAAATGAGTTCAGTGACCCTCAAGATGTTTCGATTAGTTCCCTTGTCTTTTCAGTAATAGTTCAGTAAAAGTCATTATGCTACATGTTTAAATGTTAAAGTAGTAAGACATTAGTTCAAATGTATTAAAATATAATGTAATTTAAATGCAGTGCTATCTATTATCTTAGTAGTGTGGTGAAAAACAGCAAGGTTTTTTTCAAGGTAGTTCTGTTGTAGGCTGCGTGATGGTTTCCCGTGTATTTAAGGTGAAGATTCAAAGTTTTTCCAGAAAGTGAAAAGACTATGAAAATTCTGTTCTGAGAGTGCTCATTCTCAGCAGCGAAGATCTCTCTTTTATTATCATGTTTATAACACCACCTTACAGGGACTTACAAATCGAACAGAACTAGGGAAAGAAAGAGTTGTGGAACAGGCTGGAAGGTCAGTGTCCTATGGGGGGAGCAAATCTGGGATACGCTTTCACTGTTAGAACTGCTGTTGAATAGCAGGGTTCTATGTTTAACTTAAAATTGTGGATAAAGTGCAGTTTATAAGCATGAAAATGCAATTATGTTGCAACCATCCGTATTCTAAGGAACAGATTGCATGCGAACAGGTGATGGGATTGGAATGATGATGGTGGTGATAAGGTTGGTGACGGAGGAAGCTGCTCGCAGGCCGTCAGCCCAACAGCCGGGGATGCCCGCTGGGGTGGGGGGCGGCTTCAGCACCACCCCCGGCTGGGACAGC
>VYZM01017893.1:1162457-1175912 GCA_013398915.1 Dromas ardeola
GGAGGAAAGGACAAATAGAACCAGAAATCTCTCTCTGACCTTTTTACACCCACATTCTTGATAACAACCTTGCACTTTCAATCTGTCTTTTTTTTCAATGCGATCTTGGGAATTTCAGCTATGGGTAGTGGAGTTCACAGATAGATGCTGGAAAGATTATGGCCTCTGCCTTTTATTGCTGGTCGTAGGAGGAAATCTCAATAAGTGTGAAAAATATTGAGAATTCTTTTATTGAGTGATTGAAGAAAATATTTTTTATTTATACTGCATACTTGCCTTCTAAAATTGTATGTTTTATTGCTAGACATAGAATGGGAAGATGGGACAGGTTGACACTCTCTAGCTATGGCAATCTTTAGATAAGTGTGTAAGTGGTAAAGCTACTGATTGATCTCCCTGTGTTGCAGATAGCTTGCATGTGCTTTTCCCTAATGGTTTCACAGTGCTCTCCTCAATAAACTATAAGAGCAGTAGGGTGTTTTTTTATTTAAAACAAAAAAAAAAAGTTATGGGTAGTTGCAGAAGACTTTCCAGTGATTTCTAAGTAAATTACAGCAGAAATTTGTTGTAATTTTTTGCAGCAAAAATTTGCTAAAAATCAGAAAATTAAAGATCTAAGACATTCATGTACTACAGCTGTGATACAACAGTTACAGTTGTAATAAACATTAGAATAATTTAATACATCTCAGGTGCTAAGAGAATACGAGTGAAGTTACCATAGTTTCAGAATGTCTTGGTTTTTAATGATGATGATGGTTTTTATTTTTAATGTCTTGATTTTTTTTTTCCAACTTCTTTTCATTTCTAAACAATGTAAAGGGAAGAAAGAGTAACTTTTTTGAAATATGAGTTCTCTGTTTAGTTTTAGGAAAGCTTTGTTTCAATTTATTTCTTAATTACTTTTATAAAAGGGGATAAAGATGTAGGTATGTGTATGTTGTAATGCTCATTTTAGTAATCTTAAATCTCAATGCTTCTAATATTGGCAGTCTGGCATTCATTGTAAGTATAATAGGTTATTTCATGCTGCTTCTCTTTATATTCATGGTTATGATACTGAAATGTTAAGACCACACACAGACAACAAGGTCTCTAGCCACTTATGCATGTAAACAGTCTGGCTTTTTACAAAGTGGAAAAATATTTCTTGTGCAGTATTTTAACATGATCAGCATGTTAAGGCTCAATCTGCAACTGTGTCAACATTTCTTTGGCTGTAACCATTAATTCTGTAGCCTCTTGATAATATGTAAAATGTGAAACTGGTTTGTTTACTACTGGGATTTGTCAGCAATTACTGTCTGCATTTAACTTAGTACTTTCAAATAGATAATAGATCAAAGAATTATTTTGCATCATCACTCTGGTTTTAGTAAAACAAAGGATTTTTTTTTTTTTCAGCTGGCTTTGGGCTTTTTAAAGGGACCATAGAGCAATACATTTCATAAATATTGTTCTTATACTTGTTTGATGTTAATACACACAGGTACAATACATTGAATAAGATTCTATAACTACTGTTTGACATGAATTTAGCTCTGGCCTTTTGTTTATTTTTTTTGTAATTAATGCATGTTTTCAGCATTCTTATTACCATTAGGAACTGGAAGTGCAGTGGTCATATTCGATATTATCTAAGCACCATATCAGTGTCTTCACAAAGAATTGTGAAGACCACAAGTTCTGATAGACTGTTCTTCATTTGTTTATAGTATGGAGGTAATAAGAGTAAGATGGCATAGAAGCATTTTTACGGATGTCATATCTAGTCAAATAATAAATACTTGTTTTTATATCATGTCTTTTATCTTTGTTCTCAAAGTCTTTATTAATATATTTATGAATTTAGTTGCAGAGTATCTTTGAGGTTTTACAGGTAACAAAAAAAAGCCAAACTCCAAAACTTACTAGACACATCTACAGAACTTTGGTAACAATTTTTTTATTTACTTAGAAGTAGGCCGTATAATCACTAACTAAGACTTCCCACTGTTGCTGAGAAGGTTGCCATTAATTAATTCCATGATCTCAGGAGCACTTTGTTACAATGCTTCGCCTGAGCTTTTCTTAGAAGGTTGCACAAATCTAAACTATTTGTTTTCCTACAAGTATTTTATTTAAGGCATAAAAATAACAGCATAGTATAGAATGCACACCAATCCATAAGACTGTCACTTTAAAAATCTTGAAATACAGACAGACTTGCAACATGGATGAGCTAAATTATTGGGGGGAGATTCAGTTTTAGGAAAAGTCAGATGATAGAATAAACTATTATATGAAACTCTTAAAAGGCAACCTGTATTTTTAAAGTCACTATTAAAAAGTATTTAATAAATGTGTCACTGTTAGTATAGGAGATTAGTAAAGCTTTCAGTTTGTAGATCACTATCTCTTCATTTTTGAGACTTAAGTGCTCTTTGCTGCTTAAGTTCTGTTACCATTACTGAAGACCACTTGGACCAGATGTTTTGTAAGTGCTAAAGTTTGAATCATTTTTTTGCCCAGTAAAAACCATTCTCCCAAACTGCATATGAAGAAAGATAACCTGTGTGTTTCATCATTCCTGTTCAGCTGCCTGACCCAGCTTCATGTCCTTTGATGGAAAAAATGATAAATATAAATTACAAAGTGAGGCAGCAATTGATCTTTATCTGTTAGTTAAAACTAAATTATTTTGTTATCCAAGATTTTAAACATTTAACTGAAATTGTGAATTTTGGGCAAAGAATTTTAGTACGGTAATTGGAACAGAGTATTTTTTTCCAGAACCAGTAGACTGCCAACTTCTAGCTGCAAATTATGGCATAGAAAGGAGTTCCTTTAAAACTGTTCCTAACCATTTTGATGGGGTTCCCTCCCTACCCCATCCCCAATGTCAACTGACAGCATGTTTGGCCTCTCTAAGATACATACCTACTGTATAGTCTTTATATAATGTTTCTATATTAATGTAGATATGAATACATATATTTTTAATAAGTTAATTTTTTACTTGTTTTTTCCCTGCAAATGGTGAATTTTGGACATACCTACTGGCTATCTATTGTAGTCTTTTGAATGGTAAGAAATCATGGGCTTTAAGAAACGACAGTAATTGTAAGTCGAGATTTGTGATGAGCCCTTTGCCGTTGATTTGGAAGTCTCCCCACCAAGTTACACACATCTGGGAAAATCAGTTTACGTTCATTCAGTAGTTTCAATTTTTAGTTAAGAAAAGCCCTCTACTGAGAGTGAATCTCCTGTGATCTTAGTGGCCCCTGCTGGACTGGAGATCAGAAAGGCAAAGATGGAGTCTGCCGAATTTGAAAGTAAAGAGGAGAAAGGATGGGATGACTTAAAGAAAACAAAAAAACCCCAACAACAACAACAGAAGGCAAAGAAACCATAACCTGCTGAAGTTCCTTATTTATGGGGCGGAGACTGGGGGTGGCTGGCATGGGAATGGGCTACCAGGATTCACTAGTTTGGGCGAGGAACAGAGACTAACTTACGAGACCAGCAGAGCAGGAACAAGGAGAAAATTAATGATGGACACCAACACTGTAGCAGGGATGTGCAGGTAGAGTCAAACTGAAAGCTGAACTAAAAGGTTGAATGGAGAGTAAGTTAGGAACAAGGCAATAGTCTCCTGCTTGCCCTTTTGTTTTGGTTTTTTTTTCTCTCAAAGTATGGAGTGAGGGGAGTAAAACAGTAATCAGTAATGGCTCAATAATGAGATGAGGATTAGGAGTAGTAAACGATATTCAAACTAATGGAAAAATCTTGAGTGGCAAGATTAATTGGTTGAAAGACTGGTTTTGGCAGTTTGAAATAGGGAAGAGATTAGGAATTTCCAGATGCTGGAAAGTGTCATTTTTGGGCGATGATGGGCACAATTGTCTGCTTTATAGTCTGTGCTCTCCTTTCCACCCTGGAAGGAGAACCTAAGGCCTCTGAAGTGAAACAAAGTCGCAAAATGTTTTATCCTTCTCCAGTACTAATCCAAAGAAAGGATGATGGTTTGCTGTAGGTTAATTGTATTGATTCAACTGGCGGAGACTTGTGTGGTGCATCCAATCCTGCTAATTTCTCTGTGGGAGTCAATGTGTCGCCATATGGTAGATTTTACCTAATCAGTTTTCCACCTGCTCCTACCAAGGTCACATTCAGAAACTGTTTAACTTAAATCTACCTTCAGTCATCTGGGAGCATGTATGATGGCCTTGGCCTTTTTTGAAGTCTTTCTGTAGTAAATTGTGATTGTGTTTTTAGTATATCACTGCTTCACTGTGTGCATTTTTCTTACAAAGAGATGAAGAGTGTCTATAAAAAAATGAAGTTCACTTCAGTGTGGTATTCTTAGCAAGTCTTTAAAGGTGTACCGAACTGGACTAGAGGTACGCTATTCCAGGAGTCCATTTTTCAAGACTTCTTGAATAGTTGTCTCCTAGCGATTCCTACTTTTAATCAGTTAATAGAGGATAAAATAAATTTGGATAATCTCCACGTCCTCAGTAGTATAGAAAGAGACTGCTTCTTTAAAAAACAAATCAAACCCCTTTTAAAACAGAAAATCTATATGATTCAATTTTTTATTTTGATTTTATTCTGTTCTTGTCGTCTACAATTATATAAAAATCAGTAACATTTTATCCAAAAAGCATATTTTTTTCTTAATGGCTTTTAAACTCTTGTATACTTCTCTGAATGATTCAAAAATGCTTGGTTGATAAATTTGCAGATTTTTTTGTTGGTTATTATTTTTCATTGTTTTTCAGAAGCATCAAATATAAAATTCTGGTCTCTGAAAGAGTTTTCACTAAATACTATCAAATAATGTCTTTTCTTTTGCTAGTCATGCTTATTCAGGTGTTAATGACCTATTGTATAATTTCAAGAATACGTAACTTTTGTTAAGTTGAGGATGACTTTTATTTATTAATCTTTAGTGCAACTATTTCAGAGTAATCCTCAGCCTAATTAAGGAAGGTTGAAGGCCATATTGACAAACTTTAAAGCCAGCAAGATTTGGAGCATCTAGGACTTTTATCTTGTTATAATCATTAATATTAATGAATTAAAATGTTTATGCACACTGGTCTAATGTTCTCTTTGATGTTAATTACTTTACAGTAGATCACATCAATTCATTCTTAGTGTCAGACAAGTAAGGAAATATTTCGTCTTCATTTAACTGTGTCCTTTAGCAAGATCATAGGGCTTATTAGTTGACTAATAACATGTATTTTTGCTGTGTTTGTTGTATACAAATGCTTGTCTTTTCCGTTTGTTTAAAAAGACCTGAGTCGACCTTTTATTCAAGCAAAAAATAATATAAAGATATAAATACATGGCTATATGTAAGCATAATGAAGCTTAACAACATTCTCTGACATGTTAAAGCAAAGTTCTGTTTTTGTCTTCCTCTTACTCATGTGAATTAGATAAAATGGAGATTGTGTTCACTTGTTCCTCTCTCTGTGGTGCTCTGCGTTCCTGACATCCAGGAACTGTAATCGGTCATGTGCTGTCATCTCTGTTTCTTCATTCCGTTTAACAAAGACAGTTGTGAGGCTAGCATACTATCAATTTTTTTAATTAAAAATGAGCTGTTGCTTTCCAAGGGATAATTCCCTCTCAATCTGTAATGTAGAGTTTTTTTCTGTTTAAATCCATGGAAAAAAATAAGGTTGCTTTTTTCCCCCCCTTAATTTATAAAGTGTACTCTTTCCTATGTTTGCTCTTTAAAAAGATGCAGACATATAGGAAATGAAGACTTAGCCATAGCAGTCTAGCTTTGCAGATATTGTTGAAGATCCGTAGTTGGCACAGTCTTATCAGCCACTGTCTCTGGTAGGTGACTTTTGCAGTATGTGAGAGTTCATCCTTTAGTTTTGCTCCTATGATTTTCACACTTACAATTGTATGACAGCTGTAGCTCTTTTAAACTGCTGAAATTGCATTATATTACTAGGATCTATCATCATGTATTTTAATATAAAATTTGTGACTACTGGTAGGCATTGCTTAAGTTCTATCAGAAATGTTATTGCTGTATATGAAGAGCCCTTTCCGTCTTGTCAGCCTGTCTTTTTGAGCTTTGTGGGTTTCCAATAACATGGGTACAGGTAAATATTGTAATGGGAAGAAAAGAAACTTTCTGACCTGTAATATGATCTGTCTATTGGAAGAATACTTCATAGATGTGTTTATCTACTGCCCACAGAGGGTAAAACCTTTACACAAGATGCTACTGTTGCACTGCCTTTAGAAGAAAGGGGACGAGTATTCCCTAAAAATGAGCCTGAAATTCACGTCTGAATGTCTTGCGCAAAATACAAGTGGGTTTATGCTATTGAAGCTGATTGCAAAGTTTTAAAATGTCTCGTCTTTTCTGGGGTTATTATCCATCTTATTCAGCTGTTTTAAAAATTTAATCAAAAATGTGAAAATTCTACTAGATCTGCTTATTTTTACATATCAACAAGTTTGGAGATTCTGAAGGATATGTTTTGTCCTCAAGTACAACAAATTGTCTCTAAGTGTGTGTCTCTAAACCTCTTCTTCATCTATGCAGAGATGTTACAATGGCAGAATTTGACCTTGTCTTTTAAAATCTATTCTCGTCCATTGCTGCTACTTTTATTGGTATCCTTTTTTTCTGTAGCTAAGATGGATTTTTTTTAATGACGCTTTAAAAAATTACTTTTTTCTTAAGCATCCGTAACCACAAATACATGTAGGAAACTTTATTTGTTAAAAGGGATTGTGAAAACAAAGGTAATTAAACATAATGCAGCAGTGTAAAGACTGTAGTCTTAAACTGCTTTTGTGTTATGCCAAATCAATCTTTAGTTCTGTTAGTACTGTTTCTGTATGAGTAAAAGTGCTATTGCAGATATGGGTTAAGTATGTATATTCATGGAGAATTTTCTTCTAAAACCTCCAACGTTTTCTTTTAATACTGAACTGTAAGGGTATTTAAAGCACTTATTTAATTTCCCATGCATATTGAGTGAGAGTGCTTTTTAAAAATCCCTGGAAAGCAGACCTAAATACAAATCTTGTAACATTAAAACTTCAATGGAAAAGACCCTGGCAGGTTACGTTTCTTTCATACTTCTGTGTTTCCTTTGAAAGAAAAACTTTCCCAGATGGTCATTGCAGGGTACTAAATGTGACCAGTAATTTTATGTAAGCATTTAAGTTCATAGCCCCTGTCAGAATTCCTTATTTGGGTATTGGATTCTTTGCAAAGGGTTTTTCATTTTTTACCATTATCTTTATGCTATTAAATGAATGCAAGTTGAGGGTAAGATTATCTGCAAGGTCATAGTGAAACTTAAAGCATGATGGACAGAGTATACTTACCGAGGTTGGAACTAGAAATAAACACACAAAGGAAAGTATATGGCCATACTGATAGTTATAAATTAAGTGTCAAGGTTTCAAATCTGGGAAAGTATCATCAGAATTTATAAAGTTCTATTTAAATAGTCCATTCTCCTCACTTCAGACATCTGTTACTGGTTATTGTTTGAGTGACCACCATGTACATTATACAAAAAGGAATGTGTTTTTTGTAAGATCTCTGCTAATGTGGCAGATAAAATCCCAGTGTTTGATAGCAGTGCCAAAGGGCAAAGAGGTGCTGAACAATATTCCTCATCTTTACCATAACTTTCCTTCCTGGAAAAACAGGCTTTGACAGTGGGAAAATGAAGACTGAGATAAGGAGAGGTGGAAAGAGGCTTGGGAACTGAGAGTGATATAGACCAGAACTCTACTTCAGCAAGCAGGGGAAAAAGTCTTCTCTTAGTCTGATGCACCAATAATTATGTTTTTGTTGATTACAAATTTGAGTTATATCTCCTTGGTATGGTAATAAATTAAAAGAACTAGCAAGTTAAGAAACAGTTGTTTTTGTTGGCACGTAGTGTAAACTGGGCCTAGTTTTTACAGCTCTGGCAACTAATCATTGACTTTTTTAAAGAAAAAGGCACTGTTTTTATTAACGCAAAATGCTGTCTCACTCAGAATTTCATTTTTTAGAGGAGCAAAATCAAAAATGATGAAAATTATTTACTCCTTGTGCAATATGAAGCAGGTAACAGTGATGGTTGTCTTGTTTTTATTGATTACGGGCATTAAATTGCAGTGCAGCAGGTAGGGATGTTTTTGCATGTAAACTGTATTTCTTTCCACCTTACAGAGCTAAGCAGGTAGATACAGGTTATGAAAAATTAGGTGTACTGTAGACATGTTAAGTAATTCAGTTTTAGTTTTCCATTTTAATGTATTGCTGGATAGACATAAATATTGCAATTAAGCAAGATTTAATTCAGGTAGGTGACATCTGAGATGGTTGTTATTAGATGACATACTTTACTTTAGTAAGCTGCTTTCTTCTATCAGTTTTACTATAGCACTCACCTATTTAGAAGATGCACTAAGGAGGAATTGTGACCTTGGCAGGCCTGGAGAAAGTCTTGAATGATGAACTTAACACTTCATGACGTTTTTCATGAATTTAGGAGACCTATGGCAATTTTTTGCGATAGGCTTACTGATAGAGCGAGGAGAAAAAGAATCTGATAAATGTAGAAATACGTGTACCTTTAGCTAGAAAACGATAGAAAAAGTGCTAAGGGACTGTTCTACACAAGGTTATGGTCTTCTGTACAGAAGGTGAGGGTTTTTTTTCAGCAGTTTGGTTCAGTATGGGGGGAATCTGGGAGACGAGTGAAGCAGACTTAGTCTCCTGAGGATAAAGCACTTGCTTGAGCATGATTCTCTCTATTTGCACACAAGAGGAGAGGGTACAAAGATGCATTTGTAGAGTTTTGCTACTTACTAAGATGTCGTTAAAAAAGCTGAAATTTTTGAAACAAGCACATTAACTTTAAAAACTAATTTTACAGTTCATAATGTTCTTAGCTGCAGAAGAAACAATGAGTTTTAATATAGTTGTCTATTTTAGTTAATTGGTACTCTGCACTGGAATAAGTACACAGAAAGCCAGATTTTAGTTTATGTGTGAATAATAAACTTTGGCAGATCTTGTTCTTTTTAAACTGCCCTAGTTCCTTGTATTTGAGAGTGTCTTGTATGATAGGACCAGAAAGTTGTCAGATCGATGTCTAACATCTGTAGCAGGCAAAGTACCACAAACTCCATTAAGGCAGAATGAATGGATATACAGATTTGTGGAGTACATTGGGGAAAAAGTCAACACACCCATTGTAAAGAGAAGTCATGCATCATAGCCTTCTGGCTTCTTTACAGGAACTGGTGAGTGTAAGGAACAAGGAAATCTGGTTGCTATAACCCTTTCAGATTCTCCAAAAGTGATTGACAAGGTGCCTCAGCAAAGTCTCTTTAGGTGAGCTGAAAAAGAAGGTCCTTACATAGATTACCTGGCTAAAGGATAAAGGTGGATGGAGGCAATACTGGAGTAGAACAGGGAACTCTAGGGGTGGACATTCTTTGTATTTGCAAATGACCTGAGAAGGGAGCTGAATTACAATGAAGTATTGAAAAAAATCTCAGAGCATTGAGTGACTGTACAATTAAATGACAGATGAATAGGTAAATGCGATGTATACAGGGAGTGAGGGAGAACAATTTCAAACTTTTACGGATGTAAATGGTGGGTCCTGAACACAAGACCAGCACACAGGAATGGCTTCTTAAACTTTATAATATTTTCTGAAAGCATGCACTCTATTCACAGCAGCATTTTAAAAAGCGAAGTAATTTGGGGAACAGAATGAAGAAAACATAATTAATACCATCACCACACCATGGTACAAATTGAGTGCACATCTACTTTTTAAACACGACTTATGCTTATAGTTCTCCTTAGTGGAACTAAGAGAATTAGTGAGACGTGTGGAACTTCTTCAGTATAAGGAACAATTTACACTCTTCAGCCGGGAAGAGAGAAAGCTGGAGGTGGGTGGGTGGGGAATAATAGTGGTCTATTAAATCATGGATGACAGGAAGAGATAAACAAGAAATGACTGTTTGTTCTAATTTAACAACTGAAGGTATTTCATTAAACCAACATGGTCATTTGAAATGAACTAGAAGATATGATTCCTTCTGTGTGTGTGATCGGTTTGTGGGACTGCTTGTCACAGGATATTGTGGATGCAAAAATTCACCCAGTTTTGTAAATCAGTTTAACAAATTCTGCAAGAAAACAATCACTGATGACTTCTAAATACAGATACAGACTATGGGATTTAAAGCCCCGGAATCTCATGTTGCCGAATGTCTAATATATCTACTGAGGAAAGTATCATGATTTGCTTATCTTTTTTAACCTTTTCCTGTAGACATCTACTACTAGTCAGTGTCAGAGCACGCAGGTCATTGTGGACCTTTGGGTTGACCCAATATAAATTTTTATGTATTTAAAGTGTACATTTTGTTATGTAAAATCATCACTATTTATCATTTTAAGTGGTTTTAATGTTTTCCACGTGTGTTAGGATTGCTGCTAATTATCACTGGAACTTGACTTTTATAAACATAATTGTGGGAAATATTTCCCACATATTCCCAATTAGTAACATAATCCATGGGAAATCTGAAAAAATTGGCTTTGAAATTTAAGGCTTCACCTTTTTTTAAACACATTCCCAAATATCAGTTGAAATCCTAGGTACTTATAGTCCTTTTTAACATTACTAAAATTATGTCCTTTTTTTTCTTTGAGGCAACAGCTTTTTTGATCTCAGTGAAATAGATAAATATTTTTTGAGAATAAATCAGTCCTTCTTGCCATTCCCCCTCTACCCCCACCCCCACTTTAAAATAGGACTTCTCTGAAATCTTGGGAGCATGTTGTTTCTATTATACTTCATAATAGGTGAAAATGAGCAATGTGTTACCCATATTGTCTGTACATTGTATTAAAAGCAAGTGTTTTCCCTTGGGTTTTCATTGCTTGATTGACCACATGTGAATGTAATAACTATCAATGCACTTAGTGTAAAAAATAATTATAGAAACTGACAAAACCAAGTATAGATTAAACTATACTTCAGTAAAGTACTGAGTTTGTTTCTTTCTATGTCCATTCAATGTTTGTTAAAAAAAATCGTGCTTACTTTGGATCTTCTTTTTACCTATTGGAAGAGACTTGAGTTGATCAACTCATTCTTACAAATCTTTAGAAGAAAAACGGTAGGTACCCCAACCTGAGAAATTGAGTTGTAAAAAGAGGAATATTTGTAGAAGGGTTCACTTTTTTTTTGTTACAAATTTTTGATGTGCCTGCTATGTGCATGTAAATACAGATTAACACGTGTATGATCTAATGCTGTACATGCCTGCCTGCCTTATAGGTGGGTGATGTGTTACTGGGTGCCTCCTGAAGGCCTGATGTTAGAACAGTCAGGTGTACTTTTTCAGCTTCATCTGATTTAAGTTAAGATCCAGTCATCTACCACCTGCTTTTCATTGCCCTATTCTCCTACTAGAGGTTACCACTTCTTAAGTTTGCTAGGAGAGATATACGAGTAGTCACGCCCTATTTATTTCTATTAAACTCAGTAGTTTTTAGTATGGATTGTGAAACAGATGTTGTATCAAAACTGTTTTAGTTAGGGGACAGTTGTAACTGTTCAGTTCTGGAAGAAAGATGGAGGCAGAATGGGCAAGGACAGACAAATGGGGGGAAATAGCTTCCTTCGCAGGTTAAGTTTTAGTCTGAGCAGCCCTTCTGCTGACAAACACCTCCATCAGGGACCAGTGGTACATTTCACAACTCGTTCTTGCTTATTGCTAACTCTTCAGTGTTCAACTATGTTAATATTTTACGTATTTTTATAAATCAGTTCGTGCTCCTATTCCTTTGATATCCATTTTTCTTTTTATTTATGCACAGAGTCTGTTTATTATATACTCTGTTCAACGCTGGATGAAAACAATTTTTTCTCTTGGACATTTAAAAAAAAACCAATATATTCCTTTGCTTTCCAGCTGGTAATTCCTTGAGGTTTTTGCTGACCTGTTTCCATTTTGAAATACCATGTATTCTCCATCCATTTGATTCTGCTTTTTTGGCAGTAAGATTTAGAGCATCATTTGTTCACTCGAAAGGCTTCATTTGTTTCTTCCCTTCTGCCTTTGTAGATAAAGCATTGATTATTTTGTTGAGCTTTCCTCTACTTTATGTTGACTAAATATGCTACCACTTAGTCGAAGGATTTTGTCCAAAGGGTGTCACTTTTGTAATGTGCTTTTTTCAGAAGTGAATCACTTTTTTCTTACATTATTTTTGAAAAAGCTTTCAAGCATTCTGAAACTTTCCTGGCTTAGCTTTACTTCAAAGACAAATTATTTAAAATGCAGAGTTAAAAAGTACTTCTTTTACGCACTTGGAAAATGTAACTTTTCAACCACTTAAGCAAATTTAACAATATTAAGAAATTTGGCTTGCTATTTCTTTTTTTTTTTTTTCAAATAAAAAATACTTTCGCTTTATGTTTTTGTCTTAAAATCTTGAGCATCTGTAATCAATGCGTCTTTAGTCTGTTAAATTATTTTGGCATAAAGATTTGACATCTGCAAATATTTTATATTGAAACGTGGACTGCAGATGTTTGGTTTGGTTTTCTGTTGCCTCCTGCTTCCCACTGAAGTAGCTGCATGCTGCGGTAGGTAACATCTTCACGAGAGGGAGGGAAGGAAGTAAATTTTAGGGCAGGTGAGACCTTGTCTCTTAGTATAAAAAGGAATCGGAGGCTTTGTGAAATAACTGCAAAGCTGGGGAATGTGGAACAATTTCCTGCGTGGGACCTGCCCTCACTTCCCCGTTCTGTTTTTGTGAGAGGGAAGTCGGCCCAGCCCTGCAGCTGTTGTACAATAAACTCAAGAAATATGTTACTGGGTGCATCATATGCTTGGGAACTGCTGCTCCCTTCAGCTTAGTAACGTGCACATTACCTTACCCAACAAACATTGTGGTTTATCTCTTGTTCACCTTACGAGAATTTTGTAAATCGTGTTTTCCATGCTGTCCAATGGCTGGATTTATTTCGCCTGACAGAGTTTACATCAAAAGATACTGAGGGTGGTGTCTTTTTACCTTAATTTTTATTGCACTTAATTTTCTAGTCATGACTAGCACATGCAGAAACACCTAAAATCAGGTGGTACATTACTAAGCTCCTTAGCTGTCCACAAATGCACCAGTAGCTTACCAATACATACTTGGTAATCTTCTGTTAAAGTTTGGCTGATTAATATTAAAATATAGCATGTAGAGGATATACGTGAAAACTTGTGAAAATTACTTAACAAGTTAAAGGTCTGAAAAAGGCCCTTAAGTCTTTTTATTACTGGCTGTAATTTCTTTAGAAAATTACGTTATCACTTTACTGATTGTGGTTTTTTAGGTTTGTTGGAAGCTTTAGTCATACCTCCTGTGTCTTAGCTTGACTTTAATAAGCAAGCCAT